>VWZL01004491.1:9751-95522 GCA_013396915.1 Stercorarius parasiticus | reverse complement strand
CATGATCCAGCTTTTCTAACAGCGGCTGTCTGATACCTGACTACACTGTTGTACTCCCTTCTTGTTATCTTCTTCTTCAAAGGCCAGGTTCTCATGGGTACATATATAGTTTTTGCAGCAACAGTATGGAGGTCCTTTTTCTTGGCACGTATACTGGGTTTCGTTCATCTAGTAATTTTCCATCATGTCTCACTCGGACCATCCTCTATTATACTCTTCCCAGGATACCTGTCCCTGCTTCCAATGCCTGTGCATTTCCTTCTTGCCCTTTAGTTTGACTAGCAGGTCTTGACTCAGCCATGCCAGTCTGTTGCCTTCCTTTCTTTAGTTCTTACACCTGGGGATTGAGAGCTCTTGCACTCTATGGAAAGCATCCTTGAAGATCTCCCAGCTCTGTTCTGCTCCCTTGTCGCTGAGGGCAGTTTCTCAGGAGGTCCTATTAACTCCTTAAAGAGCTGGAAGTTTGTTTTCCTAAAATTCAGGGTCCTGACTTTACTCTTTGCCTGACCCATATCCCTCAGGACTGCGAATTCCACCAGTGAACGACTGCTGCAGCTCAGGCTGCCTCCAATCTTGACATCAATGATTATCTCACTTGCATTGGTGACCATCAGGCCCAGTATCACGTCTCCTCTAGTAGGGCTGTTTATTACCTGACTTAAGAAGTTATCCTCGATGCACTCCAGGAGTCTCCTGGATTGCCTACAGCTCGCCATTGTATTTCTCCAGCAGATGTCGGGGTGGTTGAAGTTCCCCAGCAGGACAAGAGCCTGCGAGCACGATGCCTCCTGTAGCTGGAGTAAGAAGGCTTCATCAATAGGCTCCCCTTGATCAGGCGGCCCGTAGTAGACACAAACCACAAGGTTCCCTTTGTTGCCTTGGTCTCTTATTCTTAGCCAGCCTGTTTGTGGCTATTCTTCAGAGACAGCTCTTCACACTCTATCCACTTCTTGATGTAGAGGGCAATGCCTCTGCCCCTCTTTCCTCACCTGTCCCTTCTGAACAGCCTGTAGCCATCAATAGCTGTACTCCAGTCATGGAATTCGTCCTACCAGGCTTCAGTAACGGTAACTAGGCTGTAGCTTTCTAGTAGCATGTTGGCTTCCAGCTCCTCCTGTTCATTGCCTGTGCTGCATGCATTCATGCAGAGGCACTTCAGCTGGGCTGTCGGCCATGTCATCTTCTTAGAGGAACATCCCTTAATTCCTTTGATGTATTTCACTGGTGTTTCCCTCTTGGCTCCCATTACCTCAGGAGCCCCTGGCTCATCTCCATAAGATTTCAAGTGTGCTGCAGTGTAGTTAGCATGTCTCAGAGCAATGGGCTGCAGGCCCTTGCTAGCACCCCATTCCTCTACTAACTGTTGCATGTCATCCCACAGCTTGTCACAGGCAAGCCTGATGTTGCCTGTCTCCTGCATCAAGCCTAGTTTAAAGCTTAAAATCAATGAGACCCACTAGCTTGTGAGCAAAGATCCTCTTCCCCCTTTCAGAAAGGTGAACCCCATCTGATGCCAGCAAGCCTGGTGCCGTGTAGGCCATCCCATTATTGAAAAACCCAAAATTGTGGCGGTGACACCAGCCACAGAGCCACGTACTAATAGACTGGGTTCATCTGTTTCTTCCAATGTCGCTGCCCATGACTGGGAGGAGAAAGGAAAAAATAACCTGTGCTCCAGCTTCCCTTACCAACTGTCCCAAAGCCAACACGCCATTTTTTGATAAGGGGGTGGCCTACACAATAGGCATCATTAATTTCTATATTTAGAACAAATTATAGAACAAACAAGTGTTTATTGCAGAAAAGAGTTCTATGGTCATGACTGATTTTAAAGTATCTATATCAAGAGCTGGATGAAATAATTTATTCCCTCAGCTAAAATCCTCCATATCTCAAGAGACTTTGCAATGGAGATGAGATTCCTCTAGAGAAGCTCTAATTCTGCCTTACTGGCAGATTCTGGAAGAGAATTCTGGAAGAGAAAAAACTATTATATTTTTTTTTTAATGTTTGAATGCTACAGTGTCAGCAGAGCAGCTGTCAGAAGGCAAGAAAACCAGGTAGAAACTAGCCTTGAAGTATGTTTGATGGGAAATAACCTAAAAGCTGTAGATTGCTGAAAAAGTGGCACAGCCAGACCTTAAGGGAAAGGGGAGAGCTGCAAAAGCTTCTAGAATTTTTTAGGGTTATTTGAGACCAGCTAATTACACAGTTGAGGGAGCTGAGCCCAGGAAGGGCTAGTGACAGGAACAGAGCTGCTCGATCTAGGTCACCAGAATAGCTATGGCTCAGGTTTTTCTATCTGAGGGACTTTTATAGCTCCCTTCTGCGTAGTATCTAAAAGCCTTACACTCTTTTAATGTGTTTATTCTCAAAACCTCCCTGTGAGGCAGGGAAGCATTGTTATAACCATTTTAATCATAGGAAACTAAAACCTTGAGACTGTAGGGAAGATCCTCAGTTGGCATAAATTGTCAAAGCTCCATTAGCTTACTGACTCTCCAGTATGGCAACTGGAACTAAAATGATTTAAACTGGCTGAGTTTTTTCCTCTTACATGATTTGACCAAGGTCACACAGGATCAGGTCTTCTGGCCCATTGTTTTGTTTTCATGTCTGATGTAGGCAAATGTGACTGAAGAAGAAACCTCCATCCTTTGCTAATGCCCAGCCGCCTGCAGAAAGCATTTCCAGGCTAAATGCACAGTATCTTTTAAAGCCAATGCCTTAGCATCCAAACACTACAACATGGTTTGGCCAAGTATCAGCAAAAAGACCATGAGGAGAGCAAAAGGCATATCATCAATGCCTGGGGCTGGAAAGATCATTATTCTACCAGCAGCAGCAAATACCAGATCTCAATGGAAGATACTTTTTTCTCATGGAAATGAAGATGGGAGATAAGTATACAGAATTGAGGCATTTTTCCAAGATGAATAGTCAGTTCTTTTAAAAGTACTTTTACTGAGTTTAGAGCAATTTGAATTTCACATTTCCAAAACATAAAAAATATTTTGTACATTTTTTGTACTTTAGCAGCAACAGAATAAAATTAAACAATTCACTTTCTGCAAGTTGCTGTGCATATCAACTGCTATTCTAAGATCCATCTTACCTGTTGATGCTACAGCTGCAAGCCTTGAACAACAATCACTACATTTGAAATTTTCAAATAGAAAACTTGCTAAGCTTTGAAACAATAAGCAGGGATGACAGATGTAAGTTATTTCCTCTGACAGGTCAAATGTAAATTTTTCCTTGAATGGTTTAGGTTTTGCAGCATTTAAAGCAAAAGAAGAAATATTACTAAAGTATAAAATGAATTAAGGTGCATAGACTAAATATCAGTGAAAGACATATATACCAATAACATAAAATTACAACCATGTGAACAAAGTACCAACTAGGAGCAGCACAGGGAGAGTACTGCTATCTATCAAGACAGAAGAAGATTTGTGCTCTCATTGGAAATACATTTACCATAGTCAAAATGTAAGCCTTGAACCTGACAAAGAAGGTCTGCTTTTTCTTTGATCCTATCAATCAAGAGCCCAGTAGATCCTAACTCAAATGAGTTATATCTTAGTTTCACCCTTGGACAAATACCAAGTCTTTTTCCTTCTACCATTCTGAAGAACAATTGATTTATGCCTTTTTCAGGAATGTAAGAAATGATCTCTGGAATGTAACTGATACTTGCAGGGTTATTGACCATTGCCTCCACAGAAAAATGCCAAGGTGACAAATGCATTTAAGGATGACTATTTTTAATATTGGATGGCATGGCAGAAAACTAATTAAAGACATCATTTATGTTTTATTTGTGCAAGGAAGACACTGTTGGTCACATAATAATATAATGCAATATATATATTTCTGCTCTCACTTACATTGTACAGAAATCACAGTAAGTCCACTTAGCTATAACACAAATGAGAACTATAGCAGGAGAAAGTCAAAGTTATGCTATCAGTTGTTAAATTGTGTCACTGCCCACAAGTACTTTCTGGCAAACAGCTTTGAGTTTAAATCTCCATCTCTTATTCTGTCGTGCTCAAGCCAGGATGTAGAAAGCAGGAAAACAGATGTGGGACAAAAATACGTCTGAAAAAGGCAAGACCAGCTGGGAGGAACAAAAGGAGAAAAAAGTTAAAGAAAATTTTTTACTACATTCCTTCTATCTTTTCTCCATCACCAACTTTATTTCAGTCCAGATTTCAATTATTTTGCATAGTATCTTAATTCTGTCAGTAATTGCATTTATCTGCATGGAATCATTTATAAAGTGCCAGAATCTTCACCTCAGTTGTAAATCCTAGAAGCAGAAATTAATAGACAGATTTGCAGTGTATAATAAGTCTACATATAAAGTATCTATAATGTATCCTCTAGTTCTTGATAAATAAGATCCAGAAAACTACTGGTCTGGAGTCCTATATATTATTGCTTAAGCAATATAAAAGTCAGTATTATTTAAAATTTTTTAGGCTTTCAATGGGTTAGATTCTGTTATCCTGCAATAATCACATATTAGCATGTCTCAAGTACATACATGTAAATCCTTCTTGCGAGAATCTGTGTCAGCATCTAGGAACTATGTTGGCTACAAGCATGACCAGGAAATCTGTGCACAAGGTCTATAGTCTGAACATCCAGATATTACAGACTAGAAACCACCACACTCAAAAAGCAAAACAATCTCTTTTCTAAAGGAATTACTAGTTTAGCACAACAGCATATGAACATAAAAGACAGGTACCACTCTAGAGATGACCTGTGTTCATATGGCCTGAAAAATGAGAGGAATGGGCATTGGGGGTGGGGGGGAAGGGAACATGGACACAGAC
This sequence comes from Stercorarius parasiticus, assembly GCA_013396915.1. NCBI lineage: Eukaryota > Metazoa > Chordata > Aves > Charadriiformes > Stercorariidae > Stercorarius > Stercorarius parasiticus. The sequence goes on along the minus strand of VWZL01004491.1, from coordinate 90,675 downwards.
CTCATATTTGATAAAAGACAATGAAGAGAACCCACAAATCAAATCCTTGGACTCAGGGTTAAGGACAAAAGAAAGCAGGAATCCTTTCTGAAACCAGTTCAGAAGCCTTCTACAAGACTTGGAAAAAAAAACCTCACGTGGATTAACAACAGTTCTAAGGCTTTTTTCCCTTTTAATTCCTTCCAAAGTTTAATAAAAATGCAGTACCTTTTAACAGGAGCAACTGATGGAGTTGGAAAAACATATGAGCTTTCTGTCACATAAAACTTTCTTCAGATCTCTTCATCTGTTTAAGGCCTACAGAATTTCTTTTGTTTACATCCATAAGGACCATAGTTACAGCCACATTAGTACCACGTTTTTCCCCCTCTGTATCACAATCTCTACCAAAACCAGTATGAATCCTGAATCCTACAAAAAGCACAAATCCTATGAATCCTGATACTCACTAAAAAAAACAGCTCATCGCCACCGTCAGATATCTTTTTACGTATTATTCATCAACAGCAGAAGAGGAGATGCTAATAAGTTTAAACTCAAGGGTACCGTATAACATAGCTAAGCCCATATGGTTTAGTTAACACAGACAGCTTTCCAAGATTATTTTAATATGCATACTTTGGTCCTTGCAGCCGGACAAGCTGGGGTTTTATTTGTTGGGGGTTGTTTTTCCCTTTCTTCTTTTTTTATGTCTCCACCATCTGTTTCATGAATCCTTGAATTTATAATATAAAGGTCATTGTTTCAGCATATGGGGAATTGGGTTTTGCTAATAAGGCAGAAGTTGGCAAGAACTAAATGAATTTATACATTTTAATAAACGTATATGTGCATGCACCACCATGAGTGTTTTGGACCATGTAACTTTAAAGTATTTGATAAATTGCTAGGAGGGGGTCTTAGAGGGAAGTCTTGAATTAATGGCCCCAAGGAAGATCTTTTAATGAGATCTTTGGGGATCTGGTATGGATTCTTAACATTTAAAGTAGACACATTTAAGACACGTTCCAGATTTTTTTTTGTGTAGGTCTGGATAGGAAATACTGTTGCAACACTGAATCAGCAATATAGCAGATGTCCACCTAGGACCTTACAGGAGAGGAAGGTGATCTTAAAATTAAAACCTGAAAGAAAACAGGTTTCACTCAGGCTCTCAGAGTCTCATACCCACCAGCATCTGTGAAGTCCAAGAAGTGTGTCCAGTTGTCAGGGCAGGGATACTCACATGGTCTAGCCAGTGGTCATGCACATCAGTGCTCACGTCCACAGATGTTAGGTCCAGGATATGTTGTGATGACAGGGAGGACAAGGGGTGGCACCTGCCAAGTCCTTGCCACATCTCTGCAGTTCTTTGTAGGCTGGTGACAATGTTCAGGTTTTGGATATGTGTTTCTGAGACCTTCTGGAGCTGACCGTGAGGAGTGTCTCTATCCTGTCCCACCTCTAGAGTCATAAGGAGTCATCACTGTCCTTTGTCTCCAAAGCTGGCTGCCTTATGAAACTGCAGGTAGATGAACTGGGGTCTTGAAGTCATGCCAACCCTGAAGGGTTAACAATAGCCATTCTGAGAGCTTCTTTCCTGCTGTTTGCCCCTCTGGTGCTTCCACATCCAGACATTCCCATCAATTCCCCATTCACACTGACCTTAGTCTTTCTATTACAGTCCTCTACATCTGACTTTTTGAGTGTGTGTGTCTGTACTCCTTTTAGAGGGAATTGTCTAATGCTTAGAGTCAAGGATTACTTCAGTCAATGCTTTGTAGGATACGAACTTTTGGTGAATGATTACTTATCCAGATCCTTAGGATGTAAAACCAGATGGCAAGACAATCCTACAGTGCTTACAGAATATAACACAGCAGAGAATTGCACAGCTGGGATATCAGAAGACAGCCAAAGTGAACTTCTCCTCTGTGACCACAGGAAGAATCTCACAAAATATTACTTCTGACAGTATTAAAACAGTGGCTACTAACATTCAGTTTCTTACTGCTTCATTCATTTGGAATTCCAACAGCATCACTATCCTCTCTGGGAAGAGGGAAAAGGAAATCATAGAATCATTTAGGTTGGAAAGGACCTTTAAGATCATCAAGTCCAACCGTTAACCTAGCACTGCCAAGTCCACCGCTAAACCATGTCCCTAAGCACGACATCTACACGTCTTTTCAATATCTCCAGGGATGGTGACTCCACCGCTTCCCTGGACAGCCTGTTCCAATGCTTGACAACAGTTTTGGTGAATAAGTTTTTCCTAATATCCAATCTAAAGCTCCCCTGGTGCAATTTGAGGCCATTTCCTCTTGTCCTATCACTTGTTACTTGGGAAAAGAGAGCCCAAGGCACTGACATTCAAAGACACACACACAGCGTGTGTAGGACCCCTGTTCGGATATCAGGACAGAAGGCTGTGAACAGCTAGTGTTATTTAACCAATTTCTAAGACCAGGCAGGGGAATATGGGAATTTGTGACTGTGATACTATGTGTATGCTATATGCTTACGTGGCTGTGGGTTCCACTTACAAGGCCATCAGTTCACTGCCTGATGAGTCCCTCAGGATCAGAATGGCAAGAGGGGTGCAGCCATTCTAGATAATTCTCTTGCGCTCCTTGCACTGGGGTGGCATCTTCCTTCCTCCACCCTGAAAATTGTCTGAGAGCAAGGCAAATATAGGATAAGTTATATGGCTGTTTTTGATTAGTTACAACTGTTTTTGATGTGTGATTATTTTAGCAACCTTTCTGCTATTGCATTATGACTATTATTTCTGGGGATAATTTGTTATCAGTTAAACTAGATAATTGAAAAGTTATTTTTTAAACTGTATTCGTGTTGTGGATTTCAAAGCTCTGGGTAGTTATTTCAATAAGGATTTATGTGGGTTTGTTTTTCTATCTTTACAGAATTCATACACTGTGCTACATAAAAATAAGGTCACATTTTATGATCCCCTACTTTGACACCTGAGAACAGTTAAGAATCAGTTGGAAGCTCAAGTGTTTCCAGTCACTGACTTTCGTACTGTAGATAAAAGACCAGGCTGTGTTTTAGAAAGTCTTTTCTTTAATATATGGTGTATTCCATCTAAATTAAGCACAGAGAATTTACAGGAGAAAATAAAGTAAAAATTGCAAAGGTCTCAATTAGTAACATAAAATACTAGCCACAGTAATATTCAAACATTTTCAATGCAACACAGCAGACTATGCATTTTTCTTCAGCACTGATTTCCCTCCTCAGCCTCATTCTCTATTTGCAGGTCAGATAAGTTTATCGTATCGCCACATTAGCTCTTCTCAGCACACACTGAGGGAAGGAACCCTGCAGTATCACGGCTGTCCATCACACTGAAGTGATTAGGCAAAATCTTGCTTCCCCTGGCAGTGACGAGCCAGCAGCGGTGAGCTGCTGCCAACCCGGTCCAGCTCCCCACTGACTGTTGGGGCCAAAGATGAAAATCCACTGTGCGTTGTCATCCCTGACAGCATCCATCAGAGGCTGCCTGTCAGCTTGCTGCAGTTTTGACCCTCAAACACTGAGCCAGTGTCTCCAGCTTACCATGCCTCAGCATACTGCCATGATAGGTATAATAAGAGGAACAAAGGGTTTGCTTCTAAAAAACCTTAATTTTTCTCAGCTTTTGTTTTTCAGTATTCCTGAAATTATTTTTAAAAAGCACTAGTGTTAATCTATTTGAACACAATGAAATGCTCAAAGTCCCAAATTCAGTTATGACAACATGCAGTCATTAAAGCCCTCCAGACAGTAATGTGAGTTCCAGTTTGGAAGGTCTGAGACTACGAATTCTGATCTGCCAGTGATAAACAGGCAGTCATACATTCATACAAAGGAACAATTCTCACTGGTATTAGTGTGAAGCATATTGTGGACAAAGGACAATGTTTAACTTTTTTTTGGTAACTCTTCACATTGTTGGTATCATGCCTCTAAGCGCTTGGACGCATTATAAAACAGAAACTTCAGCAGAGCCCTTAGGAACTAGTGCAGTTTTAGAATGAGAAATAGTACCACATTCTGATGTAATCTTTGAGGCTCTTTTAAACCATAAGTACTAAAGAGTATTTTTTTTCCTCTTTTGTGTGTGCATACAAATTTTCATTTCCCAACACAACAAACCTACTGCTGTTTGTTTTTGTAAAAGTCTAAATATAGAGGAAATAATTCACTTGTTCCATGCAAAGGTCTTTTTCTTTTTTGGTAGCAAAACACTCTTTATGAGTCAGCAGCAGTTTATTGCTTTTCTGTCTCAAGAATTTTTGAGGCAGGCTCTCGAATTAGGTTGGATCTTCACTCATGTCAGTCAGAGAGAAGTCACTGATTTCACTGTCTGCAGAGTGATGGAGATCAAGTCTTTATCCCACAATTTTTCTTTTTTTTTTCTTTTCTCAACTCAATATTTTGGTAAAGCACATACAAAAAGTTTCACGAAACCTCCAAAGATGTGGCAGGGAGTGCCTTTAACATTACTGATTTTATTGGCCCTTCTGCATCTTTATCATTGTCTTTGAGAACTGGTAAAGAACTTAACAATGCTGTGAAAACTGTTTGCTCGCTTACAATAAATATGAAAATCTCTCCTACATTTACTCAATAGATAGAATTTTAAAGCTGAGATAAATAGATGTAACACCCCACAGGAACCATGATTTTGGAGTAAAACCATTTAGCACAGCAGTGCATAACAGTAACAAATATTAATATAACTACAGAAGAAGCCAAAGAACTCAAGTACAGACATGTACTGCTACCCATTGAGTATACCTGAAAAGTGTGAATAGTTACAACTCGATAAACAGCAAAACAGTTTTACCCATAAGGTTCAATGTACTAGTACCTGCATGCTGCAGGAACTCAAGAAATACACACAATTTAAATACACAGGGACAGTATACTTCAACATAAGATCTGTCCCATTCATATTCCAGGAAAGCTGTCCAAAAGAGCCAGATCTCAATAGCAGGAAAGCAGAGCAAAGACAAGAGGCATACCTGTACACAAGATGCTCTCTGCATTCCTATTATGGCATAATACCAAAATAATATTGAAATATTGGCTTTGTTCCTTGTAGTTACTTTAACATTAAAAAACAAACAAACAAAAAAAAAACCACAACAAAACAAAACACCGTGAAAAAAACCCACCACAGTTTGGTTTCGGGTAGTGTAAAAGGGAAGGGTGACTAATTGGGTAATAAGAACACTTAATGGAGCAGGCTACTAAATGATTAATGATTAAACTTCAAAAAACAAGTAGCTAAGTGACCAAACATGCAATATTACTAGGCTTTCAAATACATGGTACACATGGTCTGCCCGCAGACTACACAACCTAGACTGTGGCTGCTGAAGTGCCATGTAAATCTAGACCAGAGCCAGATCACAAATAAATTTTTTCCAGCTTTGATTCCATCATGAATAATTATGGATCTGTGAGCCTGAGTTTGACATTGGGTAAACTAAAGGAACAGCTTACCTGGAATTTGAATACAACTAATAATTAAAGATAAAGGACTGAATTTACAGAAAACACATCTTCCTGGAGATCATTGGGATTTGTCTTGTTGCAACCAAGGTTATGATGTGTTTAAACAGAGGATTATTCCATACAAGTGGAAAGATTACTTTGTATTTGACAGGCTGACTGGCACACTAGAATTCTGAATTTGAATCAAACATCTAAAAACTATAGGGATGGATGTACTAGTCGGAGGAAAGATTCATTTAGCTGGTATCTGGCCTTTATCAATAGCCATGCACAGAGGCTCATAAGTATATGAGCCTGGGATGGAGCAATAATTCCCCTGCCTCTGAGCTTCCAGCAGTTCCCAAAGTAGCAGTTGCCTCACCAATATCATGATTATCTGAGTCTGTATCATTTATTAAATCATATTTTGAACCCATCAAAACTTGTGGCATCTAAAAAATTCAGTGGGTATGAATTTCTCAACTTAATTATGCCTAACACAAAAAAAGTTCTTCTTTTCATTTGATATAAACTGTCTGCCTGGTCATTTCATTTCATGTGCCTTAGGTTATGTCCTTTGAATAGTGAATAATCATTCTCTCAAGCCTTCCTCTGTGTCATTCAGGATTGTATAGGTCTAAATATTCGCAGTCATTTCTTTTCCAAGCTCTAGAGTCTTAGTTATTTCATTTGCCCTGCATACAGAAGTTATTCTGTACCTCTGATCATTATTCTCTGTGTTATTCTAGGTTACTGTATCCTTTTCTGAAATGAGGTGAGCAGACTTGTAGCATATATTTAAATGTCAGTTCCCCAAAACTGTATGGAGCTGTATAACGATGTTTAAATACACCCTTTTCAGTATTTCCTAACACCTTCACTTTCTTTCCCACCACCTAACACCAAGCTGATATTTATAGGTAACTACAGATAAGCTTATAATTCTCTTTCAGTAATAGCATATTTAGAACCTACCATGATATATGAAGATGTTGCTTGTTTGCTTGTTTTCCTCTCTGTGCATGGCTTTTTATTTGCCAATATTGAATTCCATCTGCTGCTTACTCGGCGCTGTGAAATGGTAGAACAGTGGTCTATAGCCATCCTCATTTTCAATACTCCCTGTCATCAGCAAACTTTCCTGTTCATCCCTTTTTCATCATATAGGAATATGTTAAATAGCAACCATTCCAGCATCTCATTCCATTGTAAAAATAGATAATTTCTTCTGACTCTGCTATCTAACTTTAAAGTAGCTATCAGTTTCTGAGAATACAGTTTCTTTTGTCTTGTGACAGGTTAGTTTCTTTAACAGCCATTGACAAAGAACCTTGTCATATGCTTCAGTGTGCTGCAGGGAGGGAAAATGCAGCTGGTGCAGGGCAGAACTATGGAATTAATGAAGAGATATAAATACTTACACTATAGTGGGGATCAAAAATACTCAAGGATCATTTTAAAAGATGAGCTTACTGCAATTAAATACACCTTTTTACTGAAAAAAAATCTTGTATAAATGACTACTTAATCTAAAAAAAGCTGTGCTGGAAGTTGAAACATGATTTAGACTAGAAATAGAATGCATTATTTTAAGTGGTGAAGACAATAGTTCAAACAAATAACCAGCAGCAGTGGTGGATTCTACACCATGTACAATATTTCTCAAAAGTATCTTTCAGTTAAAATTATTCCTTGCAAGTTCTATGTTTTCCATTATGAAGAAAATTAGATTAGTCAGTTCTAATGGTATTTTCTAAGCTGAGTCTGGCATTTTCTTAATAACATGCTACTCTATTAATTCCTTTTTTGGTCCAGTTCCCGGAAAATGTTCTAAAAATCCCCTTCTGTACGAGCTTAGCCTAGAAATCTTACACTGATCTTAGTTTACTAAAATAGTCAGTTACTAGTTTTCTCTCTGTAATCTCATCCAAAGAAATGTGCTACATTAATAAACATTCACACTGTGGTATTTACAAACAGCATACCACTCTGGTACAGACTGTTCTTATGCAAACACTTTGGCTCAAAATATTTAACTGCTACCAAATGTCTTCCTTGAATCCTTTGTCTGGATAACCTGTACAACAGACATCCGTATGCAAAGTTAGTAGCTGGCCACTTTCTGATTTAAATTTCAAGTTAAACTGCTATAGAGATCCTATGATGGATGTAGAAAACAACAGCTGCTTAAAGCAGCAATAGATGTCTGCTCTCATCTCCTTGAGTGACGGTGATATAATGCCTTTATTCTAAAATTGCTGTGAAGATGTCCCATGTGGCAAAAGACGGCCAGCATAGACAATGAGAGGGTTCACTGCTTTCAGTCTTATCATTATACAATTTTTTCTGTCTGATAAACTGTTCCAGAATCATCTGAGCTGAAAGCCATAAGCCTGTTCAATGCTATATCAATTTGTATGATCTTTTTTCCTGTAATCAAATGTCATATTTCTGTTCTAGCCAACTTTAGCTTATATTGAGACCACTAGCTTCAGCTTTTCCATGAGCCATATGATCTCAGTGTGTATATAGAGTGATTGTCCTTGCTCCAAGCTCCATAAACAAAAAGAAAATTTATTTATTTGGAATGCATCGGCTACATTTTTTTCCCATAATGCTGAAAAATGTGCCCAAGCGCATCGCAAGTGATGCTTGTAATTTGTAGTTTACCGTCTACACCGCTGACAGTTTAGAGATCAAATAATGACATGTGAGAGGTGTGCTGATAACTGCAGACCTATTTATGTTACATTTCAAGAGAAGATATGCAGCACGCCCAGGCATCCACCACCACTCAGCAGCTTATTAATCAGCAGCCTGCTGGTCTCCCATCACCGTTGCTATTCTACACTGTCAGGAGCTATGTTTACACGAGAGCTCTCAGTGAAGTTGTTCCTAAGAAGGATACAAATACCTGTCTGGTCACTTTTCTGACTGTAGAATTGCCAAATGCTGATAGGGTTCTCTAGATAAATGAATATTATTTCCCTCAAAAAAAGTAAGACGTGAGAAACCACATAACCAGATCTCTCTCTTGAGTTCACTTGGCGTTCAGCATAAGACCACTCTAAAAGAATGAAACAAAATAAAGAGAGGCATTTTTAACATTTTGTAATATATACACTTTTTTAAAAATATCTTTTCCCCAAACAATAAGAAAATAATTACTACTTATATTTAGAAAACAGAAATTAAGCAGCCCAAGAGTAAATTCAGTTAAATAAGGGAAGCCCAGTAAGTTTGCTTCTAAATTGTGCAATAACGAATGCACACCTTTAACTTTCCAGCTTTCAAAAATAAACAGGGAAGTTGTATGCTGGCTATTTACTCCTAAGCATTTGGGTAGCACTGTCTGGGACTTCCTTCTGCAAGCTGCAATATCAGGAAGCACAAAATGAGGAGTGGGAGGTTTTGCCAGAAATATGTGGGGTCAATAAAAATGGGACTACACAATGAACACTCTCCTACGCTCATGCAAATAGAGGGAAGCATGAGGAAGTGATATTTCAGTGTTATTTTCTTGACAAAGACTTAGTGAAGAACCAAAAATTTACCCTATTACTTTTTATTGAAAACACTGTTCTCAGTGAGATTTTTTTGTTAGTGAAGTATAGACACAACGCTGAACTGAATTGTGAACTGAAGATAAAATGGTAACGAGCTCTAATTGAATACAACGAACAGGGTTGGTCAGGCCATCGTGAGCACAGAATGGGGTCTCCTATTAAAATAATGTCCTTTGCTAAATTTCTTTTGGACATCTGAAATTTTGGTGATTCCAGCTATGATTTACCACTCTTTAAATAGCTGTTTAACAAAAACCTGTTTCTATAGAAAACATTTAGGACAGGCATTCTCCATACCTTCAAGAAAGCTCATATCATGGGGTTATATTTCATGCTACCTCCCAACTCAACAAGAAATCTAGACAAGCCCCACACTACGGTGAAAATGGAAAGAAAGAATAAAAAGGTTGTTAGCCACAATGCAGGACTACCTAAACCTATAGGTCTGTTCCCAAACAATGGCACAGGATCCAACAACATTACTTTTTAAGAAAACAGCTCTCCCGCTGTGAATACTACCTGCTGTTAACTCTTCCGCTCTCAAAATAATATTCTAATAAGTCCTTAACAAAATGCTTTTCATTATACATAGTTCATTTGTGTGCATTAGAAATGGTGCCACTGACTGATTTACAGTAATTAGTCTCACTGTGGTAGGTTTTTGATGTGTCATCTTCTATTTCAAGAGAGAGAGGCTGTAGGATGTGGCGGGATAACAGAACTGTTGTGAACATGTAGGAAATTCTCTGTGAAAATTACTGTTGACCACACAGTGTGACAGCTCCAACCTTTTTTTTTTCTTAAAACCGAATCCATTCATTTTGCATCCTTCATTTCATATTTCAGTAAAAAATAGACAACTTTTATTTTAGAGGTGTGAAGAAAAGCAATTATTATCCTGCCTTACTAAATATACCAATGGATATATGAGAGAAAACCTCAGTGGATAACAGTTCATTTATTAAGTGTGGTATACACAGCATGGTATACCAAAGCAGAAATCAATGATTTCACTCTGATTTTTTTATTATGTATTATTTGTAAGATATGTGTGCTCAGAACTCCCAAATGAACTCAAAGCTCTGCTACTTCAGATGCTGTAAAGTAGTATAAATGTCACAATCAGGTATATATAATGGTTATATATAAAGTACATGGAATGGCTATACTGCCCAGCCAGTGGATAGCAAGGCACTCCAGGCAATTTAAAAATATATGAACAAAATGTTTACACTTTTTTTTTCTTTTTTTTCTGTGAAATGTGAAGTGATAGGAAGTAGAAAATGAAGGAAAATAAGGGAATTTCCTACACAACTCAGTATGAATACACTGGTGGTTTTTCATTTCCTTGACATTTCAAAACATTTCAAATTAAATTCTGCCTGCACAGAAAGACTATTAACTGACCATCCACGCAATCACTTAAAAAAAACCAAACACACCAACAACCAACCAATAAGAAAAAAAAAAAAGCAGAGGAACTTTTAGGATTCCTATATGTTATTTAAAAGTTTTCAGGCTAGCAATGGAAAACAGTAGATCAACTCTCAGATTAAATGGATAGAATTATTGAGTCTTATTCAAATTCAGTCAATGTATTACATTCTTTCTGTCACAATTAATATCTAATTGGTTTTCTAAGACATTTTAATTTTTTTTTTCACTTCTAAGTTTAAATCATGGGCAGCTTTATCATTCTGTGCCTCCTGATGAAATAAGAACTAACACTATCTCTGGATGCATGATGTTAAATTAACAATATTTCCAATGTACTCTTGTAGGAAACACAAAGTATCACTATCTGATTACCCACCTAATCGCTTCCTTCCCATTTGTCCCTTTGACTAGTAACCAAAGCACCTTTTTGGCTGTTTATCTTGCATTTCCTATAAATCAATGAGTACTCTCAGTATTTTCTTTCCTTTTTGGTCAACAACAATGAGACACACAAAGCCCAGCAGATAATCCAGGTGCATTTGCCTGCATCCACACACAGTCTGCTCCAAAAATCCTGAAATCCATTTCCAAGCTTGTGCCTCGCAACTCGGTTCTCCCTGCAGGAAAAATTCTCCTCACCTCTAATGAGGTGAGGAGATGCTAGGTATGGGCATGAGATGAGGTGAGGAGATGCTAGGTATGGGCAAACATAGGCAGCATACACAAAAATGAGCACGTACATATTTCAGATTGCATATATAATATCATTGTGGTTTTTTAGTTACAACCAGGTGTTCTTTTCAGTCTTAAGTCCAGCTTTCCACAGATCCTAATAACGGGGAAAGTGAGGGAAGGAGTTTAGGCAGCCCATCACACTTGCTATTATTATCCAGAGAGTGCAAATTACATGTTAAGAAAAGCAGCCACCAGGAAGGGACAAGCAGTGATGGAGCTGAAGGCAGGTGAAATTCACCTACTTCCCAACTCAGGAGGGAATATCACCTTTATCCTTGCCTAGTATGCTGCACCCAATAAACTAATTTAATTTACCAATGCCCTACTTCAAGGACAGAAAAGGCTATACAAAGTCAGTATGGATTGCTGAAACAGAACGTCTGTTTTTGACAAGTTATTCAAAAGACTGTAATTCCGAGAGAAAATATTAAACTAAGAATGGACTCTGTCCTGAATGTTATTGTCCAAAATGTGAACTAATGACTTCTGTTGTAGCTGTATGTACAGTACACCATCTCTACAAAGGACATCAGTTTGTCTGGCACTAATGAGAGGGAAAGAAGAGCTTTGATTTTCTTCAGTAGCATCTCAAATTGTGAAGGCACTGTCACTGAACATTCTAGTAGGTACCTATCGCTGTAATCAAATGCTGCAATACCTTTGAGGTGATCATTATTGCCAAGTAACAGTTAAGTCATATTTGGCAAGATAGTTACCTGATTTTAACATGACACATGAGATTCTGTGTAAACATGTACCATATATTTTTCTCAAGACAGTGTTAACCAAACAAAAGAATATTAAATAGACATAATTAATTAATTCAAACAGACAATATTTTTTTTGAAGCATTTAAATTCATTGTTGGGTAGCGTGATGTAGCAATATCATCACACATATCATACTTCAAACAAAACAAATCAAATCCCTCAAAAGGGCAGAGGACTGCGGAGCATCCCAAATTATCATCCCATGACTGCTAGATCAACGTGTTATAACCGAATATGCAGTTTAGGAGGAGAATGCTGTTTTCAGCAAGCTTTATCAAAAGTCATGAACCCTCATTTCAACAAGAAACATCATCTGTCAGTGCAAGAAAGAGAATGAATGATAATCTTTGTTTAAAAACTGCCAAGGAGTGATTCAACACTCATCAACTCATTTCATTCCCATTAGCAAAATTTAAATATCCAATTTAGCAAGCTTTCACTTTTCCTTTTTAGATGATGGTGTGTTGCTAAACTCATTTTATAGAGAATAATTGGTAATAATACTCCCCTTCTTTCTGTGAAATCCTGAGATGATTCATGAAATAATTTTCATTTCATCTAGAACATTTTCCCTTCTGCAGTACCTGTGAAATGAACCCAATTGTCTGTCTTTTTCAGAAATCATTAGCTCTCAAGTGCGACCCATCCCTTAAGATGCTGTTATTACTTCTGAAAGCCCTGCCTCCTAATGGATGGAATGTAATTGAGCACAGATGCTATTTGCGATGAACAGACAATACAAACTTCCAAACAATTGCACAGTATTGAGTTACTCTGAGTGCACAAATAAACCTGTTATTGTTTTTAATTTTTATCCATTGGGCTTAGAATTGCAGACATATGAAAAAGTTATGCAATCCTATGGCTTGTAGGCCCAGTTCAGACCCCATTTTGCCTGAATTAAAAAAGCAAAGAAAGCACTATGTCATAGAACTACAAAGACTTCATGATCTTTATCTTATTTGCTTTGAAAAACCTGCAAACTTCAATGGGATTTGGAATCGACCTTCTGTGAGTTATAGAAACAAGATCCACTTTTTGTATACTTCACATGAGTTCTCTAAACAGGAGCTAATTAATATGTTGACATTTTAGAGTAGTAGTCGGTATTTAACTGAAATATTTCCAGAGATCATTGCACTTGATATTGATCAATACGATTACTGACATCAGAAATATGTCATTTCTATAATACTATGGAATAGTGTGCTCAGAGCGCTTCACAAGTCATATCAGCAGTACTGAAGAACAAAGAAGAAAACAAAACACTTACGGAAATTCTGTAAATATCAAATAAATTTCAAAGGGCTGACCTTTTGTGGACACCCAATAGCTTAGATATTTAGTCCTAGCTTATCTGAAGCAATAAGAAATCAAATTTGGAAGGAGGTAAGATTGAGGACAGGATTCCCATTTTTTCATCTCACCCAGAATGGAGAGTGCTCACTATTTAATTTGCATCCCATCAGAACAGAAATTTCCTGTATTTTTCAATTATATAGGAGCCTCAAAGGAACTTACAGCTTATGTCTCCAGCTCTAATGCTTTGAGCAGCCTCACAGAAATTACTTGTTGCAAATGCGTATTTCATTGAAGTCAAATGGATTAGTGCACATACCTTACAGAAAGGTTTTACAGGTGAAGCATTCCTGGAAGGGCCATAGATGCACTAGACTAACAAAAATACCTCATAGTTATTCAATTTCTGATACCCATATATCTTGGATTTTGTTGCAAGTCTTAAATATTTTAATGCACTTAATTCATTCATTAATTCCTTTCTTCCAGACACACTGAAGTGAGAAAATAAATAGAAAAACAGGACCTGCTAAGTGCCTAATACTGTGTAAAGTTGTTATTAGTAATCTACTTTTCTTGGGCTTTTTCATATTTTTCCGTCTTGGATGTGTCAGAAGAATTTCATATGAACTATGAATACACATCCTACAGGTTACAAATTGCATGGAACTGACCATTTGAATCTGCCAATAAAAAACAAAAGAAAAAAGAAATTACACAGTAGTTTGTATGCCAAACAATCCCTGTCTATTCAGAACAAGAGTTTTTAGCTGTTTTCTCCCTTTGATATTTCTCTTTTGAAAAGGGAAAGAAGAAACAAGTAATTGGCAAGGCTGTCTACAAATTATTATCGTATTGCAACATTTGGAATACACACCCTTTGCATTTTTAAAGTCTCTTACATACATGCAAATATCTTTTTAAACATAATCTTGGACGAAAAACTAGACAGTAAACTTCCGAAACTACTACTTTTATCACATTTTCATCTTTTTAAAAAAATCCTGACAATTGAAAGAAAATTAATGCACAACAAAACCATTTCTACAGTACTTTATCAGTAGAGAAATCTAACCGTATTGTTCAGCACCTTCATTTATTTATTAAGTTTGCTCTGCTTCTATCCCGTCCCAAACTTGATGCCTGCTCTTAAAATCTACTTAGGATAATTTTTGCAACTTTTCCCCCTTATCCTTTTTCATGTGACAACGTGTCAACCATTTGACAGTATGGGAATGTTCCCTAGCTATCAGTCAAAAGTCTTGTTCCTCAGGAGACTGACATCATATCCGTGGAAAGCAATCTGTCTGGTCAGTCAAGTATTTTCTCAGGGATCTTTTTCAGTGAATTGTATCAGAACCATGTATGCAAAACTGTGTGTTAATATATGCAGTTATTTATATTTGGATAAACAAAACAAAACAAAACTATTAACTGCATTGCACACTGCTGTAATATTGTGCAATAACTTTTTAACAAGGCACATTGAAAAACCTACTTTAGATTTGGGGTTTCACATACAAAAGCTTAATATTTACAATATGGTGGTGAACACATTCCTGAATGGGGATTTATTTTCCTCCAAGTTCATCTCCACACATCATACTTGGATGTGATTCTGTGATTTCCAAACTTGGATAAATCTGTCAGGCCTGACTTTATCCTAGCTAAGTCTAAGCACTTGACTGACATTTCAAAATTCAGGAGCATTGCTTCCTCCCTAGTCAATGTACAGAGGCAATGCCCAGAAGGTAATGCCCAGAGATGCTAAGAGGGTTCAGTCACCTCTGGAAGTACCTATTATTCTTGACAAATACCCTGAAGTTAACCAGGGTGATTATGGCTTTCTGACAGACAATTACATGTATTTCAGCACCAGCATTAACGGTATATTCCTTCTGTCATTTCCAAATGTTCCTAGGTAAAGTACCCATGTTTTATTGCCCTAAAATGTGTATACTGTCACATTTTTCAGAAGCATGGGGATGCTGTTCAGTGCACCACGGGCATTTGTGGTCAGATTTTGAAGGTACAGAACATGTTTGAGTTTTAAGACGTCCTTAGGCTCTTACGCAGCAGAAGTTAAGAGCTCAGGCACCTCTTTGCATCTGTAAACAAAAACTGAAGTGCTGCAGAAGGTTTAAAGCAGAATGATTAAAAGCAACACTGTAAGCACTGAATAACTTAAGATTTGCACCACACAGCAAGAACAGCTCATTCAAAGAAAAGAAAATGCAAAAGTGCAATAAAAAGGGTCCTGGCTCCTAATGTGTGTTTCTGTCACAGGAGAGTTAACATCTAATAAGTTATTTAAATTAAAGTGTCTAAGCATCAAAAATAACTAAATGCCTTAAGCAAGGGCATTTAGCCAAAAAATGCTAAAATACACATCAAAGAATATTTCTAGCTGAAGGGTATGAATGCAAGGGTCTAAAGGTGAAAAAAAAGCTCTGAGCATTTTACCTTTCAAAGCTGAAACACAGAGGAGTTGATACATTACAGATATTAAAGGCGTATAAGGTAGACTCTTACCAATAACAGAGGAATGATGGATACAGGTACAAGAGCTTCTGCTATTTTGTAATTAGGCTAGAAGCAGGAAGCAATATGTGGATGAAGCAGGAAGCATTTGTGAGTAATGACTCACCAAATAGGTCCTGTAAATTCTTGTAAAACTGACACACCAAAAGCAAAAATATTCTGCTATTAAGTAAAATTATTATGAGAAACAAAATCAGTAGGAAATTTTTACCTTAGGCCCTAACAAAGTACCAGCATTCAAGAATTCCTGGATATATATTCAGCTGTTCTAAAGAACGGTTGGGTGCATAGCAGCACAGATTGGTTGTGCAGCACAGACGGGGATCTACCCAGCTGGGGAGCAGCTCTGTGGAAAGGCACCTGGGGGTCCTGGCGGACAACAAGCTCAGTATGAGTGAACAGCGTGCTGCAGCCGCAAAGAAAGCCAACAGGATGCCAGGCTGCATCAACATGGACATCACCAGCAGAGATAAAGTTGTCATTATCCCACTCCACTCAGCACTTGTCAGGCCACACCTGGAATACTGTCTTGAGGTTTGGTCTCCGGTATACAAAAAAGACGTGAACAGGCTGGAGAGGGTCCAGAGAAGGGCCACCAAGATGATCAAAGGACTGGGAAGCCTGCCATATGAGGAAAGGCTGAGAGAACTGGGTTTGTTCAGCCTTGAGAAAAGAAGGCTTAGGGGAGACCTTATCACCACATTCCAGTATTTAAAGGGTGCCTACAAAGCAGATGGAGACTCCCTTTTTACAAGGAGTCACAAGGAAAAGACAAGGGGTAATGTGTATAAGTTAGTCCTGGGGAGATTCCAATTGGACACAAGAGGAAAATGTTTCACAATGAGATCAGCCATTAGAATCATCTCCCCAGGGAAGTGGTGGATTCCCACAAAAAAAAAGGTGGACACTTTTAAAATTCAGCTGGACAGGGCGCTGGGCCATCTTGCCCAGACTGCGTGCCGACCAAGGTTGGACCAGATGATCCTTGAGGTCCCTTCCAACTTGGTATTCTATGATTCATAGTTTGAAGGTCGTGAATTATATACAGAATGAGGTCTAACTGAAACACCTGAAATCAGAATTAGTTATTACCCTAGAGAAAAAGAAACTGATTGAGGCAAACGAGCCAGAAAAAGACAACATTATTTTACCCGTGCAATTTTAAGGCTACAAGCATACTAGCAAGCTCAGTTAGAGACAAACTGAAGAAAATGTAGTGCTGTAAGGAAAGTACTGTATTATCACAAGATTGCCATATAGAATATCATTAGCATCTGGGATTTTTCATACAGCCATGGAAAATATGCCTATCCAGCCTGCTGAAGTGAGGACTGACAATACTCTCATGTCAACCAAAAGTGATGCTGAATATCTGCCATCATTAGAGAAGCTACTGCAAAAAACGAAGTCAGCTAGGACTCAGAGTCAAAAAAAATGGGTGCTTCTTTGAGACTAAAGCATAGACTTAGGCTACAGAATGAAAGAAAAGATGAAAATTGTTTCTATGAAAGACAAGCTCATGACATCTGAATGAATCTCAGTTGTGTAGAACACAACTTAGCATATACAAATCTGGGCAAAGAATGAATCTTGCATTGTTCATCCTATATAGCTGGGACAGCTATATCTCTTAGAGAGATTGTATTATTCACAGAAGATGATAACTAGGCACCTGTAAAAATTTCCTCTGTTATGGCTACAGGATCTTACCATGTCTCAAAGGCAGCAACGTGCACTGTGTGCTGCTAGGGCGAGGTCAGGAGTACAGAAGTAGAGTTATAAAATGAGTGTAGACTGTGGGGCACAGAAGTAATCTTTCACTCACAAAACAAGATGAGCTATCTGCACTTCAGCTACCCGGCATTTTTTTGTGTGAAATCCACAGTTGATAAGTATACAGAGCAGACCTGGAAAAAGCAGCAAAGAGATGTGAGCAGTGTTATATATGGCAGAAAAAGCTTATAAGACCATTCATGAGCCTTCCTCCTCATGAGTGCCTGAATTCTGACACGATATAGACTCTGTATGTCTGTTTTAATGACAAATGCTCTTATGACAGCAGGTGCACATTCAAAAGGGTTAGAAAAACACAGTAAGATCTTGGCAACCTATGCTATCTCCAACAGAGAGCTCAGACAAACCTTTCTTAAACAGTCTCTTCTGGAGATCGAGTCACAGGCACTACTCCAGATTTCAAAGATCCCCTGAAACAAGAATGGAAAAAGCCATTATCTAACATCCTGATTCCATCACAAGATCCAGATCCTAGATATATTTTTTTTTAGAGGGAGGTGAAGAAATTATTAAAAGCAATTTGGACAAAGCAATCTTTTTAGATGCTGTCTAACTCCGTAAGCTCTGATTAGAGCAAACCTCCATTAGCTTTGAAAGGAAAGGACAAGAACTCATCCAGTTTTAATCTAAGCCAGGATGAGGAGAGATCTGTAAAACAAACTTTTCAAAATCAGTCTGTGTATGTCATTCCAAAGAAAGAGTTAAGCCAAAAGAACCTGACATATATCAGATGTTTCAAGACCTCTCTACCCTCCAGTAGACCATGTATCATTCTGGATCCTTGCTATTGAAAGAGCCTAACACCAATGTTTGAACTATAAGGAAACATCAGCACAGGGTTTGCTTCTGAAGTGACATGAAGTGCAAGGGTTCTTTGCTTTTCCTAACAATTTTCTGAAGGAAGAGAGGCCAGGAGGATTTCATCCTTCTGGGAACACCAGACACCAGGAGAGTCTATAGAACTGAGGGACTGAGAGAGTGAAAGGTAAGGTAAGAGAAAGTAACTTTTCCCACACGAGAAAAAAAAAAAAAGAGACATCCTTGTAGCTTTAAAAAAATATCTTCTTGTTCGTAAACTAGGAATAAGAAAGGGGTCAACACGGAGTCAGCCAGTTGCCCAAAGAGATAAGGGACAGAGCTACGTTCTTCCCCGTCTCGTTTCCTGTCTATTCTGTGGAACTTTCTCCTTCATCCTCTTTGTTTTGTATGATTAATATAAAGCTGCATGTTTCCTGCAGTAACTAAGTAGATTAGCTTCTTGTGAACAGAACAGCTGCTTTAAAAAGGCCCTGTATCACTTCTGAAATAGGAGTTAGGCACCTAAGTAACTTACCAATCTCTGCTGAAAATTTCACCCTTAGCCTACCGCATGCTTCTCTTCTCTATCTGCAGACTGGAGATAAGAGCTTTTGAATGTGGCTGCTTCTATCATCCTGGGAATAAGCGAGTTAGAGAAAAAAAGACACAGCAGCAGTGAGCACTCAAGCTGCCATAATGGCAGTGCTGCACTGATAGCATCCTCTTTCGTACACTACAGAAAGATGTTACTACTCATCAATTCAAGTACACTGATTCTCACCAGCGTAGTGTTTAACCTCCTGTGGTTTATTTGATGCAGACCTTATGAAAATCTCTATATAAAATCATATAAAATAACTAGAGTACTTTCCTGCTCCTACCAGACTTCCTTTATAACATAATGAAAATAGAATGCATATCTTCATGGGAATTTATTTAATAGAGTAACAGGCACCTATATATTCCACAGTATCACTTCTAAGATAGTCTGAACAAGAGTTATCTCCAAGTTCAGTTTCCTTCTAAGCAGTGCTGATCTTGACTGCTTCGTTTACCTTTCAAAATGCCCCTATCCAAGCAAAGCAAAACAAAAGCAGCAGGCAAAAAGATAGCTAAGGTCTTATACTGAACCTGAAAGTAAAGTGTTTCTGCCAGGTGCTGATTGAAACCACTAAGTTAGCTATAATTTGGGATAAACTACTGTAGAGATCTAACAATATTTAGAACTTATGATCACTTTCTCATCAGTTGTGGTTATTTCAAGCCATGCTGAAAGATTTATTTGGTCTTCTGCTATCAAAAAACAGTGAAGACTGAACCTCAGAAGGCTTGGATGTTTCACAAAACCCCCACAATACCCAAATTGTGAGGCAAGCTTTGTGTTCTTGTGTTGATGCACAAGTAAAGCATTTAACTGTGAAATCTGAAAATACACTTTGGTAACTATTGTATAAAATTCAAATTGTATTCATTATTCCTTTATTGCTAAAACCAAAATAATTCAAAATTTCATTTTTAATGTGCTTTGTGCAGCAACAAAAATAAGATAACAATTCCACAGTGTTTAATTCCCAATGCTGAACCTACAGGATGAGAACCCCTACTGGAATAGCAAGGATTTGGCACCTATTTTTCCCTCTCAATTTCACACCATCTCAGGTAGAAGTTCAGTCTCTAAGTTATCCAGTTGTGAAAAAGACTTTCTATACTTCTTCACTGTGCGTATGGAGAAACCCCACATTTATGATTGACACCAGACTTTTTGAACACTCATCTAAAATATACACAATCAGCAGATGTACTACCACATCCTTTTTTCTGGCAGGAACTGTGGCATCCCCTCAGATTTTGCCCCTTCGTCTTGCCTTGGAGGAGGCAACTCCATTGCTTACACAGCACTTCCCGTATGAGATTTAATAAGTATCATAAGGGCATCAATTGCAACCAGCATCAAGTAACTGATACTTCTTAAAGTATTTGCACATTGTTCGGCCATATCATTTTGTCAATTGTTCCAATGATGTCATGAAACATGAGCACTGCAGGGATGCACTCCTGTTCCATACTGATCAATCACATCCAGAAGCAGTAAGACTCTCAGCAGTTGGAGGGCACGATCACTCCAGCCTGGAAGACAGCGGAGGCAAAGGCGTAACGATTTGCTGATGTGCATTTCTTAATGAGCAGAGCAAGCAGAAATGCAGGGAGCCACAAAAAACCTCCACAACACTTTGAAGAGCAGAGCAGCAGACTCACTAATGGGAGTTTGTTCCCTGTTTCTAAGCAAGAAAACAGAGATGGTAGTTTAAATCTGGCAACTCTTTTAAGCTCAGATTTTCATGCTGAGCATACCACAAGTATTCATAGCTAGACTCAGTGCATTCTGGAATTTTAAAACTCAAGTCATAGAATCATAGAATCATAGAATGTGTTGGGTTGGAAGGGACCTTTAAAGGTCATCTAGTCCAACCCCCCTGCAGTAAGCAGGGACATCTTCAACTAGATCAGGTTGCTCAGAGCCTCATCAAGCCTGCCCTTGAATGTCTCCAGGGATGGGGCCTCCATCACCTCTCTGGGCAACCTGTTTCAGTGTTTCACCATCCTCATTGTAAAGAACTTCCTCCTAACGTCTAATCTAAACCCACCCTGCTCTAGTTTAAAACCATTGCCCCTCATCCTATCAGTACATGCCCTTGCAAACAGCCCCTCCCCAGTTTTCTTATAGGCCCCCTTCAGGTACTGGAAGGCCGCTATAAGGTCTCCCTAGCGCCTTCTCTTCTCCAGGCTGAACAAGCCCAACTCTCTCAGCCAGTCTTCATAGGAGAGGTGTTCCAGCCCTTTGATCATCTTTGTGTCCCTCCTCTGGACCTGCTCCAACAGGTCCATGTCCCTCTTGTGCTGAGGGCCCCAGAGCTGGACACAGTACTCCAGGTGGGGTCTCATGAGAGCAGAGTAGAGGGGAAGAACCACCCCTCTGGATCTGCTGGCCATGGTTCTTTCGAGGCAGCCCAGGATGTGATTGGCCTTCTGGGCTGCAAGCGCACATTGTTGGCTCGTGTCCAGCTTTTCATGTACTAATACGACTGATGCAAATCATACTTGAACTGTTCATCTTAGTAAGATACACACTTGCTACATTCCTTCCCCTGTCACTTATCATTTTGGACTGTGCTTTCTGTTGATTTTTTACACTCCCTGAAAGTCGGTGAAGAATCAGAATTTATGCTCCCATGTTGTTTCCTGGACACAACCACTCCATGTCCATAGATTCATTAAATGACTTACGTATGGATACAGGAATAATACCTGTGAATGAGAGGAAGCAATGCTGTTCAGAAAGGGTATTCAAATCTTCTGTTATAGGAGAATATAAATGGTTAATCAATGCAATGACATATTGCATCTGTGAAGCCCCACTATCCTTGTAGTGATGAAGTTCGCACAGTTGGCAAATTTTAAAAAAGCAATTACAAGAGCCATTTTGAAAGTTTGGGGAACTCTAAACAGTATTAAAGACTAAGTATTAATTATAACAAGTATCATTCAAATGTCTTATAGGACTCTGAGGTACTAATGAACTCTGCTAAGTGTAATAATCAGATTTATAAATTAAACTACTAGGTTATATATTAGGCAAGCTTCAGTTTGTTGGAGCTCTCTGTGTAATGAGGTTATTTTGCCTCTTGATAAAACAAATCTAATTTTAAATGTTTATTATGACATCTTATTAAACTGCTTTATGGGAGGAACATTAGAGACACATTTGGGAACTTTTCAGTGTGCAAGCTAATTTAAAAAAAAAAAAGTCAAGCGGTCCTCTATGACATCATTATTTCATTATTTTTAATTCATTTACTTGAAAAAGAAAAAAAAGACAAGTGATATTTTCTGCTTCAGCTACAGTAAGAATATGTGCATATTCACATTGAGTTTCAAAGCTTGAATTTTGCATTCTGAATTGTTTGGAGGTTTTTGTAATCTAAAATCCCGAAGTCTTTAATATTATCAAGTCACAAAGTACTCATGATCACAGGTTTTCCTTTTGCTTGTGTGCCTGGCAATGCTACTCAGAGAGGCTGTTTCACTACCTTGGGACACTTTGATTTAAACTGAAATGAAAAGCAAGGAGTGAGAACAGTGGGATGAGGCGGTTTAGAAAAGGGAGAAAGGAAGGAGGAGGGAGAATGAGAAAGGAAATTTTCTGTGTACTGTACACACCTGACAGGGACAATCTATGTGTTTCTATTTAACAAAACAAATGAACGCCGAAAAGCACAAATATGTAGGTTTTTTAAGCCAGTAGTAAACACACATAATTTTACGTGTCAAACTTGCATTTCTTGAACTAAAACAAAACAATGGAATAAAACCAACAAACAAACAGAAAAAAAAACCCAACCCAAACCCTGTTTTCCTATTTAAAAAAATGTAAAAACCTAATCTCAGTGTACAATCAACTGAACAAACACTGAAATACTCTTCCATCCTTAACCAGGCTTGTGTATTTCCATTTATTGGCTTAGCTTTCGGGCAGTATGTAATACCATATACAATTCTCTTCTGACTCTAAAAAAAAAATACTCTATTACAGATCTATCAAACTACTAAGAAATTTTGGCCTCATTTTCTAGTCATGATTGGTGTTGCAGATGATGCAAACCTCTGCATCTTTAAGAATGCTACAAAAAGTTCAATGTTAAATAAATATTATAAAATCATTAGTTTGACTAACTGAAAATAAGGTACATGTATCTATAATGTACGTGACTTGATTAGTCACTTGAAGTGTTTCTTCTTTTTTTAGTGTTTATCCCTTAGGAAAAAAAAAAAAGTGGTTCATTTGCAATTTTCAAGTTTTCCATAAGAAATCTTGCTGCATGCATAAAGCAGTTTCCAGCAATGGTCACAACTATAGCAGCAATTTAAAATTTTTACTTTTCATTAACTAAAGCTTAACAGAAAGTAATATTTTTTTTTTTAAAGTTCAAAATTTATGACTAAACTGCAGCACTATGGATATGAAATGTTGGTTTTACTACTCAGAATATGAACACATTAAAATACAGATAGTGGCACATGCATAAAACCGCATAAAGCTGCACAAGTCCTGCTGCTTTTTTTTCAAGTGGGCTTCAGAGACAACTTAAAAGTAAAGGACTCGGTGAAATATGACCAAAAGATTAACTTGTGAAAAATTATATATATTCTAGTATAAATACAATTGTATATGCAACTTCTTTTTATTTGAGCATCCAAACTAGAAAAAAAATTTAATATGATTTCTACTGGCATGAATTCAGATAAAATCCCCATGCAAAGCAAAACATCTCTATTGACATGGAGAACTCAAGCCTTTGGTTGATCTTCTTTGTTCCCACTGACTTTAACGGAAGGCAAATTTTCTTGTATCTCCTCATGGAATTTGACCTCATGTATAAAGTTAAATGCTACTGAAAACAAAGCTTTCAGTAGCAATATTAATATTAAGCATAAATGATAATTGTTACCATGCAACTACCTAAGATAGCTTAGAGCCCAAGCAGCAAAATAACCGATGCAGTAATAGAAAACCTTAATTTTTGCATGTACTTACACAAATATCTTCAAAAACTGCTAGGCTATATCTTATAAAAATAGCCTATAGACCAAAATACTCCCATACGCCCCTGATGCCAGTAACCTGTGGAGCAGTCAGCCAGACACAGCATCCCCAGCTGCCAGTGACCTGCCAGCTCCCTTCCCTGGAGGAGAGGCAGCCCCACGCATCCCCAGCACGGAGCGAGGTGCAGGAAGCCCGGCCAGACCTGCCGTCTGCAGACTTTGAATGCATCGGTGCGTGCATGGAGCTCATTCTTCTATAGCTCTGGGTCATTTCATTCTAATTCATCCTATCCACCTCCCTTAAAACACAGTTAAGAACTCTGCGGCACACCATGAACATACGGAAGCATCATTCTACCCTCCACTTTTCACAACCTTTCTGACTGAGTGAAGAAATTGCTTGACATAAAGATCCATTTATATTTCAGCTCAGACTCATCAAAACAGAAAGTGATTGTGGAGATCTGCTGGAAACAAAAGCTGATGCTTCGTCATTGGCATTTGTCCTGGCAAACTCTCTCTGCACTGAAAATAAACCACAGATAAGTACCAGCCATCAGACATGATTAGGCTACTTTAACTCCCATCCCTTCCTAGGGAGGAGTCCTCCAGCATTCACAAGCTTGAAGACATGGATTGTCTATCTGACAAGTCTGTTACAAGCATTTTTACATTTATAAAGCTTTTTGCAAGATGCAAAACTATCACCTATCAAGTAAATACCTTATAGAAGCCTCGGTGAATCAAACCTTTCTTCATCCACAACTTTTCCAGTACACCACTGAAAGCAAACTTTGGAGGTTTTTAAGCATCTCTTTTTAGAGTCCCTAGCCTGCACTGGCAATACAACGATGAGAGGATATTGTCCAAAAATATTCTCCTAAGTAGCAAAGAAAGAAATGGGTTTCAACTGACAGTAAGAAAAACTGCAGAGCTCCCTGTTGTTTATCATTTCTACTGTCAGATCCTTGAGGTTTTTTCCATACAATTTGATTTATTCATTCTATTTCTTTATGTCATGTTTCTGCAAGCCTCATTACGTGGCTATGGAAAAAATACTGCAGATGAATTTTTGTTATCTGAAAAATGAGAATGCTTCCCATGCTAAATGGTTCAAGGTTTGTTAGGTAGTGAAGTCATTATGTAAAAAGAAACCTCTCTTACAGGAAATTCCAGCTTTTTGGCACCAGGCTCTAGAACTTCTACAGATAATAAAGGCTTCTACGTAATGATATAGAGTCTGTGCATTCTTTTGGCTAAATATAAATAAGCAAAAAAGGGATATGGAAATAGAAACATATAAAAGTAATTGAATTATTTGACCTACGAGTTTCTTATCTTTTTTTTTCCTCCTCAAAGAAGTGCCTTAAAAATAAAATCATTAATGGTGACTGAAGTAAGGCTGATTACAATTTTATAATCCAGAGTGCTCTTGTGTATCTGATATTGAAGCCCACACCCAAGGTGAAGTTTATGGTATAGAACTTAATTTTTTGTATCATATTTCATAGGTACATTCTCAGATTCCTGGTAGCCATTTTTTTGTGTGTGAGGAAACTAATAAAATTAATTTCTTCTTTTGACTAGTTCTGAACTGCAAGCTGAGCATACAATGCATCATACATATCTATATACACTCACATATACACAAAGATCTCCTTCTATATGTGCTATGTCAGTTCATGTGCATGCATACAGGAATATCTGCCTTAACACATGGTTAAATCTAAGCCTGTTATTTAGTGGCCATTCTAAGACAATTCCTACTTTGGGTTTTCACATAACAGGAAGAGATTAAAAATCTTTCCAGGAGCAAAACTAAAAATCCCTCTAACTTATAAACATGCTGCTCATCTGATTCTAGAGTCTGCGTCATTGGTACTGAGGGAGGAAGGAGGACTGAGCCTTGTTCTTAACATGCTTTTTCTTTCTTTTTATACCTGCTGGTAATTTGGAGAAGTCCCAGATTTTTTCGTGCCTACTCAGCTGTACTGCAACCCATCCTGTATTAACAGAGACAACTTTCTCTTTTAGTTAAATGCTAGTTCGGAGTAAACCCCCAATATATCCCTACAACATATCTCTGCCTACAAAGGCATGATGCTAAAGTTAGGGATAACAGCACACTCATAATCAGTCCTGATGTTAAACTCTTGCTTTATATGCACATATAAATAAATAGATGTGCATATGGAAAAAGTACATCTGAGAATTATATACATTGTTCTGTTACATATATACATACCAGTTTCATCATAACTTAAGTTCATACTGCAACAAAGCTATTGCTGGGTTTATTCTGCCTTCACTTAGTGAGTTCATATTTTATTAAAATGTTCTTTTTTTACATTCTGGGGATATGACCTTGGTTGTGCTTAATTACTAAGTTCTGGCAGGTTAAGAAAAGCCTTTTCTTTCAAAACACCATATGAAATCTCCTTAGCCACATAGAAAAAATGTTCTATACTCCTATATTATAAAAATAACTCCACATTTTTGTTTTGTGAAGCATTAGCAGAACTGAAGTTAGTCAATATCCTGTATTCAGTATTCCCGTCTCAACCTTTTTTAATCAGAGAGAATAAAAGACAGAGATACCCAGAAGGGCAAACCAGTAAATCGGAAATCTGTGCTAGAAATCTGTCACTAGGACTGCAGGCTTTGCTACAAACAGCACAGCAGTCACCAGTGTGGGCAGCCAAAAGCGCAAACAAGGTCGTTCAAGAAGCTGCCACCACAGACCTAAAAGCTGCTAGAAAAATACAGGAATCATAGCGAGTACATTTAAATAACACAGAGGTCATAGTATAAACTGTTACAAAGCACCAGAACTGCCACTCCATCATAGCTTGGTTTAGTCAGTACCGAAGGACTTCAAGAGATTTGTGCATTTTCTTCTTGACAGATAGAACAGAAGCTGCTCATTCATCTAATGTTAAAATGCTGAGGTTTATTTTATATTAAGTTACACAGAGTCAGGAGGCCACAATCTTGGCCACCACAATAACAAAATAGAATAGTTATTTCTCATGGCATCCTTATCTCGTTAATAAAAGCAGAGCCTCCTTTAAGAGTGACGCACATGAGAATATAATACATGTATTACATGTCATATTATATTGAGAGAAAATAAACAAATGGATCCTCCGAAGAGAAACAGAAGAATGGGGGACAGTGTGACTAAGTTCTTTGTTTGCAGTCCTGTACGTATACTGTAGACAAGAGTAAAGGGCATGTGTATGAGTAATTTTTCTTCCATGGCATAAATCCAGGGGTACCAACAGAGATGGAAACTCTCCCAGTCACAAGAGATGAATGTAAGCAGTTCAGCAGACATGCTTTACGAAGAACCATATATTCCCTCCTTCGCTGGGGGAATTTTGATCTTAAAATCATATGGAACTGCATCAGCAAAAACCTCTTGCTTCTTATTGATGTACAGAAAATGAGGAAGAGATAAAATTACCCCCTAGCCATTACTTACCCAGGTTTGTTTGCAAAAGTTCAGTCTCAAAAGCCATGTGACAAAGCATCACAATTCAGACCTTTCCAGTATAGCAGAGAAAATGCTATAGGGCTTTTTAAAGTGAATGATGGTCAGATGAGTCCTAAATTGGGACTTAGCATTATCTTTATGTAGCTACAGTAAGGCGAAACCTATTTATGCTTTACACCCACTATACCTGATTTTACTTTTAGATGATACGTAAAAAGTTGCAGTGAAGTTGGGCAAACACAATCCTATTGTCACTTTCAAAAATAGGGGTATAATATTGAATACTACTTTTGTCTTAGGAGAGGAAGCACTCCAGAGATGTCTGAAATTACCTGTTTAATTCAATAGTTAGGCTGAGGTAGCCCAAGGGATGCAATGGCACTCTCTGGATTCAGTAGCTCACCTGTGCGGATTACACATTTGAGACCAGAGCTGTAATAAACTTGTTAAAAATCTGGGTTTATTGGATAAAAAAGCTGACATGAAAGCTATATATAATTGATCTTACTGATGACAACAGTTAGTTGTGTTCATTGCTCCCTTTTGGTACAGAATCTTAAATTATCTTCCTTACTTTTAAATAATTTTTCCTGGAATTCATTCAGATACCAGGTCCTTATCTGCCTACATAGACACAGACTAATTGAACAGAACAGTGGTTGTGGGACCACATAAGCTAAATTAGAAGATAAAAGGCCTTCCTAAGCTGTAAATTGGTAAATGAGAGATGTGTCTGATTTTGAGATGAATGCTATTTTTTTTCCTGAACAGACAGTAACTCCAAAATCCTGTAAAATAATTTATCTTTTTTTTTTTTAATGTTTTAATAACTCTGGAGTTGTTACCAGTGGTGAGAGACTCTGATTTTCACCTCTTGGCAATGTTTAGCAGTCCTACTTAACCCCAGTGTCACACCTACAGACCACCAACCCACGACTGTGTTGATAGCACATTTATGGCATTATCCCCATGCACTTGGTTACTTGGTTGGTCTCATATTCAGCTCCTCATATGCAGGAGAGTTGATGTCTATCAGATTTCAGGTACGGAGTGTGTTACGCTTTTTGAGCTCTACTTCTCTCTGGTAAACTCCGTATAGAGATTTCAAACAATCTGACCAGACTGAGGAGGAAGCAAGATAAGTACAGGCAGCTTCTTTCTTTAGCACAGTGAGAATGTATAGCAGGGAGTCCTTGTCAGACAACAGGCAGCTGTCAAGCAAAAATGAAAAATCAACTGAAAACAAGAAAAATTGTTTTAAAAATTAATAGTCAGAAAATACATGCCACCAAATTGAGACAGGCAGCAAGAGTTCTCACTACATTATGTGTCGTCCCCCCCCCATTTTAATTCTGAAATAGTTGTGCTACTGTAACTTCTTAAGAGGAAGACTGCTGTACCCTTACTCAGCCCTTACTTCAAAGGGAATTACTTAACGGTAAAAGGTACTGTATCTTCTTATGAAAGGTGTTACACTGTCACCCAAAGGCACTGAAGTTGAAACTACAGACAAATGTAGCGTATATAGCAGTATATTTTAGCTCAGGTTCTTGTCTGACTTCAGTGGAGCATCACTGATTTACAACTACTGAGCATCTGGCTTAAATTTTCAATGTTACTGAAGTAATTATTACAGCCTTAAGGACAAAACCTTTATTTTTTAATGCTGTTAAAACCCCACAGTCTGCTTGAATATTACTTTTTAATTAAAAAAAATCAATTTTTTTTATCATTCAAAAACAAAGAAAGAATATCTAAGAATTAGTCTTTAGGCATAAATTATGAGGAAATAGAGTAAAAAAACCCTCAAACAACATCCTGGAAAATATCCTAGCCATGACAGAACAAAGTAAATTATAGTCAACCTAACACTGCCAAGTCCACCACTAAACCATGTCCCTAAGCACCATGTCTACCCATCTTTTAAAAACCTCCAGGGATGGTGATTCAACCACTTCCCTGGGCAGCCTCTTCCAATGTTTGATAACCCTTTCAGTGAAGAAATTTTTCCTAATATCTATCCTAAACCTCCACTGGTGCAACTTGAGGACATTTTCTCTTGTCCTATCACTTATTCTTTGGGAGAAGAGACTGACCCCCACCTCGCTACAACCTCCTTTCAGGTAGTTGTAGAGAGCGATAAGGTCTCCCCTTTCTCCAGGCTGAACAACCCCAGCTCCCTTGGCCACTCCTCATAAGACTTGTTCATCACCAGCTTTGTTGCTCTTCTCTGAACATGCTTCAGTATCTCAGTGTCTCTTCTGTAGTGAGGGGCCCAAAACTGAACACAGTATTCAAGGTGCGGCCTCACCAGTGCTGAGTTGTTATATAGTTCAGATACAAGGCAGTTAGCCTTGTTGTTACATAGCATAACAAATGGTTTAACGATTCTGGAGTTGCAATTTCTTTGAGAGAGTACCTAAAAGGTCATAGTATATTTATAAGCATTAGCAGTTGAGTGTAAACTGGGGATATCTTCTTGAATGGCACTATTAAAGCAGGATACACTTTGAAGACTACTGTGTCTTATCTTTTAGCTGAAAAAAATCTTAGTGTATAGTTCACTATTTGAGAAGAACATTTAAAACTTTTTCCTTTTTCTGCCTCTGAAAAAGTGATCTCCTTTACTTGCTTACACTTCCCAATCTTTTATGCTAATGATTAAAAAGTCAAATATTGTACTAAAGACAATTGATTTGGGCCTTCAGCATTCAATGCAATTATTTTTTCTTGAGATGCATTATCAAACTCTAAAAAAGATTTTATTGCACCTATTTCATTACAGCCAGGACCAATTTTGAAACCTAATTTTAACTCTAAACCAGAACTAAATGTATGCCAACTGGCAGAAATAACACGTTAGTTTCATATGAAAGCTTTGTTTGGATATTACTTTTCCATATTAGCAGATATGTTTACTGATATGATCTAGAAGATGCTAATATGATTGTACATTTTATTGCTTACTAGCAATATGATTAAGCCTAATAAAAAAGTCATAATGGGATATAGTGCAAGATGCCTGTCTATGGCTCCTTGAAATTTTCCCCAGTGAAGACAGCCATGATATCAACTATCTGTGTATGACAGGTAGGCCAGCATCAAAAGGATGGTGGTTGATGGGTAGAAGTGTAGCAGTTAAACTAGCAATCCCAATGGAATGGGTTGTACGACTACACAAAATCATAATCTGCTGCTTTTAGGAGCCCAAAAGTATCACCCAAAAGAGATACCAACAAAAGTGCTGTGGAATATGATCATAAAGTTTCTCCATTCATTCGGTATTCAGAAAGTATCAGATTGATGCCCTTTAAGGTTGCATGTCTTCACTTGTCCTTATATATTAATTTTTAAATAATGGATTTAACAACAATGAGTATCACCCTCAGAAGCAAGGAGGTTCAGAAGCACAGGAAGGTCAAGTTCAGTGATAAGAGATTACTGGGTAGCATGATAAGGCGGTCTGAGGGTCTCTACTCAGTCTTAAGAGGAAAGCGATGTTACTCCAGAATGTGTCAGAAAATAAACAAAAAACAGAAAATCAACATATACATGCTATCAGAGAGCACTAAGTGTTAAATCCAGGAAGACTCCTGATACAGAGCTGAGGTCTTCTCCTGACAAAAGCTCTTGTGCAGATTTTGCTCCACACTACAAGGGCAAAGATAACAGTAATTTCTTTGATTTAGCATAATAACATGCCCATTGCTACATTTCTTCTTAGAAATGGATTCTCTTTTTTCCTTGCAGTCACTAGCAGAGCCATTATCTCCCTTCAGAGATAAAAACATGTAGCAAGTAAGTGTACACAAAGTAGCAGTACACCAGCCATGGACTAAAGTGGATGAAAATAAAAATTATGCTTTTAGATCTTAGATAATTTGAGACATGCAGTATGAAGAACATGCTTCAAAACAAAGAGATTTGCTTTTGAAAACACCTGTGTGCTAGAGAACCGGGTCTGGAGAATTTCAACCTCTTAAAGAGCCAAATATTATAACTTATTAGAATAGAGTTGGTTTTTTTTCTTCTTAACACAGCATTAATCATAATTCAAATTGATCTATTCAATTTTTTCCATTGTCAGCTTATCAGGTTATCTTAGAGATCAAGCTTAGTTTTCAAATTAACTATCCATTTCTGTTGCTTTATAGCAGAGGTGAATCAATGAGAAGCAAATTATACCTTCATGGCCACTTATAAATTGAAAAAAATATATATTTGCAGCTTAGCTTTGACCATTTTAATTTTTACACCTCTAGCTATATATCTGGGACAAGAATTACGGTGAGGAGGTGCTAAAATGTTGCAAAAATTCTTAGCTGAAACAGTTAGGGATCTGATTCTGTCATTTTTCTCATTCATTTGTGTATATCCCATGGAATGATATAATAGGAATAGATAATAACAAAATTCTGGATGCTCACTTGAAGGGTTCCAGTTAACCTTCTGCAACACAGCATGCTAATATCCTTATCCAAGAGTAGAGCACTAATTGGGAAAGTAGTTTGGCTACCATATTTTTCACATATATAACTTGCACATTACTTGTTCAAAACCTGTCATTCAGCAGCAAGTAATATGCACTGAAATGCAATATGGAAGGAAATCTCACTTGAATCCTCTCTCCCAGTAACTGT
This sequence comes from Stercorarius parasiticus, assembly GCA_013396915.1. NCBI lineage: Eukaryota > Metazoa > Chordata > Aves > Charadriiformes > Stercorariidae > Stercorarius > Stercorarius parasiticus. Next base: position 58,511 of record VWZL01004491.1, on the reverse strand, counting down.
CATCCCTCTCCCCACCAGAGTACTCACAGCCTCAGACTCTTCCCACTACCGCCACAGATTTTAAGCAAATATATGAGGTTATGGGTTATCTAGAGATGTATTCTCAAATTTCAGGAGTGAAATGTTCAAGTTGTTTACAAGACATTGCTGCAAATAAAAATAGCAATGCTGAATTATAGTACCCACATTACAGGATTTTAGTTTCATAGATTTTTAAAACGTATTGCTTTAGACATGAACACCCTCAAATTTAATAGAGTTCATACACTAGCTTTTCATACTATCTTACCTGAACAACACAAATAGAATAAGCCAAATTTCTGATCAACATTTAGTCAATATGCAATCATTTCCATATAAGCAAAGTCAAACATATTAATGTTTTTGAGTGTATGCACACTGTTAATCTTGAATCAAACTAGTAGGTTGTCAAAGTCAAGCTACTTCATTTTGTATTTTATTCCGCATTCAGAAACAAGAATTATCCTTCAAACAAGCGTGTCGTGGTTTGCGCTGGGCTGGGCACTAAATGAATGACAGATGCTCTCTTTAACCTCTCCCTCCCTTCCCAGAAGAGAAGGGAGAGAAAATAAGGGAGAGAGACTTATAGGTTGAAAAGAAAACTAAAGCTACTTTAATGAAATACTAATAATAAAAATAAAAGATAATAACATCACTAAGAAAATAATGAAATATATACAATATATACAAAACAAGTATCGAGCTCCCAGGATGATGATTATGCCACCAGTAGGCACTGGGAAAGTCCCAGACTAGACTCAGCGACAGACAGGAACTGAATTCCAGATCTGGATTCAGGAATGCATAGATTGGGATCAAAGGCAGACAGACAGTGCCCTCAGATGCCAGCCATTGAAGAAAGAGCCTGACCCCTCTGATCCCTCAGCTTTTATACTAAGAATGGTGCAGACGGGATGGAATACCGTGTTGGTCAGTTTTGGGTCACCTGTCCTGTCTGCTTCTCCCCACACCTGCGACCCCTCTACGCTTTTCCGCTTCTGACCCTCCAAGTTGGTACATAACAAGTTAGCTGACCTTGGTTGTTATAGCAATAAGTGTAAGCAGGAGCCTCTCTGCATACCATTCCTTGGTATTCACCACAAATATCAGACCTTATCTGCTAGAAGAGGATACAGTCTGAAAAATATGTCATTAATTTCAGAGAGTTAGAAGAGGCTTAACTGAAAAGTAAAATTACTGATCAGAAAATCGGTTCTGTTTTACCTCAGGTCAGGACGATACCATTCCTTGGTATTAACTACAAACATCAGAAGTTATCACTGTGGAAGAAGATACTGTCTGAAAAATATGCCATTAATTTCAGTGTGCGCTGTTTTTTCTAAGAGACTCAACCGAAAAGTAAAAATACTGAAAAGAAAATAGGTTCTGTTCCACCTGAAACCAGGGCAAAGTGGTAGAAGCAGTGCTGTGCACGGGCAAGACAATTTGTTGACCTGTACCTGTGGACATTTTTCAATATTTTTAAGTTAGAGATATGTTTTAAGTACTATATTCAATTAGACTTTTACTCTATTTGCTTTCCAGGCTGTATACACTTTAAAGGTACATTTGCCTAAATGAAGATTTGGCAAAAAGGAAAGCAACTTTTCAGAAGAGGAAGACATGAAACTATCCTTGGAGTATTTTTAAAAACAGCGTTTCATTTTCTTCTGCAGTATAATATACCATAAATAACCCAATAATATAAATTAGCCATGTAACTCATACGATTTAGGCCCTAAGGCTAAATATCATTATTCCGACTTTCAAGAGCTAAGCAACAAAGACACTGAGGCCAAAATTATATATAACTTCTACGAACACAAATAGTTGTTTCAAAACTTATTTTGGTAGTCGAAGGGAAAAGAAGCCATAGATTTCTGCATACCTCTATCACTTTCATGAACAATTGTAGATTTAGTTTTAGCCATTTATGCAGTATTATCAGGAACATCAGCAGTAAAAACAGCCTACTTCATGTACTTTTATCTAGTTGTATTGGTGACACAACTGCGAACGGATGCAGAAGCCAGACTCTCCTCCTGGATTTTAAGGCAGAATTGCTACATAAGCTTTAGTAAAATCACACTTTATAATGCTTTACCCATTTTGTATGGAAACCATACCAAAACTGGGCACCGAAGGGTCAAAAGGTTCAGCCATAGTTCCCAAAGGAATCTGAATATGCGAATCACTTCCTAAATGTTTTAGGCTCGCCTTTCGAGGATGCTTCACCACACACATATATTTATAGTTACCTAGTTTTGCAAACTTGCTTATTCTAGTGGAACATCAGGGAAAACAACAGTTTAATTTAACATCTCTGTTTATCATAGACTTAGCTGTGTTACAAGACCTTTCCAATTTCAGAGTGAAACAAATAAAACGTAGGTGCCAGGTTCATTAGCATTTAATGAATAACAAATTAACTTGCCTCTGCTAGTAATCTGAACTTGTCTTACTCCTGAGTTTTTCAATTATATTATCTTCTTTCATGCAAATTAAAGGACTACACAAGCACAGTAAGATGTGGCAGCTACAAACAACTGGAAAAGCACTCAACAAAATAATTTACAGAACTCTTCTTTATTCAAACTGAGCATGTATCAGTTCAGATAACTGGCAGCTCTCTTCGGCTTTTATCTATTGCAACCCAGACAGGATATATGTATCAAGTTTGTGTTTCAATGAAAATAAGCTAAGACTTCTTCCTTCCTTCTTTCATTCCCTTTCCTTTCCCACTGCTTATGAAATCAGTTTCTTAATACTAACCTGATGCATTGTCTAGATTCTCTGTTTTACTCACAGATCTGCTCACTAGAGTACATAAATATAGGCCCCTCTTCTGATCTTAATTCATTCTCTTTTTATGACATTATTTGTCCAAAGATATTCAGTATTTTTCTTAAATTCCAGTTATGTGTGCTTTGAGCATCTGGGGCTTGGCTCCTGTTTCTTTCCCTCAGCACTCTGCTACAAGGGAGCAGAAAGCTACACCATAGTGGAACTTGAAACTTAGACTTTTCCATGACAAAAATAATTTAATTGTATTTTACTCTAAAATCTTATCCTCTCTGTTGGGAGCAACGGGAGTACAATGGACTTACTGTTGTGTAATTTTGCCTGTCATCTTTTAAATGATAACTTAATTATAAATGTCTAAAAAGAAACCAAAGTTTTTTAATGAAGTTTTCTGTAATGTGTCTTTGTTCTCAAGAAGCCAATTGCTGTTCTTTACATTTAACTTCCTCTAATCTGAGAAGAAAAAAATGCCCTGAATAACAACAAGCATTGCATCAAAATAACTGGTTTTAAACTTTGTAATGATAAATGCTCATTTAGTTTTAGTAGCATATTTCTAAATAGCATTTTCAAGAAAATTGAAGTAATTTAGTCAAAATGCACTGATATTTTCCAAACTAGCAAGGGGAGGTAAAGAATTTCAGTGTCCTATGTTAAAATATATCGCTTGTAGAAGATGCTGTTTAGCACCTATGAAAATTGGAGTGTCCAACAGCCTGAACCATTAAACGCATAAAGGAGCCATGTACTGAAATGATGTTTCTTTTTGTCTTTTTACCTGTTTCTTAGGACAATTATTCTGCCTACAGAGCTCATGAAAATTTTATGGGGCAAGGTTTAATTGACAATGTTTAGCAGCTGTCACATACACAGAACAGTGTTTATATAAAACCAGAGGAGAATAGTCCAAAGTAAAAGCTCTGAAACATACATAATGGATCTCTTCACCACGCAGGGTTTTACTCCACAAAGTTCAGCTGTTGCACCCCATGACTTCCTAACGAAGACATAGCTCGTAAAACACACCACCTAAACAGAAAATGGGAGATCTTAAAACATGTTAGAGAGAACGATGTGGAAGACTAAGCTGCAGACTATAGTGTGGATGAAACAATTAGAAGCCAAAATGATGCCCATGAACTTTCTGGCATACAAGAGCATCAAAAAATTGCTGTTTGGCAGTTCCATGTTGTGTTAATATAGTATACCCCTACTTTGGGGTTAAAGATAAGAGTCATCTACTTAACAGGAGCAAACCCAAAAAAACCACCCTCCATGTGCCACCTATTTTAGTCTAGTAAACCTTGTCTTACAAAAGTTGCAAAGTACTTTTTACCTTGCAAAAAATATTCTCAGATATGCCAAAAATCAGTTAGGTTCTTACCATTCTATTCTTTTGAGATCACTGGTGATTACTTGTATGTTCTTCTGATACTGACTTCTAAAAAGAAACTGACCGTAAGTCCAGCAAATTTTTGCAATTTTGGGGGGGTAAATTAGATTTCCACAGCCAAGTAACTTTAGGAGGAAAAGTCAAGATATTTGGTATCTAGAGCCTACCTGTTCAACAGCAAGGCAATTCTGACTCTCTCTTGAGAACTTAACATAGGCCACAGATTAAATTAAAAACATATCAGAGAAAAGTACTGGCTCCTTCTTGTGCCCTAGAAATCAAGCAAGATTAATGACCTTGTTTTGTAACCCCTGGAGTATGTTCCAGGTAGGTAAATGACAAACACTGACAGAGCAAGGAAAGCAGGTTGATTTTACATGGAATTAATCTTTAAATGAAGGGGATATGAAAGTCTTTTCCTCTCCAAGCAACATCTGTCATCAGTACTCACTGGTATAACCAGGGGTAACATGGCCATAACCTTTGACTTCTTTGTAGAAGCATTCTGGAAGTATTTTGTCAGACAATCTCACAGCAGTTTGCTCCATTTCTGCCTTGTACTTAAATACACATTTAGAACAGTGCTACATTTGTTATAATTTCTAAGACAGTATGGAAAGTGATTTCACAGCAGGGAGAAAACTGTAGAATCTGCAATCCGATGCAGCAGCAAACTGAGTTGGGTTTTTTTTCCCCCCTGTAATATCTCATTTCCTTTTGTGCTCTAAGGTTGAACAAGAACAGATGTGAGATGTTGTGATCACTGCTTTTTCTGCAAGGAGGATAGTTTAATGGTTCTGTATCGCAGGCAACCGCTTCCCACGCTTATTTCTGTGATCTTATCAAGGTTGCAAACTATCTAAGGAAAAGAAATGCATTTTGATGTCTAGAGGCTTCTTTACAGCTTTTTGGTTTACACTGATTAGCAAAAGCAGCAAGCTTTTATCTTGATTTTTAAGTGTAAATTGGAGCATTGGTAGCATAGAAAACTCCACGGCCAGGCAAGTAAGCTTCGGGGCTTTTTAATGTTAAGAAGCTTGCAAAAAATTGGAGACATAAAGGATGTACAAGATCGAAAGTACATTTCAAATGAGGACAGTAACAAAAAACCCTCCAAAACTAAAAGAATAAATTAAAACAAAGCTTGATGTGCATGTGTGTTGGGGTACCTTTTAATCTTTCACTGTAGGAGATCTCTCAAAAAGAAACACAGAGGGATGCCACAGACTGAAACAGCCCTTTATTGGCATCATTCAGATCACTTGTGCTGTTTATTGTGTTTTAAAGAGTAAGAACAATTATAGGGAGATTCACCCATACATGTTTGTTGGGAGTTCAACACATCTTCCACCTTCAAAGACTGGATGAGACTTACGGTTCAGTCTCTGTCCCAGCGAACTTCTACAGGCAGTAGTCAGCACTTTAAAATCTGCTTATGTCAATACTAATGTTGAACACTTGCATTATGTCTCATTCTATCTGGAAAAGGACATCTGCCAAAACTCAAATCTAGACTTACAAGCTCCCCGCAAATCCATACTGAAAATTTTTTTCATTACACGTCAGCTATGCAGAGGTAAATATGAACTGCATACTTACTGTCAGCCCACTGGTGGTAAATATTTGTGTCCACTGAGGGCAATAACAAAGATTATGTTCACCATACCTCAGTGCAGAAAGCATCAAATCCACAAGTATGATGCTAGTTTGCAGCGCCTCATTTCAGAGATGAACTGAAGTAATCACAGCCCGTAAAATACAAAGTACAAGAGCAGAATACCCTTGATTTTTTGTCTTCTTCCTACCAACAGTTTGTATCACATATACTTTGCTCAAACTGAAGCCCGTTATACTGTTACCTACATACAAGAACCACATCTATGTGACTGTCCATTTTATTTTTAAATATATTTGTCATTCTCAATAGTCAGGACAAAATTATGAATTGTAAAATGCTTCTAACAACATATTTCAGTTTTCAGTTTAGTTGATAATGATGATTTAGGTTTAATTCAGTACAATTTAAGTTACATTTCACATTTCTTCTCCGTAACTAAAGTCACGTTATTTCTGGTCTGATTGCCCATCCATATTCTCTACCATACCACTATGCTTTTAGTACATTCTTTTTCTTGTGTCACATTGATTTACAGCTTACTTCAGGAAATGCTCACACTTCAACATTTTGATTAAATTATGGGGTCGATTCAGATATATTCTTCACCTAGAAATTCTATTGGCTTCAGTGTGAATTTGCATGTACATGCAAAAATAGACCACATTCATAACAAACATGAAGAAAAATATTACAGCTCTTTTACTGGGCACTTACTGTACTTTCATCCAATTCTGACATAATAAATTAATGGAAATTATTATTTTTTACCTGTTTACTTAGGTTCTCTTACGTATAATCTTGCATACTTGAATAGCTTCATTAACTGTTTGGATGAATATCATAAAAATATATTTGTTTCTTGGGAAGTGTAAAGGATTACCTTTTCTGTTCTACTTTTTTGCACAACTGTTCAGAATAATGATATATTTCCTTATACTTTTCAACTCATGACATCTCTTGGTTCTTTCTGTGTTCTTTTGAGAAAAATGTCTTCATTCATATACAAGTGACTTTGTTTTGTACATAGGCTCCAGGTGGACTTTCGGGCTTCATCACTTAGCCTTGAATTTGATGGAGCTTAATTTTCTTTCAAGATAGACTACATGTAATCATTCACCCAACAGTCAATATCAGAATTAAAGGCAAAAATAATTTTATATACTAAAAATTAATATGAAAATAAATGGAATAATTGAGATCTCACAGGAACACTTTGGATTTGCTTTCTTTGATATTTTTCTGATGAGAAATCTCTCCTCATCACATGCACTCTTGTTTTGGCTGTTACTATGAAGTACGTATATGAACGGGAATGGAGAGGGAGTGGTGAGTGTCAGGCTTTAATCAGGTTTGTGACTTTGTCAGGTAACAGTTCATCTTAAATACACCTTAATTTCCCTCACCAATATAAGTTCCTCTGTAAGGGCATACTGACCAAGACATTTTCTCCTCCAGGAGACTACATCAGTTTGGGGAATAATACTACATACATAAGAACTCCCACATTTACATTTCTAAAGATAGTCAAACAGAAAAAGACTTAAAATAGTCTGGCATAAGAACTAATCTTTAAAAATAAATTTAAAACTATATTAACTATCAAATAAAGATAAAGTACTATCCTTTAAAGTTACGTGTATTTTCCTATTTTTGTGCATACTGAAAGCCCTGTATCCAAGAGAGTCTCCAATCTTTTGTTATTTTATATTGTAATTAAATTATTGTTCATGTAAAGCATGATGATGCCATTCTGAGCACATAAAAGGGTAAATGAAGGCAAACGAAAAAAAGAAACAAAGTAAATGTTTCTACAAAAGAGCTTATATGACAGTATTTGTTGTATTTCAGCTAAATTGACTTACTTCTCCACTTTCTGATCTAGACAGGTAGTGAATGGCATTTGCTATGCGAGCACAGATCAGCTGTTAGTGAATGCTACTGGCCCTTACTTGGTACCCAAATGGCTAAAGTACATAATGCCTTCAACTAATTAGATTGCTTTCTTAACTACTAGGGAAGATTTTAAAATTCAATTTGCTATGACTACCATCGTTCTGAGCAGAATTCAGCTTTGATGCAGAAATTCCACAAATATTTATACAACAGATCAATTTTCTCCTTTTGTTTTGTTTTATTTTTCTATAAAGTTTCATAGAGACAGATTCTATTTTCTTTTTTCTACAAAATTCCATTGAAACGACTTTGTAGTATATCAGAAAAGACCTCAGAAACAGACCTGAAGATTTTAATCACAAAGCCTTAAGAATTATGCTCTTTCTTCGAAAACATTTCAAAGCAGGATGTTTGGGTTTTTTTTTAATAGGAAAACCTATTATGTCACTCTCCTTTCTTTCATCTATTTTATTAGCTGGAGTAGTCCACTCAAGGACTCTTCATACTCAAGAAAGTATGAAGTTCAGTCGGAGAAAAGTCAGACACAGAACTTCTCAGTATGACTTAGAAGTTTGAGATTTGGCTAATGAAATAGCATGATGTACCTGTGTCCGGCAGCCGTTAAATGCACCCTCCAAGTTGCTCAATGCTGATTTTGGAGCTGTTTATTCTATTTCTTCTAGTTGTTTCAAAATTTATTTCCTTATTCATTCCATGCTGATGAAAGGCTCTACACAAAGCAACAGCAGTAAAATGTTTCTAAAACCCGCACAGGGTTTTATACACAAACAGCTGGAAAATGGGCTATATTGAGAATTGCATATGGACTCTGCAGGGACTGAAATTTTAAAGTGACAACTGATGCTATTCAGGGAAAATAGGAAAGTAGCAGTGAATAATGGAATTAGATGAGATACAGACAAACCTCTCATTCAATTTCTATCTGTAAATCACTAACTATGTTTCTAGCAATAATAATATAGGAAGTCATATGCTGTTTCAGCAATCCATTTATATTTAATTAAACTTATAAAGTATAAGCCCCAAGTTATAATTTTTGCCTTTTTGATTCAAGCTATGGTTCATTTCTTTTAATGCCTTTGGGAGTTTTACCAGTTAATAATTGAAGAGGTCATTTTGTTATGAATTGCTTCTTGCTTTTCCATCCAATTTATTTATTTAGTTTACAGTGAAGGAAATTTTCAAATTTCTGAAGGGCTACCAGTAGGCACAGCCATTGCCAGCTCTGTGTTTTAGCAGACAGTGAGGCTTTGAACTCGTATTCTAAAACACAGACAATTTTCAGATCGCTGGAGTCAGGTACTTGTGTGCTGATCTTTGATTTGTTTGCTAAAATGTGGTTCTGCAAGTGATGTGTCATAACCTATCAACATCTGTGGGAAAGTTCTTACTAGCAATGCTCCATCACTTCAGGAACTGTAATCAGCAAGCAAAGCCCAATGTTCATAAAATCAAACTCTACATTATTAAAATATTTTTTTCTCCCCCTACTGTTTCTAAAACAATGCATTTCTAAAACAATACCCTAAATAGCAAGATGTAATATTAGCAATATTTTTGGGTTTTTGGTTTTGTTGTTTGGTATTTTTTCCCCAGACAAACTAAATCAATGTTCACTAAAACACAAAATTATCATGCTAAAAAAAAAAAGAAAAGCACAGACATTTTTCAAGGACAGGACAGGGGAAGGAAAGGAGGAAAGAAACAGCCACTATTTTAATTGACTACGTCATGTCTTCTGACAGCAAATATATTGTGAGAAATCCTATAAATACATTCAAAACCTAGAAGATAAGATGTGCCACCTGGTTTCCTAAGCATAGAAAGAGGGACTGTACCTGGAGCCTTGGCAGTCAAGTCAACAGAACTTCCTGCTGTGCTACCTGTTACTATGAAATAGGATTTATATGGCAAAGTCATGGTAAATACATTTCCTCAGCTATATCAATAAAACCACACCTATAGTTTGTTCCAGAAAAACTTCTGATTGTGTTTAGCGGCCCTTTCTCATTTCCTTCTTTGGACATCCATACTTCAACACATCCAATTGTAATATACCATTAAAGAATATTGAAAAAGGCAACACTTTTCATTTGTCAATAAATGTTCCCTGTGAATAAACTGACACAATATACGAACACTTATATTCGGAAGACTTGGGAATAAATGATCTTTCACTGGATTCTACTCTGTATTATTCAAGAGTTCTGATACCTGATGATCTTTTTTCCTAAGGCTTTCAGTTAAATTTGATATCCTGGCTAATTATCAGAAAAGTTTTCTTTTAACTTTACTTTTCAAAACAATTCTAGAATTTATGGACATAATGAAATGCTGTAAATGTGTCTTTGTAGATTAATACTGTTAAATATATAATCAAAAAGAATTTTAAAAATACAGCCTGTAAACAAAATTAAATTTGCTGACATTTAAATAATAAAAAAATTGGTTTGGAACTGTCAAACGTATCTTTTCCTTTCACCAAAACATTCAGGAACACTAAATATTAAAAAAAAAAAAATCAACCACAAAGTGCATATAATTCGACCACCAGTGATCGTTGGTGGCTACCTAAACTTCATCTTCCCTTTAATGACATATCTAACAGCATATTCATTAAAAAAAATGTTTTTATTTACGTCTTTTTATCAAGCATAATGGCTTTGGACTGCCTTTCAATCTCCAATAGACACACTGATATTTGCCAAACCTGGACCTTTGATTTGGATAAAACAATTATACAATTGCCACTGACATCTGAAACATGGCCGTCATCAATTGCATCATACAGTATAAACACAAGGAACAGGAAAAAGCTTAGGGAATCCGACAAGAGAGAACTGCAAGGCAGAAAAACAATTACACAGACCGTTGTGTATGAATTTCTTATAGGAGGAGATCAGAATTTATAAAAAGAGATCTCCATGTTCAGTAGCGGGCATATACACAAATGCCTGCATATACATCGGTACCTGCTGTGAGCAAAGCCCTGAACAGGAATCATGCCAACAGGAGAATCTCAGGCCAGTAAGCAAATCAGAGCTCTGATGACCACAGTTGAGGAGAACCAGGATGCTTTGCTCATATGTGTGTGCGCGCAAATGAATAACATGTGGAACCAATCCAAACATTACAACTAGCTTTAAAACCTTTTAATATACCTGGCTCCAGTATTTGTGTAATCACAGTATTAACTTAAATGCCTTACATACAACCTAGTGGCATATATAAACACAGAGAGTGTGATGCCAACTCATAATGCGCTTTATTGCTTAGAATGTTACAGACCAATTAAAATGCAGTTCTTACTCCAACTTTGCAAGCCATGACATTTGACTTTTTTTAGAGGTGACACTTTTGGATTTATCTAACATACTGTTGGAACAGTCACAGACAATTTAACTTTCTTCCAATATACTAGCTTATGCTGCTGCTATAAAGGATCCAAATTAAATTCCCCACAGGGATTTTTAACTGCCATACTAAGACGTACGAAGTAATTTTTTTTTCTAACAACAGGGACTACAATAATGATTGTTGAATTTTGTTTTGATAATGACAGATGTTACAAAGACAAAATAGGAATTCTTAATGAGATTTTAGGTGACATCCCAATTTCATATACTTACGTATTTTCAAATTTAATAGTAGTAAAACTATTTCCTTCATAAAAAGATACTGCTTTTCTTATCTTAGATAAATTTTCTACATTGCATAAGATTCTCTCTGTAAGTCGCTCTAATTCAGAGCCTTTTACTTGAAGCATTGTAAAAATCTTTAACTTCTTGCAGTAATATATAATCCTAATACATGGAGAAGCAGATGAATCAGAAGGGAATTTATACAAATCTCTGGCTAGGTACAATTTGTTCTCACTCTGTCGCTATTTTATGTGTGGTTATAGAAATGTGGTTAAAAAAATGACAAAGCATTCTATTTTGATACAACAGTGGATAAAAACACTTCTTTTTTTTTCACTTAGAAGAAGCACGATTTCTTTTTTCAAAAAAAATGGAACACCTACACAGTGTAGAAAGTCAGATGACAAAGTTCTCAAAAGAGTAATACTGAATACAGTGAATAAAATAATCAAATAAATAATTAAATAAATTTAAATTGTGATTATATTTTGAAATATAGCAATGGAGATCTAGGTACCAAGGTTTTGGTTGGTTTTTTTTTTTTTTATAATTGGATTCTTTTAAAACCTTATCCTTTACCTTTTACCCCTCCTTGCCCATTTCCATCTCTTTCACTAGAATTAAAATACTCTAGTTTACAAGGATTTTAAGTAACTCTGTTCATTTGATAGATTTCAATAGTTACTGAAATCAGCAGCCTATCTGAATGCTCCCAAAAGTATTTGCAAATTCATAAAGCAAACAATGACGGTTCCATGTGGTTTTAAATTACAATACATTCTTTGATATACAGAAATAAATTTGTCAAATTCCACCCAAACTGTGATATCTATATGTTCAGAACACAGCGTATTTCTAACTCCTGTCTGCCAAGAAAATAGCTGTGTCCAAGTTATCTCAGGGGCACACATGTCACTCATCAGATGTACTGGGTTGCGCTCAAAAATAAAAGTGAGAATGCTTACCCTTACGTGCATATAGCTGACATACAGGAACAAGAAATTAGAAGTTCTAAAGGCCCTTATATATCTTCCAAATACTGAACTCACACCACCTCTTCTCAAGTTTATAAATCTCTGTATGAATAATGCTATCTATTCTGCTTACCCCCTGAAAGGCTAGCAGCAAAATATTTTTTTAAAACAACTGCAGACTTCTATCCATGTCCTCAAGTGATATTTTCACTACACAGTAGCTACTGTATCCAACACGGAGAATTAGGAAAAGAGATCACAAACTAATGGCAGCCACTTGAGTAGTCCTCTGAATTATTAATATATTAGATCTATGGAAGCCATTTAGAATGACTCATTAAGCCGATTAACTCCCTATTCCATAAGCAAATGTTGGGTGTTCTAACAGAATGGAAGGTAGGAACTAGTAGATAAATAATGATTATTAGAATAGCAGAGATTTTTTTTGGAGCAATAAAGCCAGAAAGTGTTACTTGAAAGTCCCAGGAAGGACTTTCAGAAATTCGTGTGACAAAGAATTAGCATGAACTAGTGAAAAAAAAAAAAAGATAATCTGATTACATAAAAAGTGTATATGATAATGCAGTAAATAAGGAACGCTATCTAATTTGTACAGGCCCTAAAATACAGCAGCCATAAATTAAAGCTACAGGTATATCACTAGCTCTGCTCAGGATTTAATATCAGTGCTTAGGCACAGAGGATTAAAGTGTAGCCTCTAGTGAATAAACCTGCTGCACGCAAACTGAGGGAATTATTTTTTCTAGGGTATGCTTCACTTTGCATTTTATGATTTGTGTTTGCCTGTGTAGTTTCAGCATTGTCTTACCATAGTGTTTATTACTTTTTAAGTGATTAAAGAAATAAACTTCATACACAAAGCCAGAATATATCTTTGTAGACTTAATGATATTTTCTAAACTACTTTAATCTCCTTTATCAATTTAAATGTGAACTGGCTGAAGAGGAATTTGCCATTTTATGGTGTACTGGAATTAAATTAATGATGACTATTTGGTGATGTAAAATAAATGCATTTTAAAGAGCTATTATTAGTACATCTATTTACATGCAAGTATTAAATGCAGAATAAAGATGCAGCAGATTAAAATTTTGCAAATAGCAATAGTCTGAATTACAGAATATATTTTCTTCTAATTTTGGAAAACTTCATTACTATAGCAACTACTTTTTTCTACTTTTTTCTCTTCTGATTATAGGAGAATGTAGAAAGAGAATATTAGTGCCAGGGAATCATGATGTTTTGCAGCCCCATTCATACAGCAGCTTTTCACAGGTTAAGTGGAATTCATGTTATAGGTTCTTTACATAGTCCATGGAAGACCCTTATAATTCTTCCAAAACCTGCAACAGCATGCTAGGAGTCCTATAAAATGTCTTGTAGATGCCTAAAACCAGTGTTACTGTAATTACTTGAAACCTACACAAAAATGGTCTCATATCAAAGATGCTGACATATAGACATATAGACATAAATCATGATCTCGCATAGTAGGAAGAACTATTCCTAAGAATTTGGAAGGCTTACAGAGATTTTAATTATTAGCTATATCATATAATAATCTAGAACTTTGGTGTATACTCTTCTAATATGCCAGTATAAATATTTACTATTTAATAGCCCTTTAAGTCTTGCAAGTAAATATAAAGTAATATAAAATAATAAAGTAATAAAGATTATACAGGTGTTAAGTATTTTCTAACTTCCGTTTGAACATACAAACAGCCTGGAGACCACCAAATGAAAGTAAGATCCCATTTATTCATTAGGTAGGCTTTTAAAGGGTAAGCTGTTGAAAAAAAAAAGTCAGTAAATACCCTTGTAATTTTTTTCCTGAATACAATGTAATCTATAGGAGAATATATGAATCTAAGTTATAACTCTGCTTTAATAGAATCCATAAAATGATTCCAGGATCTATAGCAGATGTAATCATTCCTTCAGAATGCAAAAATACTGATTTTTTTAAAAAGCTAATATTTTAGACTAGACAAAACAAAGCTCATTCAAAGAGGCTATTCTGAGAAAATCACAGGCTTGAATCAAGCAATTAGTTCACATGTACTGGACAGCGCCATAAATAGGGTTTATGTAAAAAAAGCAGTAAGAAAGAGCAGTAAAAAGCCAACAGTACAGAGCACCTCTACCAAGAAGTTATTGTATGACTGACTGTTACAATTCCTTTACAACTTGAAGTAAATATCTCCAGTGCAAATGTGTAACAAATTCGGGAGACGCATACAGAACTGGGTATGTGCATTGCCTAAATGTAGTTATTTAAAGTCGTGCAGGATATGTTCCCTTCTGTCCCCAGATCAACCAGCCGGGCAGATCTGCTGGGGCAGGTCTCCTTCCAGATTTTCTTGCAGCGTGCCCAAGGAGGAGACTCCTTGGGCTATGCGCCGAAATGCAGTCAGGACACAATGTGGGTGCACACTAGTTCTAGAGACTGCTGGAAGCTTTAGTATCTACATACCTTGACGTAGTTGGTCTTATAAATGTCCTACACAATCAATGAGGAAAGGCAGCTCTTAAACTTTTCTCTATATTACTCATATTGTAAATCTAAGACTAACTTAGGCTAATGTGCATTTTTTACAAACGCATACTTATTGAAGAGAGAATTTTTGTAATTTTTTTATTACGTCAATGTTGCTTTCAAGTACTAAAAGAAATTCCAGTATTTATACTAATGGAGTTTATACTCCAATGAAGTTCAAATATGCCTCAAAGTCTTCTATATTGGATACTACCTTACTTGTTTGTCAGCTAAATCATCTTACCTCAGTTCTCTTAGCTACTAAGTGACAACACTGGTTTTCAAATACAAAGTTCTTTCTTAAAATAAATCCCCAAATCTATTGTATTTGGATAAATAAAAAGATGCACCTATTTTCAATAGGAATTAATACAAGGGAAGTTTTTCTCCTGCAGAAGAGCAAACTCCATAATCATAATGGGTCCCCCCAGCCATAATATTTATGAATGAATCTCTGAATTATTACTTTTATTGTCCCTGATGAGTGCTACTTTGCATTTCAGTTTCTGTTATTTATAGCGGAATGCCTCAAGGAACAAGTACAAACAACATATGGAGGATCTACCAACTCATGCATAATACTTCAGCTTGACTTGTGCTTCTGTGGGGATTTAGATACTAATATTGAATTATTTCATTATTGGTCTGGAACGCTCTGAAAGCAATCCCCACTTTTCAAACCATATGATCTTTATTTGATAAGGAGGAAGAAAAAGAATGGAGCACAAGCTCAAATCATCTTGTTTAGTCAATTAAGGAGCTACAGAGCACTAAATACAATTTACTGATACATTTATGAAGACTTCCATGTTATCTCGACTAGTACACAGGCTGTGAACTTGACAGACTTTTGGGACCAGGCTGCATTCCCTGTTCAGTTTTTTCTGCATCGGTCTGATAGCACCAAGTAGACAGAAAGACAGTTTTTTCAGGGCTAGAGAAATGCTCAGAACAACAACAGAGTGACTATTCTTTCTCCTTCAGAAAAAAGGCCTGGGATTGAGGAAAGATAATGGTATGGCTATTCCTGCCCTTTTGTAATTCCTCCCATGTCACTAAACTCACTTACATGCAAAGTTATGCATAAAACTGATATCTCAAAGGTATGAGCCTTCATCCTGTGCATGAAGGCTGCCTTATTTAGGAAGAAAAGATAAGTAGTGAGCAGGAAATAGGGGAGGTGCATCTGAATGAGTGGGTGTTGTGGTTTGGGGCTGCTGAAACTCAGGAGAAATTTAGCCCTGCACTCTCTCGGTAATAAACACAAAGTGCTTCTCCTGCTTGGGAAGCCCTGTGGTCAGTGCAGGATTAGGTCCTCTGCTTTGATGAGGACACTGAGGCAGGACACCAAGATGAATTATTGCTGGTACCTCCCCAAGAGGAAATACTGGTAATGTTACAGCCAGGGACTGAGAGTCTGGTAAATAGGGAAACGTAACTCTTTGTGAAGAACAAACAGCGAAGAATACCACATCCTCGAAGAGACTGGAGGGACCAATAACAAGCTTGCACACTAAATGGGGGAGTTGCAAAAGCTTCTGCATTTATCTTGCCCAATCCACACAAAGAGATTCCTCTATTATCAGCTCATACCAGCCACCGCATACAACCCAAAACCTACCATGAAGCCCCTAACAGACTTAATGTGCATGTGCCAAGGTGATGTGAATATGGAAATGAGTTCTCAAAATTTAATGAATATGGATATGAGTTCTGGAAGTGTAATGAATATGGCAATGAGTGCTGGGAAATGTAACAACCATACATATTCTCTATGGATATAAGTCTCTGTGAATCTCACATTCAGTGGACATGTTAAGTGGAGAGATCCCCCATGTCCCCAGCACCAAATAAAAGAATGCCTGCTTCTTAAGACTATATTGATGTTAAGAAGTTCATTCCCGATTTTGGTGACAGTAAGGTTATAAACTGTTTAAGCCCGGAATCTCTTCTTTCATTCTCAATAAAAAAAAATTACCCTCAGTTGAAGACATGAAGTATATTCTGTCAAGGAGAATATACTTTATTGTACGTTCCTTTAACAGCCAAACAGCATTTGCCAAAATTTTTCAAACATCAAGCTGGTTTGGAATAAAACATGTCCTTTTCTGAAAAGCCATTTTAGAAATGTATTAATTTCCCTTACTACAGTAGTTACTTAAATATTTACATATATTCTTCATTTGTAAATATCAAGTTTCAAAACCCACATTTAATTCATATTATTTTTTCATATAGAAAATGGAAGCAACTTTGAAACCTTTTCCCCCCCCATTTTAAACAGATTAAGGGTGATATTTTTTTGTATTGTGATATTTTCCCCTCTCTGTCTTCCCATAAAACATACGGTAGGACCGATACTAGATTCTGTCTCAGTTGAAAGCTAATCTTTCCTCTAGGCTACTATAACCTCACAGTGGCTTATTTATAAAATGGAAGGTGTACTCGGAAACTGTACAAATGCAATGTACTTAACCTCCTGCTCTTTCCTTCCCTCTCTCTCTCTCCCCGGCAAAACTTGATCATGGCAAACTGTTCAACATGTTACTGAAATACCGCCATCTCTACCGAGGTCAGTGAGGCCTTTATTCATTCTTAGCAATCATATTTCACAATTTGTCAACCATTTTACTCGCTTTAAGAGGGGAACTGCTATTTGTTCACTTAAGAAAAAACTCTGACAGATAAATATAGAGGTTAATGTGCTGCTGTTTAAGTATAGCTGTGCTAACAAAGGATTTGTTCAAACTTAGACAATGCCCTGGTTCTGATAAAATGCATATTTGTCCTTATGTCTCACCATATGTCATTGCCTGAAATGATGTTGAGTAACACAGCTGTCGTATTAGTTGATATGGTTGCTACTTTAATAGATTAAACAAATATAAGCTGATGTCCTTAAATATGGGTATTTTTGCATTATGATATTTTGGAGGGCTATACACTGATTGCAAATATAGTCACTGTCATAAAATAAATTAAAAATCATAGAGAGGCTATTTATAGAAACAACACTTAATATTGTCTGTGACAATTGAAGTGGAACAACTAAGGCAACTTTTGAATCAGATTTCAGTGTCTGGGGAGAATTTCTTCTGCAATTTGTTATATGGCTGTAAAAACAGCGAATAAATCATTTTATTACTTGAAAACTCAATTTCTTGAAATTCTAACTTTATTTTCATGCTGAATATATTTGAATATTAAATGTATACCAAAATATATGGAGTATGAAAATACAAGCTTTGTTTAAGAAATACAAAAATGCTTCTCTCGCTATATGAATAAACAACTTAGTAGTTAAATAGCAATTATTTGTTTTGCTTATCTTGTTTATGAAATTGTGGATTTCATTGCCACAAGTTGTTTTGGATGACAGAAGTGTAAATGAAAGAAAATCCATCAGGGGCTATTAACATACACGAACTAGTGCAAGAAATCCCAGATGAGAGGATGTATCAGCTAAGCTATCATTCTGATACTTGCTCTGACATAATTTTCCCTCCCCGAGTATCAATTATGGTCTAGTTTTGAAGAAGGTGTAACTTATGATTTAAGAGGCTCATCTTCTCCAGTACCTCTGTTTCTATGGTCTTAACACTAATTGTCTAAAAAAAAACCAAACAAAAAAACCCCCAAAACAAACCCCAAAAAGCCCTAAACAACAAAACAAAACAAGGAAACCTAAAAAAAGACCAAAGAAAAACCACACACAAGGAGATGTGAACTAAAGGAAAGAGTTTCTATGTTTCAAACACAAAGCTGCAAAGGAAATGCTTAGCATCCATAAGATTTCCTCTTTGTGGCAAAAAGGTTTCTGATAAAAGCTATCACTATTTTAAATTAGATATTAATTTTTCTGTGCAATTATTTCATAGAAGAGGGAATGTATGTCAACATTACTAAAATTTGCAGAGCTCACCTTGAACTATATATTTATTTTTTTTACACACAGAAACCACATTTGTCTTTATTAAACTTGAATCTCAGTAGCAAGACAGTGTGCTTTAACAAGAGCAGTTATAAACATATGCTTAAATATCTACATTTCTTTGCAAATTACTTTTTCTCCAACTCTGATTTAAATCTCTCTATTGTCTTCTACAATACTTCTTTGTAATTTCAAAAAATATTCGCTAAGAATAATATTTTTTATTACATAAAATTTGCTGTTGTAGAAACAGATCTGCAGTAAATTCTCTAATGAGAGCATAGTACTTTCAAAATCAAAACTGTAAGAATAGAGCATTGGGAATATTGAATTTTAAGCAGAATTTTCAAAGCAGATAAGTGATCTAACTTATTGTCATGGCTTCAGCTGTTGGAGTTAACTTTCTTACTAGCAGCTGGTATAGTGCTGTGTTTTGGATTTGGGAGAAAAGCAATGTTGATAGTGCACCGATGTTTTTGGTTGCTGCTAAGCACTCAAGGCCTTTTCTGCTTCTTACACCACTCCACCAGTGAGTAGGTTGGGAGGAGACACAGATGGGACAGCTGACCCCAACTGACCACAGCGATAATCCGTACCATATGACGTCATGCTCAGTATATAAAGCTGGGTGAGGGAGAAGAAAAAGGGGGATGTTCAGAGTTATGGCGTTTGTCTTCCTGAGTAATGGTTATACATGATGGAGCCCTGGTTTCCTGGAGATGGCTGAACACCTGCCTGCCGTTGGGAAGCAGTGAATGAATTCCTTGTTTTGCTTTGCTTGTGTGGCTTTTGCTTTACCTATTAAACCACCTTTATGTCAACCCACGAGCTTTTTCTCACTTTTCTGACTTTTCCAATTCTCTCCCCAGTCCCACCAGGGCGGAGTGAGTGAGCAACTGCATGGTCCTAGTTGCTAACTGGGGTTAACACATGACACTTACAATGCTGTTTAATTGTGTTCTTCCTTTTATAGACAAGATAAAGCTAGCAAAGGGGAACTGTGTCTTGGTTTTAGTATACAATCCTCACACCATTGTTTAAAATACAAAGAGAGTCAGGAAGAGTAGAAGAATTTGGTATAGTCCTACCCTCAGACAGTGATTCAATTGTTCAAAGTGATAAATTTCTCTTCTGTGAAACTCTTAGGCCAATATTACAGAGTGAGTAAGAGTTTAAACACCAGAAGGAATGCAGTGTATCATATCTAGCCATTAATAACACATTAGCTTACAGAACTATTTTGTCTAACACTTAAGAAAGTTTTTTGCCGGTATTAATTGTAATATCTGTCCTCCATCATCAGTCAATACACATCAAGACAGGTTCCATTTGGGGGCGGGGGAGAAATCCCAAAGGGGGAAAAAAAAAGCTTATGGGAATTAACTGAAATATATATATAAATATATACGTATGTTGTTTATTAATTTAAGATGCATTGATTCGGACAGCTTTCCTGATAAATATAGGAAGCTGGAAATAACATTTTATGCAAATATTTTCTAGAAACTTATTTCAAATAATAGTATTAAGTATCAGTTCAGGAATTGGAAGGAAATTGGCCAAATAACAAGACTTTATTGATGATTTTTTATGTAAAGATTTTATTTTGCACTCATAATCTAGAAAAAAATTATTCATTTGAGGTATGGAGGAAGATTTTTTTACAGCACTGACTCTCATCCTCTCTCCTATTTCCAACCCTTCCTACACCGAAAAAAGGGGACACAAGACAGTAATAGAATCCTATTTCAGAGAGCTGCCTTAGAGAAAAATGGAATGTTCTGCAGAGCAGAGCTTGCAGCTACCCAAAGAGGCTGACGTGGGAAGCTGCTGAAGGTGTTGCAGAGAGGTCTGGTATGGACAGGCAGAGACTGAAGGCCATCCTCTTATTGCCATTCAAGACTGTGACTTGTAAAATTTACAAGATCTGACTATGAATGTTTTGTGCCAAGACATTCCTTTTGGAGCATGTAAAGACAAAAGGAATGGTTATGAGTCACAGTCATGACTCCGTAAGTTGTTAAGGGATGGAAAGTTTGGAGGTGACAGAAAGGCAAAATAATTAGTTTACACAGTTCAATGCCCAAATAATGTGTGAGATGAAAGGAGCTTTCAAACCCCTCTTTCCTCATTGACTTTGATTCCTTTATACTTTAGCAGTTCATAGAGAGACTTACAAGGAGAACTGTACACCTATTGACAGCTGAGATTTGAATTATTAAGGTGAACTGAAATGAAAAGCCCTTGTTTCCTGCACCAGTGAACATCCCAAATGTGGCATCTCTTTTATTAGTGATGAAACTACTATTTTATTCTCTCCATTCCACAGTTTTCTGAATGTTGAAGATAGCAATTTCAATGGCAGGCAAGGACATTGAATACATTGTATTTCAGAGACAAAACTTCCGTTGTGATTGTTCACTGGTAGTTCTACCCTGGAAAATTAGAATGCCACAACCCATACTAAAATTAATAAAATGCCTATTATAATACTGATGTATGCTGCTGCATATTTATTAATCTCATCTGCAATAGCGGAATATAAGACAACATAGGATAAAATAAAAAGTCTGAGGACATTCATTAATCTAACCACAAAATTAATTAGCAATTAGTAAACTAGCAATGTAGGAAATATGATTCTAATCATATTGTCTCCCTTGAAAAAAAATCAGTCCTAAGAAGATACTTGCTTTGCTATGAAATCACGACAAAATTTGCCATTATATCTGGAGCTTAAATTTATTACGAGGACTTGGTATGAATCTATTATTCTGTTGCATCAACAGAACTTTCTATTTTTTTTTGTTCATTAATAGGTGGGTTTTGTATATCTCTACTGTCCTGCAAAAAAAATAACTCATGTGTATTCACTTAATCCTGACAAAGTCAGAGGTATTAGAACAGACCAACAATACAATTTTGAAAGGATTATCCAACAGGAAAAAAAAAAAGCCATGAAGATTATGTAATTAGAAAAAAAAGCATATTTGGAAACTCTGTAAGGCAGTGATGAGGACAGCAAACTCTGTTCTATTGTATAGTTAGGCATACTATAGTGCACTTTAATTACAAGTGTATTACCAGCCTATGCTTAGTAAATTTTTCTGCAACATTCTAGTCTGTAAAACTGACTTTGATTTTATCAGTTCCAACTGACTGGAACTATATTCTGACCTCTTGAAATTACCTCTTGTATATTCTTCTAATTATATATGCAAAACACATATCTTCAATAACTAGTGATTTTAGGGGATGAAAAGGGCAAGAATCAATCCAAGAATTCCAAATGCACTGCTTTACTGCTTAGCAGCATCCAAGTGTATTTTTAAACGATATTGCAAGTACAGCATTTTATATGCTCAATATTCATGCAATTTGTACTATTGACCAGTGCATATTCTGTTATGCAGAAACACACTTTTTTGTAGTCCATGTCCAAGAAATAAATTCCACAGTCCTGTCTGAAACAAATTTACCATCGACATTTGACTTCATCACCTCTTAATCCAGCGGCCCCAGAATTTATTGTAACATGCCAGATCTCTGAGCAACTTCAAACAGTGCCCATTTTCTAAAATCAGCAAGTCTGAGATATACTTTACTTTTTCCCTTCACAGTACTCTTTCTCCAGCATACTCTGCTCTCTTCTAAACCACAAAAATAATTAAAAAAAAAAATCAAAGAAAATCTAAAGCTATCAAGAGTTAGGAAAAAGGATTCAGTCTTTTATCAGTGGCAGATTTGCCATAAATAAACTTTTAATTAAAGTTCCTTTGCTTGGGGACACAAAATTTTACGACCTCTGAAGAAGTTTCTGGTTTTCCCTAGCAGTCTGGAATTCACTTTTAGGCTGTTAAATCTTTTCTCTTGGGAATTCCAAAATCTTACATTCATAAAAATAAGAGTGGGTATAAAACATTTATAGAAGTACAATGTACTTATTATTTAAAAAATGTATTCCTCTCTTTTGCTTTTTTTAACTTACCATCAGCATCTCTTAGCAAAAAGCAAACGTATAACAAACATGGTCAAGTGCAGAAACATTAAGTAGCATCAATTTTCAGCAAGTTAGCAATTTCATTCTTCATACTTCAGCTCGACATCAGCTAAGTGAAACATTATAACAAGCCAAATACTGTAATCGAAGAAAATACCTTTTTACATTTTTATCATTTCTGTCTTTTATGAGAAGTACTTCTGATCCTCTCAGAGTCCTAAAGGGGATTTCTAACTGACACAGCTTTGAAGAGCAATCAGGTATTGCTCTTCAAAAGGAAGCTTTAACATAATCAAAAGCAGGGCAGACTGCCAGTTTTCCTGGCAATCCCAAATGGACAATGTTCCATTAAGCACTCCTACCTCAGCTTAAATTCATACTGAACTTAAATAAAAACCTTGGTTGTGCAACTTCAGGGACTGCATCTTTGTTTGAAAATGGCAAGCAGTCACTCAATCCAGTGAGACTGGATCGAAGAAAACAGGATAAAAGATAGCCAATTGCACCATTACTTTTTCTAAGCTGTTCGATAATTCAGCAACTTGGTATGTGTGATATTTTCAAGAATCTCTTGTTTCAAAGTGTTTGTAAGAAGTTATGCCCATTTAGTCTTGCAAGCCATTGAAGCAGTTGCTGCTGAAAACACAACTCACCACGGCAGTAAAACCCCAGTTACAAACAAGGGACTCAGCCAAAATAAAGCAGGCTTTTACTGGAAATTAATTTATGCATGACAACTTGATAAATGTAGCTATTTTGTAGCTATTTTCATTTATTGCTAACACATTTTGATTTTATTATAAGTAACCTAAATCCATCCAAGCAGAAATTAAGACAAACTATATGTTTGCCCTTCCGGACTTAGTCAAAACTGAGTACTCCAGGCTTTACCTGCAACTGCTAAAATGCACAAAGAAGGCTATATTTTCCATGTGGACAGCAGCTCCAATGTCACATTAGCAGTCATTTTGTCCAAGAGCTCAGCTTCCCTAATCCTGTTTGAAAATGTAGTTCACATACTTTTTTTGTGTTTATTTTCCACATTTTATGTAATATTAAGAATTTTTCTCCTGGGACTCCTGGGTTTTGATGTCAGAGACAGCCTCGACTGACTGTTAACTTGAAATTCCACCAGCATCACCATAATAAGCAATAAAAGGATGAACTTAAGCACTTCTCTATAATAAAGAAAAATTCCAAGAAAACACAGTCCAAATATAATTATAAAGAATGAAAAGGGATTGTTAACAAGATGGAGTCAGAAAGCCTTATCGACTCCATTTATATTTTCCAGGTCCTTGATATCGCCCTATTGTTTTGATATCCATTCAACACACTGCTTTCAAAACCTTCCTTGATTGATTTTTCCATTTAGCACAACAGCACATAAGACCACGACCTGAGTAGGCAGATAACTTTTCAAAATACTTGTTTTGCACCTAACTCTCAGAAGCTGTTCTTGCAAATCTTTATTTTTTTGAAAAGAAGTGTTCAATTTAAAACATTTCTTCTCTCCAAATTCTTGCAAGAACATTAGGTGAAAGTGGGACTACTACCTTTCATCATTATATTCAACAAGAGTTCTAGTTGTAATAGAAACATTTTATGTCCTTTGACTTTCTCATAAAATAGTATTTATGGAGCTTATGCACACAGTATAGTTGCTTTTTCCATTCACATTCTTATATCATCTACATTGTAGTTTCTAAATACTTCACATACTGACAAGATACAAAAAAATTTTGCTGTACCTAGAAAAGAGAAAAAAAGAGTTAATTTATTCAGCACAAAATTCAATTCATGCCTGTTTTTTCTTAACTGCTTCTAGCAATTCATTATTGCAATTAAGCCATCACACAGAATCTTCTATTTCAACAGACAAGAAAATTGTAATTTTTAATTATAATCATTTTTTGCCTGCATCTTTTTGGACAGTGCCATGCAGGACTGACAAAGCTCTTCCCCATCCTAAAATACTTAAAACAAGATATAGGAGTTTAAGGAAAACTGACTGGAACGAGAAGCTTAGCAAGAGCCTGAAGAAATTTTCTGATCCATTATGACTGTTTCTCACTTTACATTCATTATTGGTGCTTATTTCTAGCCTATCTGTGTAGTGAAAACCAAACAAGTTTGAAGGGGTTGGGGGGAGGGGGGAAGTAGCATAGTGTGAATACTACCAAATACTGCCAAGCTTACTGCCAATATCAGCATATATCCCTGATATGTGGATAAAGACTTTGGTTTAGTCCTTGAGGACGAACAGGATGAAAGCTCTGAGCATTGTTTTAGTGGATGACGACTCTCATATGCTTGGGGTTGACATTTACTTTGAACATTAGATTGAGAACGTGACCTGCTTTGTGAGTTGACTGCGGTCATCCTATGGAGTCCTCGCCAACAAAGCCCTGAAATATCCGTGTTTTTTGGTATTTTATCATTTTCTCATTGCTGACAGTCTACTATAAAGCTGAAGAAATACTTACATTTTCAAATCCCTAACTTTTCAAACTACACTAGTCAGCTTATTGTCCTTAGACCATCATAGCTACAACAACATGACTACATAAAATACACGTGACATTTGGCTTTGCTTTCTGTTGGATGAATGCTGCTAGATATATGCATTCAAATAAATTTGTTTTACTGTGAGGCACCTTTCCAGCATTTAAAGTCTGAAAAGAAAATTAATGCAATATTATCTTTCCTGTGGAACCTTGGCACAGAGCTCCGTAAAATTAACAGAAAATTTAATACACATACCAATTTGACTCTCTTCTTCACCTAAAGCACATAATAGCACAATGAGCATTCTCCCCTCATTGAAACATTACTGACCCATTTAATTGGAGCAGGAAGGAGGTTTTTTCCCCTGAAAAACCTTCAGACTCGGTGCACATGTTAATCTGCTTTCATTCCAATTTTCTGACAGCAAGACTCGTTGGATTTATTTCACTGAATTACAGTAGTGCACTGGTGAATTATACAAGCATTTTGAACTGATCATATTTTCTAGGCAGATAATAGCATAATCATTAGATAAGTCCAAATCCTCATTTATCAACATCTTATTTGGGTAACTCTGAAAAGAAGAAAGTACCTTAAGATCCAAAGAAAAATTAAAATAGTTACATTTATAGAGAAAATAAATTCCTGACATATTTTTGACAGGCATATGATAGTAGATTTGTTTCAGACCTCTATCTAATAAAACTTTCAAAGTTCGGGGAAATTCTGAAACCTTCAAAGCTTAGTTGGCTTCAGATTCTTAGGACAGGAAGAGTTATCAAGAATACCTGTGTTTAAAATCTTCTGCTCCACCTTGTAGAGGAGAAAAAGAAGAGGGAAAACCTTGCCACGGCAGGGCATAACGTCTAAACATTTGCACACACTATAACTGGATTGCACAGCCTGCTATTGCATGCTACCAGGCAATAGAAATTTCACAAATTACAACAGAATTCATGATAGGTTGGGGGGCAGGCAGCGGGAGAGAATTATTAATTACTTCCCAGAGTAATAAAATAGATCATGTAACTTCTCACCCTGCCTTTTCCATCATTGTTGCCACAATTACTATCACATTTTCTACTGCTGCTTCAAACAAATGGTAGATTTGCACTTCAGTTCACATCAGCTTCTTTCTCTGCTACAGGAAGATATGTTTTTTGAAACATTACCTAAAGTTTCACCACCCTGATTATTAATGAAAACACACGGCAAAGCGCACACATACTGAAATTATGCCAAACCCCAATTAAATCCAAGTGAAATATTTTTAATGCAATCAGAAAAGACGGGCTGAGACTGGGTGCATACCATTTTTATTTAACTCTTCCAGTGCCAAGTTGCTGCTGCTATCACTAAGATCTCACCTCCTTCACTCCCTCTCAAGTACTCCAGCACTACAGCCATACAGAGTGACAGTGGACATAGTGTCAATCAGAAGAAGGTTCTGATTGTTCTCCAACTGCTTTGGTCTTATCAACAGATAAATAAAATGTAATTGAGTATTCCAGTTCATTTTTGAATTTAGGGAAAGTTCGTGTCAGCATCAGGAGTTTCTAGAAAAACTTGTATCTATAGTGGCACATTCAAGGATTTCAATCTTACAATACAAGGTTAAACTCATAATAAAAATGTTATGCTAATGAAAAAACAAAGTCCAGAATTCAGGCTCCCAATAACTTCAACATTTCATCCTCTGATGAATTTAGTACACTTTGCAAGACTGCTTATTTCACCGAATCAAGAAAGCCAGATTCTTAGCCAGCTGGTTAACATGGCTCTTACACTTCTGTAAGAGCAATCACGACGAGGAAATCAAGGAATATTTGTTTGATTTAAAACTCTTTTATAAAACTATTGGAAAAGAACCATGAAAATATTATATCATGTGGGAAGCAGTGCAAGAGAGTGCAGAAAGAAGCATGGCTTTCACAAGGTAGGAACAACACTATTCTTACTTAAAAATGAAAAGTCCATAATAAATTTCTAAATAAATTATTTAAGAGGATTTATTTGTAAACAATAATTTTACCACATACAGCTCTACAACAGCTGTAAATATTCCAAGTAAGCCACAACAAAGTAAGTAATAACTTTTTAAAGTAATTCCCAGTTCTTAGTGGTCTAAAAACGTAGCCTGTCTTAACAGAACTTTTTAATATTGAAGTGGAAAATGGCCATTTATACTTCAATAACCAAAGCAGCCAGATCTATCAGAAATGTATCTTTCATCCCATGAGGATAAATACTGCATTTCGGCATTTCCCAGTTTGGATCCAGACTGAACATTAACCAAAACTGAAGGTGTGAATTCAGAGCAGGGAGTCACCGGCAGACTGACCCAACTACAGTAAAGCAGAACCCAGAACTAAGTGCAACAAACATGCCATAACAGGTAACCCACACTACCCAACAACTGCAAGGGCTGCAAGAACTGCACTAATGATTCACCAGATTTTTACTGAGAGGACTTGAGCACTTGGCAGCTCTAGAGAAGTTCACGTGACAGTACTTGGAACAGATAAGCCACAGCCAAGGCTACTGGCTGTGGGGTTTTTCAGCAGAAAAGGAATTTAGGGGTCCCTGGATGGGATTAATCTTTTCTATTGTGTAAAGATTTACAGCTCAGCTAATTTTGTCGTATGCCTTTGTAGTTGGTGGAGAGAATTACGAGTCAGCATAGCTGTCTAAAGCTAAGAGCAAGAAAATATATTATTTTAGTTTCTGTGTTTAATCCTATGCAGAGGTAGATCAAACACATTTCAAAACAAATATCCTTTCTATTTTTACTGCTAGAGATTTTGAAAAACTGTGTCATAGGAGTGGGTGGAGCAAGCTGCAAAACCATAAGTATCATCTTCACAAGTCCTTCTCCATAACAGCATTCTGAAGGGATGCTTAAAAATATGCATTTTGGGATAGGTTCTAGATCCTGCAGGAAGCAATCTGTCTTCCTCTCTTTCCAGTTAAGTCTCTAAGCAATTGTTCTTGTGTTAAATGAAAGCAGAAATAAGTTTCATTCACTAGAGGAAGGATAACCATTTACTTATCATCTGCTTTTAAGAAAATTGTGAAGCACAACAAGAAACAGAAAAGTTTTTTCTAGTCTTTGCATTTTAATATCATTTAGTGATTATTTAGCTCACTGGATGTTAAATATTACAAAATCAAATGTTTTGTTTTTCACACAGCAATTCATACTGATGACAGGTTTTCAATAGGACATTTTCTCCCAGGCACTATGAATCAGGAATTTGATTTTGTTACATTTACTCTTCTAATACTATACAGAGAAAGAGGTGAAAGGAAAGGCAAATCTATTAAATGCTTACAATTCCATCCGGAAAAAAAATGTGATTCTCTTTGTCACTTATTATCCATCAGTTAGTCTGAACATCTTTTTAATTTTCTATCTGTCACATCAAACTCCATTTGACTAAAATAAACTTTTAGAATCAAATGTTAATGTACAGTATGATACTTTCTGTACCTATACATCATTTGGCTATTTGACTACAGTTTCTTTTTCATTTGAATAAGCTTTCATGGCTTTCTGACATGTGAGTTATAACTCACAGGTATCTATCCTTACTAGCAATAGATATTAATGCAGCAGAATACCAATAAACATTATTCCAAAAATAAGAGATGAGAGGTGCATGCTATATAGGTCTACCACCTATTTGTTTTTATTTCACTGGATAATCCCCCCTGCATCATAGTCGTCTGAAGACATCAAAACAAGAGTATTATAGCTTCAGTCTTTTGCTGAATAAATGTCCTCTATGCCAGCACTGGTCCCCATCTCAGTCAAGCCTCATCACAGCACTGTGTGGACATTTTGCATAAATATACAGCATACCCATGAAAAAAGCAAGAGTAAAGAAGCAAGAAGGCAAAACTCCTTGGGCCACTAAGTAGGACTAGAAACCTGTGTTGAGCTCTCTCCCAAAGACAGCATAATTCATCTCTCTGTACCTCAGTTCTGAATTTGTAAAATGGAGTAACAAGACTTCCCCTCTCCTGTATGATCTCAAACTATATACCTGGAAGAAAATCATATTCATTCAGTGAGAGTCATTGGGAACATGTAAGCATCCTTGGCAGAAAAAACAAAAAAGGTGCAAAAATGTTTTTCCTTAAAACACATTAATTATAACAGTGGTCCTGAACAATACTCCATCTGCTCCATTACTCTGTTTTCAGCACAGTTGAAAGGTACATAGGATAAAGTAAAACCAGAGCAAACTTATATCACTGCTTCCCTTTCATATACGCCTAGCCTCCAACTACTTCCACCTCAGAGGATTTCCTTTTAATTATTAATTATTCATTTTAATTTTTAATGTAATGTTTAACTGGTAATTAATCCTTTTAATTGTTAATTCTTTGACAAGTACCACTTTGTTAATTCTTGTTTATAATTCATATACAATAAATAATCCTTATTCCTACTTGTCAGCAATATTTAGCAGCAGACTCTATAAAGCCAAATACCTGAGCACTTTTAAATATTTTTAATATCAAATATTAAGTCATATTGATTATTGGAGTGTCCCCTCTTGAAGTTCTGATCTAATTATTTTTAATTTGATTTGTAATTTATTTTGGAGCTCTAGATGTCAACTATAACCTTTAAAAAACAAAACCAAGAAAACCAACAGATCAAGAAGTTTGTTTTAAATTAATCAGAAGTGGTCCCAGTATCCATTTTTCTGTGCTATATCATAGCTTCATAAAAAACATTAGTAATCCAGGCTTAACAGCATTGGTATGAACTTTAACCACTAGATTGGTTAGTAAGATGAAGAAAACTATTTCAGATAAAGTAAGCAATTTTCATCTTTGGAATTATATGGACTTGAATATTGTTCACTGTTAGAAATATAATTAATATTTGGGAGGTTAACTATAACTACTCATAAATAATGTGAGAGGTTATACCCAGCTGATGGTGTTCTATTAATTGTATAGGAATTTTAATGCTTTCAGCTTACACGTTTCACGGCAGGCAAAGTTTTCGTTTTCATATGCTTTCTCTTTCCATTCTTTAAGACCTCTATTCAATTTATACTCTGAATTATTTCTCTGCTGTAGCTCATTGTTATCCCACAGTTCTGTTTAACTCCAGAGACAAGTAAATTTCTACCACAGCAGTCATTATAAATTTATATTTTCAAATTAAAATTAAAAACCCCAAGTATCTTTGTAAAGTATTTGGGGCTGCATACAGAACAGGAAAGTATCTTCTTCATTACACAAAGTCATGGAGCCTCACTTCTCCTGGCAATTCGAAAAATTTTGGTCTTAATTCCACTAGTATATTTGATTTACCTCTATAGTTTAGCTATACAATCAAATCTGAGCCTTTAATAGGTCATTTAATTCTGGTGTAGATGTGCAAGACATTAAATTTCATTTGTTCTGGCCAGACAGAACAGCAAGGCCCAAAATTTACTAGGAATGAAAGAAAAGACAACCAAAAAGATATACACATTAAAAAAAGAGAAAATTCATAAAGATTAAAATATTTTCCAATGTCTTTCATTCCAAATAAGGCAGGGGATATTTTTCCCCCACCATGAACCATGTACCCTGACCACATAATGTAAATTTTCTTTTTCATTGTCTAGATAACATCTACCAAAGAAATACTAAAGACAAGTAGTGAATTTTCAGTCATTCCTAACAATAAAGCCATTCATTCTTAAAATTGTAATGATCCTCAGTTATTATTTACTTTATTTTTCTCTGTTTCTAGGAAAATTCTGTCCGTGAGGTCAGCTTTTGGCTAAGAGTGTAAGTCAGGGCTATACTGAAGGATGACAGAGAAAAATTTGTAGTTCAAGCTTCTAAAGAGGCAGCAAATGCTGTGCAACACAGCAGTCAGCCAAAATATATGTAGACATTGAGTCCTTTTTTTATATCTATGTATATATAAAATATATATAAATATATATATATATATATATATATAAAAGTATACAGAGTGAGTCCATTTCAAATCTGGTATCTCTTTGTTAGGTTAGCTGGGTGTCTGGGATAACTGGTGTTTGAGACAAGTGACACCGAGCAGACAGGGGCCTCTCTCCAGAGCTGACATGCTGAAAAACAGCTGTCTCACAGGGCCCAGAGCAACCTCCTGACACCTGCATATTAATCAGGACATGCGGAATCATGCTCACATACCCCAGGGATACTTGGGGTCCAAGGTGATCAAGAATATACAGAACACCAGAATAAAGTGTTTAGAAAAGCAGAGAAATAAAGTCACCAGGATTTCTATAATTAGGATATGACATGTACACAAAGGTTAAAGAAATAAACAAAGCCCTAAAATCAAACCCCGTTTGGACCCATTTTCTTTGATAAGGAATCTCACTAAGACTGTTACACCACAGAAAAAGCACAGGAGCCAAAACCATAAGAAAAATCATCACCTGCCTAGGCCATCCTCATTGTATTTATGTGAGATTTTTTCAAGTACGAAAGAAACAAGAGCATCCTTCATATGTAGGATAGGTTCTTTTTGTTTGCTTATTTTCATGTGTGTTCTTTTTTTAATATTAACATAAAATATTTCATACAAAGTTATGCACTAGCTAGGTTAATAGCCATTTCTCATCACCCTAAATATAGTTTTCAGCCAAGCACACAAAGATGGGTTTTGTGAAGTTATAGGACTGGTATTCAAAATAACAGTTCATGCCTGTCTGCCACCTGGAATGAAGAGATTCAATAAATGCTTGCAGCACGTTTATAACTGGCTCTCTTTATTACTAGCTATTTTCCAAATATTTTATTAGCAATTCTTTGTAGATGAAGTTGCTTAACTATGATCCAAGGTAAATGGAAATCATTTGGACCTAAGGCGAAAATGTGTAAGTGTTCTCAGGAGAAGAAAAACAACTTTTGAATTGATGTAGTGTCTACAATCTAATCGGCTTGCTGTCCCCAAACAGATTTCCCCCCACAGCCCCTTCCCCCCGTGCTTTACTCCTACCATTTAATCCATTTCTGTTAGAAGGACCTTTGAGGAGTAAAGGTCATTTGGCCCACTCCTGTCCAACCTTTACATGAAGGCATGTTGCTCCTTACTGATATTTGAAGTCTAGATTGTGATATAGTTTTTTGTCTTTGTTGTCTGGTCTAGCACTATAATAGCATTTTATTAAGAGAGCAGCCTTCCACAACACAGTGACAGCTTTCAGTCATTACCCAGCTGTATCAGCTGTGAATTGGTGACCTAGAAGTAAAATGCTCCAAACCCATTTCCAATTGCATGAGCTTTCCAGCCTTTCAAAACTGTTAGTTCTCACCTTTAGAGACAGGAGATTAGGCTCGGTTATAGTGTCTTACCATCTGGCACGACATTACATAGTGGGTGATCTTTCAATTTTACTTTGATGAAAATAAAACAGAAAATAAAATTCACCACAAACATCACGCTTTACATCTATCACCCAAAACATCTGATAGAAAAAAATACGTTTGCTGCCTATGTTGCATGAAAAATCTACTGTCTGACAAAGTAGCTATGTTTCCCTTCATTTTACCAATAAAAGTTACTGAAGTAATAAAAAGATGTAAGTTTCATTAAAATATAAAGAGTTATAATTATTACTATTGTGAGAGACTGGAACCTAAAAATAATTGTCTCAAAGCTTGCTTAATTTTCTGCAAGCCTACAGGAGGTTTGCAAGGTTTCCTGTCGGGTTTGCTGCCTACAGTCCGAAGGTAAGCTGGTGCAGACTTTCTGCAGACCGAGAGGATGTCTGGAAGTTCGCCTGCTGCTGCCTGCGTGGTGTATGTGCCAACCAAGGTTACCCCAAATTTGGCATTGTGACTTTGCTAAATCAAGCGCTGCCCAAGCAACAGGGGAAGGAAAATCTCACCCAGTAACCGTGTCAAACGGTGACTGGTCAAGCCAAGACGACCTGCATGCTGATTGATCGAACTACAAGCCAACAGGGACTATAAACTAGTGCCATGCCAGACCACAACTGGGACCCTCACCACTGTCACTTGAGAACTACGGATCAACGGGGCGACGTTGAACTCCAAAGGACCGACGAGACACCATCGGGCCTGTGGTGGTGACTATACTCTTGCTGTGCTCCATAATACTGCTTCTCTCTTTCCTGCCTTCCTCCTTTACACTATCGCTTGTCTCAGTGACTGATGCTGGGGAATAGCAATAAATCTGCAGTGAGTGGTATCTGACCTCATTTGTGTCTTAATCTCACGCTTAGAATCAGAACGAACCCTTCCCGGACCCAACGTAGTTGGACCAGGACGTAACAACTACATAAAGTAATAATAACCGCACTTTAGAAAGTATTAATTACTTTCCACAGTAGTATTATTGAAAATCTTATTTACTGTTTTGAGAAAGGAAGTTTTGAGAAATAAAACACGTCTGTTCTAATTCAGTCTGCACCCATCATCATCTCTAATTCAGAAGCATTAATTCCTTCTTCATAAATTTCCCTCTTGCAACATCCTTTTCATGCTTATAAATCCACTTTCTTTTAAAGTATTTTCTTTTCAAGAGGGTTAAAGCCTCAATAAGATCACAAAATATTCAAGGAAAGCAAGCGTCTTGACAATAATATTCTGGATTGTCAAAAGAAGTTAATTTAATTTGGGGGTAAGAAATTGTGCTTTCCCTTACATGTTAATCTAACATAATTTTCACTTTTGAAGCAGCTTTTCCAAGTCAGGCTAATGGTCCTTTAAGAAATTTTGGGAATACACCAATAGTGTGTAAATAAACAAAACATTTTGTGTAAGTCGGTCTCCTAAGACTACATTCATCAAAGGCTGAAGAGTTATTGACA
The DNA here is from genome assembly GCA_013396915.1 of Stercorarius parasiticus. Lineage (NCBI taxonomy): Eukaryota > Metazoa > Chordata > Aves > Charadriiformes > Stercorariidae > Stercorarius > Stercorarius parasiticus. Next base: position 24,308 of record VWZL01004491.1, on the reverse strand, counting down.
CATTTCTCAGGGCAAAGAGCATCATGGTGAATTGTAACTGACCTCCTCATGTGATGATTTTTTTTATTTTTTTTTTTTGGTAGCAGTCTTCAGAGGCCATTTCCATTTATCGAAAACTAAGCATTTAGAGAGACTAAAATAGCATGCTCAGCGTACCCTCACATCAGATATTGTCCTTAATGTGTCAGCTTCAAAGAAGCATAAAATTTTTTGATGGTATTAAACTTTCACTTGCTTTAGGAGGGAAAAACCTGAAACACTATACCTCTTAAAAGCAAAAGGAAACAAAAGAGTGTAATACATTTTCTTGATACAATTCCTTCTTGAGAGTCCCCTCTAATCCATTACTCTCCATCAGTCTAAGCTCTGTCCTCTCCTTTAATCTTTTTCTTGATAAAAAGCACTGATCATGACAATATATTTGAAACATGAACTTATTTTCAAACTTATTTAAAGATTTAATACTGAGAAACACATTCAGTTTGTAAATAACTCAGTACCGAAATTATGTGATATTATATAATGACAATTTATTATAAAACTATGCTTTAACTTTGCCTATACTCTTTGTACAGCCAGGTACAACTGGTTTAAGAGAAAAAATGTAACAGGCATTTCACAAGCTATTTTACTGTGCCTTAGTCTTTTATCACTGTAATCACTTACAGGGGTTTTAATTCATCTCAAGGAAAAGTGGATTCAGACCTGAGTTTTCAAAAGAATTCTGTCTTATAGATGTGACATGAAAATACACTGCTTTTTGCACAGCCAGGATCTATCACTCCTTCAGAATCAGTAGACTTAGACACAATTTGGTGTATTTCACAAGACGCTTGTAGGAAGTTCCGTTATTGCTGATGACTTTCAATAACATCAGATGTACCTATGAATCACCCAACACACATGATCCGAGATATTCCCTACAGGATTATTTTCCCAACAGCCTGTACTTCAGTACAAATTCCTAATATCCCAACTCTGAGAAGACATCTTCTGAACAGTTTCTCTTAATCACAGTACTAATAGTAGTTCTTGGAAATGAACCACTTGGTATTACCTCAGAGTAACCTTATGCATCCAACCTTTTTATTACTTTTGCACTGCATAATTATTCCTATTCCTGTTGTAAGTTAATTAGCCAATTATGGATAATGACATGGTACCTTCAGAATAAAATATTTATTCTTGTTTTTGTTGCTGTTACCTGATATTTATTAGTAATTCATGTGAGTTTCTGTGAGTTCATGGCATTCTGTAATATATTTTGTAAATGTTTAGTATTAATAATTTGATAGACAATACTACAACTCACGAGACTAGAGAGAACCTGAACAAGTTCTGTCACTTGTCATTCCTGGCAAATATTCTTGTCATTCCACTGTTCTATGGCCTCTAGTAAGAAATACTTCACACATCTCTGAACAGTTTGTCTACTATCCATGGCACTAAAATGTTTTTCCTCATTCTAAATTAAAATCTCATTTTTTAATAGACCTGCTGAGGTTTTATACTCCAGTTGAAAAGCTGAGTTCCATTCTAAAAACATTTGCAAAACTTCGTAGTGAATTTGAGTCAACAATTTTTAAAAGGCATCTGAACCCTGAAAAGCTAATTTGTTTGGATGTACTGAACTTAATCGAGCCTCAAGTGACCCATTAAATTTTGTTCATTAGACTCACTGACATAATTTAAAACACTTCATCCAGATAGATTTTGTCAAGCACAATTTGTTTTGTATCCATGTGAAAAGTCCAGTCAGCAGAAGTTCAAAAAGGATTTAATAGAACAAGCAAAGTACATTAACGATGGCTAGCAACAAAACCAATAAAACCTTCAGCAACTATATTTCTTAACCTAAGAAAGAGATACCTATGCATCAGTAGGAAAAGAGATATCCCTCTTTTCAGTGTATACTGATATTCATCCCACAAAACTTCAGTGAGATTTCAGGGAGGGTCATGTTTCACATTAGAACAAACCCCAAAGCCATCTTACAGGCATTGTTTCAGTTGGTTGTTTTTTCTCCCCTCAATAAACCATAAAGAAGAAAAGAGAAAGGCTAGCGGTTGATGCATTCACACAGTATAAAAGAGATCTACTTAAAGGACTGATTTTCTGTTCCTCATATGTGAGGAGCATGATCTTTATAGACTTAGCTCATGGTTTTCTCAGCAGTGTAGGCAGAATTTAATTCTTCTGTTGTAAGGACTTTGTCTGTGCTTTGAAGAGGGTAAAAATTCAATTTTGCAGAAATGGCAGAACTGGTCCTAAAGGATAATACAATACCCGGATCAGTAGGATGCTAGAAGAAAGCGAGGGTTGAGAAGGGTCGGGGGATTTCAAAGTGCTTTCAGTAGAAAAGAGGATTTCCCCCTCTTGCGCATCCACCTGTCCTGCAGGAACATCTTGCTCTACTTTCTCTGTTCTCTCTGCCAGTCTCATGCAGTTTAGTGGGTGACTCTCCAATTCCAGTAACCTTACAAGAAACGTTACCACCCTGCCTTTATGGCCTGTCTCATCCCCATGGGGGCTTTACATACATTTTACAAACGTTTCAAAAGTCTGAATCCTCTAGATGTGTATTTACTGAGCTACTAAATATATTTTGGATGTACAACTTTATCTTTAATCCTGTCTTTTCAGCTCCAGGTTGTTGTAACTCTAAAAGACCTAACTGACAAGAGACAGGGCACATGCAAAAGTAAACATGTTAATCACTGTAGTGAATTTACTGAGCCTATTTTTTTCAGGGTAATACTAACACTGTCAAAGTGATTTGGGAAAGATTTGCCATCAGCTCCTGAGCTCACTCATTATACAAATACAAGGAATGAGACATTTTTTTCCTTTGTCTGCTATCAGTAATAAACAGAGTGAGAAGTGGTGACAGAAGCCACAGGCAGAGTGGGATTGTTGCTTCCCTGGACACGGACATGTCCTACCGTTATTTTAGAAAGCTCTCTTATCTCTTGTCCTCTGTCATTGCAGTGAAAGCACTGACAGCCTTAATTTTGGACGAAGCTTATCTTTTCCTACACATTCCTCTTTCCCATGTGCTCTCTGAAGCATTATTATGCAAAATCCTAGGAAACTTTTGCAAAAACTTTGTTAAATCATACAAGTGTTTGTGAAGATCACTTCTCTGAACAGTTTGGGCCTTGCAGCGTCTCCACAAACGTGAAGACTGAAGGACTCTGAGTTTGGTTCGGTATCCAGTGGTTTAATAAAATGACAGGTTTTAGTGGATGGTCTGACAGTGCCATGTGGAGTTGGGGTGTAGGATGCATTCTTGGCAAGATGCCATAAAACCTGCCTTAATTACTGAGACTGACCACCTTTCTTTGCTCCTTCTCTCCTGAAATTCCATGCTGGACCTCAGAAATACTAGCCAGTAGGACTTCCATCACAACTGATGCATTTCTGTGAAGAGTTGCCATTTAGGGAAATATGTATTTCCACAATAAAATTTTCAACCTTCTGTATGGTACACTTTTGCTTATTTAAATTATTTTAACATTTAGTATCCAAACTTCCTCTCCAACCTACAATTCTACTTACGCAGCGTGTATTGTAGAAAAAACTACATAATAAATGCATTTCATCTCAATACAACAGCAGTGTTTGAGAGAGAGAAAGGAAACGTAAGAAGACATGTACATTCTTATCAAATTGGTCTGTAATATTTCTGTATCTTATACGTTTTATTGCCAATGACAAAACTAAAAAAACCAAAAAGATACAAGTGAATACCTGTGAATTTTCCCTACTAAAAACCACTTCAGAAAACTGAGTGCAGTTTTTGGGAAAGATTAAGACTGTCATAAAGCCACTTCTAATGGAAATGTTGAGCTCTTTAGTCCTTGATATTAGTCTGAATTAAAGAAACATGGTCAAAAGACAGACTTTTCACCCAGAGTTTGAAGCCTTCAAATTCTGTAGGCTTCATATGAATATATGCAAGACACAGCTTAGCCCACTGTTGAGAGGTAGAAAAAGTTTGCAAGTCTTGAGTCATGATGATGCATACAAATTTTTCTGCGTGTGTACTTTAAAAAGTAATTTTTATGCTCTCATTCAAATTCATATTTCAAGCCTGGCAAGAAAATTAACTTTTCTGTGAGTCTTCGTATTAGTCCTCCAGGGTCCAACTACTCTGGAATTCTTTAGCAATTAGGTGTCTAGAGATTAATTAGGAAGGGAAAACACTTCTTCCATAATGAAACAAAACCACAAACAGAAAACTCTCATTCTAAAAAAAATAAATAATAATTGTAAACACAACAATGTTTTCTACATAGTCAGTCAGTTGGAATCAGTTGAATCCTTTTCTCTGCACACACCCATGCAGGCATAAAACAGACTTGGCAGTGTCAGAAATAAGCACTTGTGCGTTTGAGCCTCAATATTCCCCTTTTTTCACCCTGCTGCCAAATTGCACATCATGAACTAATTGCAAATCTCTCAGTATGGTAACTCTTTTGAGAGGAATGGGTGGTGCAAAATGTTTATGTATTCCATATCAAGACAAGAAATTGGTATTTTCTTTTTTTTACCCAGTAGAAATATAAAACAAAGTCTAAAAAGAAGGCATATAAAACAAAGTCTAAAAAGAAGATAGTGAGGTCCAGCAGAAATCTGTTTAACAAGGCAATATGAAACAAAAGACACTATTGATAATTGTGGTACCATACACACTTAAAATACATAATTGATTCAGATGCTTGGACATCTTCAATTAAATGAGTATTAAGAAAACAATTCTCAGCCTCACTATTATCAGCATAATATCAATTACCATACACTCTATAGGGAAGATGATGGGTTTTAGAATAAGAAACAAAATTTTACATAGACAAAAATAAGAGTTGGAAAAGTAAGAATATAATTTCTTGGTTTTATCTTTCCATCTCAAAAAGGATACACAGGGATTAAAAGGCAAAAATACTTAGAAAAGGGAAATGAAAAAGTGAAGAATGTATTTGTTTGGAGGGTAGATATAGCACATGACAGTACAAATTACACCTCTGTAGCCAGAGAAGGTCACCTGCATGTACTTGACCTTTTCTCACAAAATAAGAATACAAAGAAAGTAAAAATGAAACACAATTACCAATAAAAAAATCATTCCCTGGCATTTAAAAGATAGCAAGAAGGCCAAGCATGCAATAGCTTTAAAAATTACCATACGTTTACACATACATACAGCATTGTGTGTTTAAAGTATCCAAAGATATTCTAGGTTAGATATAAAATTATGAGGAATTTAAATTATCATGCTTCATGAGTATAAGACTTGTACTAATTGCTGCAGTTAGTAAGAAAGTAGACCTGAGAGACAGTAATTTGACTTAATCAATTACAAAGTTTTATGATCTTTTTCTCTCTGAGGTACCTGACACTGGACAAACTGTAAGAGTAGTTAGATCTATAGTCTGCCGTAATGCAAAGCTTATATTCCTACAGAAAATGAGTTTGAAACGATACTGATATTCAACTTGTTCTTATTAACTGCTCATTCCTGTTAAAACAAACCCAGTATTTTGCATTGCATTTGTACAGAAAATTTTATTTGTGGACATACAGACATCATAAAACCACCACAAATTAAGTAACATCTGCAATCTGGTAGAAGTCCATCATAAGCATATTTGAAAGGAACAATAATACATAACTCTGGAACTAATTGAAGAAGCACAAACCTTTGGGACAATGGGGACTACTCAAGTATTTTGAAATTTTTAGAAATATTGCAAAAAATATCTTTTTTTTCCTCCTCCCACTTCTCCCAGACCAAACCATTCCCAGGAGTTAATGGCAGATATGTGAATGGCTTCACTTAACTAAAAAAATACTTCGATGAGTTAGTTACTGACCAAAAAAATGCATACTGTTCTAAATACCTTACTATCTGTGTTAAGTTAGAGCTGCTGTGTCATGAAGACATGAATAAATCATACATAAACCATGCCTATTTAAACCATAAGGTATAATAACACGGATTATGAGTAAGAAAGAAATATTTTGTAGTTTCTAAGTCGTCCCTTTTCTCCAGTTCACCTCTCATGAGCTCCCTATATACATGTGGTTTTTTTATACAAATCTATAGAAAGTCATTTTTTTCCAGTCATCTCCATAATAACTCTTCACAGCCTTCCTGTAATACATCTTGTACTTCTACTGAAATCTTGGGGTGAACCTCTGAATCTTGAATTCCGTAATTATTTTGACAAACAATTTAGTGTGGCCAAGATTTCATCTCTTACAGAGCTAACAGTTCTCCTGGACTTGGATAAGCCTCTGCTTACTCATTCCATAATTTTAATAGGTTTTACTTCTCCAAAGTCCTCCAATGCTCAGCTAACATTATTAGAATTATTTCATTTCTACTGCATACATTGTTTACTAGACAAGAGCTACGAAGATATCCTCAGAGAGGCCATCCTAAATAAGACTCAAAAGGAACTGAAATGCATATTTATTATTATTTAGCAAACAAAGCATATAGCAGGAAAGTGAAACTTAAGTCTTGAAAATACGGAAACTGTCTTTTAAATCTACTCCACTGAATATTTTTTTTTCTGAAAGAACAAAACAAATATTCTAATACAACCAACAATGACACCATCTAACGGAATGAATCCCCACGTAACTGACACACAAAAATCTCTACCTACATTTAAAGCTTCATTAGAAAACATAAGGATATCTGTAAGAAAATTACTTCAAATGCATCGAAATGTGCTGCTTTGCTTTCAGTTTAACTCCATAGGCATCACTCCTCCCAGAAGACTTGGAGCAGTCTGAGCCCCTGCCATGCTCTCCTGATAAGATCCTTTAAAATCCATCACACCATGCGCAGAGAGAAGTTAATAAGATCCCTTAATTGCCTCCCAACAATATATGCCCAAGCAGATTACATTCATTAGCAATCATACATACGTATAGCCTCATAAATCTATTGTAAGAAACTATGACATTTCTGTCCTTGAGTAGTCTCTATTCTAAGGCCATTTGATGGTGTTCCTGTACTCTGTCTGAAGTCCACACTGATGAATATGACTATTTTTGAGACCTGCACTAGCACAGATGCTTCACACCCACTGCTTCACAGCAGATTCCTACCAGGGAGTAAAGAAAGCTTCTCAATAGCACAAATCAGGGTTGTCACTGGAAATGCCAAAGACCAAAACACCTGTGTACAATACTTAGTGCTGCGAGAAGTGCTACACCCACAGGAAAACACGTAGGCACATTTCAGCAAATTTTGCTATCTTTGAGCCAATGGATCAAGCTGGAGCCAACAAGCATTTCTTAAGGAAATTAAAAAAATTCTTTCCATGCCTTTTCACATATTACTTTCTCAGAAACTGTTCTGATGCAGAAACCTGTTGTTGCAGGAGTTACCATCAAGTAACATTTTACACCCAAGTTACAAAATCACAAGGAAGAGGAATAATAAATCTAACAAATCTTCAACTATAGTGACATGAAAGTGAATCTATAATTACTTCCGCCAGTCACAATAGAATTTTAATATGCTCCTATAGGGTAAGGTCGATCAATTATTATTTAGACATAGAGAAACAAACCGAATTATCTTTTCTAATCTAACATTATATAAGACTGTAATGAATTTGTGAATTATGTACTCATTCAGAACATTATGTGACTTGACATTGTTTTACTTGACTTTACTGAATTCTCACTTCTACTGCTACACCAGACCTGAGCACTGAACAAAAACAGAATAGAGAAGATAAGAATGTAATGGTACAATATTTTAAACACTTAAGAGTAATTTGAATAAGTACTATTCATCTTAATAGCACAATTTATAAATGCTCACCAGGAATGGAGAGTTTCTCATGAAAAATGCTTCTATTAGAATTCAGTAATGAATTAATTTTTAATATGGCAATGATCTTGTTAGCATTAAAGGTGATTTTCCTTTCTTTTTACATTAAAAAAATGGCCAAATTTCTGCAAGTAATTAACCTCTAGTTGTTAGGTATAAAGAACTATTATTTTTAATACATTCTAAAGCTTGTTTCTGCAGCATGTGTGACATAACATGAAAAATAAAAGAATGTATTATGTAATAGTGCAAATAGGGTTCAACTCACTGGAATGAGTTATCTTAGAGATTTATTTCACTCAAGGAACAAATCTTAGGTTTTGTATTAAGTTCAAAACACAGTTGCTTTTTGAAGCATTTTCATAAGTAAACTTATATTCATAAGTATATACATTCCTAAATATAGATATATGTATGATAATATATTTAAGTACTGTATTTATATACTTATCTTTTTGCTTTTTTATAACTCTAAAAATTTCTTCTACATTAATTTTACTTATCTAAATTACTGAGTTCATATTGTTGCATGACAATAAGAAGATAATCGTTTCTCAATTCTATAGTCTACATTTTCTAAATAGTAATAATTAAAAAAACCTCAAATCCATAAATTAATGAAAATTTTGATTAGTTAATGAATCTTGCTGGGAACAGAAAGGAAATTCTCCCTCTACAAAAAGTATTCTTCTAGGTATGAGGAAAATTAAATTATTTTACTATGCAGCAATAACCATAAGAATCTTACTGCAAATAAGAACACAAATACTTTGCTGATTTTTAAGCATGTATAGCAAGGAAAACATTCGTTATGTATTTCAAAAACATTTACTCCAAATACAGAAATGAATTAATGAACATTTGTTGTTATAAGTTGATAAAAGAACATTCAAAAAGTATAATATGAAATAAACAATCCAGAAAGAAAAATATTTTAGAAACACACCCTAATTTTTATTTCTTATTATTTGAGAAAAAGGCACGGATGTAGGGAGGGAGAATAGCTTTAAAGCATTTTCATAAGCCTTTCATTTAGAACACAGTAAAATATCACTGGGATTAATTTTGGGATGTCATATTTTACAGGTATACAGGTATTAATTTTATTATCCTGATATATAAATAGCTAAATAGCTCAAGAACTGTTTAAACATATTATGAAATAATTTCTTAAAATATATGCATATACACATACACACGTATATGCATATGTACAGGGACTTTTCAGAAGTGGAGGATTTCTGACCTTTGTCGCATTAATATATAAACATAGATCTTCTGTAAACATATACAATTTACCTAAATCTCAAGGGAAGAAAAGTGTGAGGGTGGTGAGACACTGGAACAGGTTGCCCAGGGAAGCTGTGGATGCCCCATCCCTGGAAGTGTTCAAGGCCAGGTTGGATGGGGCTTTGAGCAGCCTGGTCTAGTGGAAGGTGTCCCTGCCCACAGCAGGGGGGTTGGAGCTAGATGATCTTGAAGGTCCCTTCCAACCCTAACCATCCTATGAAAAAAATAAACCCATCTTGTGAATTGAATTGTCAGCTGCCGAATAGTAAAACGTCTAGTTTCTATTTTGTTTATTTCTTTCTAAAATCATTATAGATAATAGTGAAAACGTATGTGCTATATTTGAGCACGCACAGTTCTCGGTTTGAATAAACAAAAATTCAAAATGAGGGAAAAACGAGAAACAAGGACACATGCTAACTTTGTTTTATAAACTTTGCAGGATTTAATTTTCGAAGTTAATTCTAAGTGAAATTACCACATGTAGAATATTGCCCCAGCCCCTTTGCTGAGGATTTGGCATGATATAGTACTCTAGTAATCCAGAAGAGAATTATAATCTCAGGCTACACCCCAAATGTGTTTTATTTTGCAGAGGTATACAGATGGCCCCACTAAAGAGCCCTTTTATGAAACAATTTACTTTTTTAAAGACATGCTATTGCTCCCAGATACAATTACATTTCCGATAGACGGACATTTTGAGTGATGGAGTTCTAGCTTCGAAAATGCATGAAGATCATGATTTATTTGTAATATCCACATTTACACAGTACTTATTTTTTTCATTATAAAGAAAAATGCTGAATCAGTGTTTAATAAATGGATGACTAGATGGTTTAAGCTGTTTTATTTATCATGAAGGTCTAAATTTTTTTCTTGTTTTTTAGTTATGTATCATTTTCTCTTTTTTTTTTTTAATCAATCCTATGATGATAGACTCAGTTTTACACTCAATCCTGTGAGTTACATAACATTTAACTGCCTTTAGACTTATCTTTCATATCAGTTGTTTTTTCCCTACTGTAAAGTTACATTAAAATCTTTAGAGAAGTACAAAATTCTTTAATGATGCTGCCCATAAAACCTTTTTTTTGTTATGGGTGTTGTCTATGTTTGCCATTGTATTATGTTTAAACATTTATTAATACTTATTTAATAAAGAATGTACTCAGTAGGAGAAAATTTGTAAATGAAATAGTTAACATATGTAGTCACACAGGTTTTGTGGTTTGTTGTCATTTTTTTTCCTACCAGCCTCTCAATCTGTTACTTAGACTTCAAGAAAAATACACTTTAATTCAAAAATAAATCATTAACATGCACATAATAAATTAACCTGAGGTTATTTGTTTGGATCTGAGAGCTCACATTTTCAAAATTTATCTCATACCAAAAAATACCTTTATAAATACGAATGGTACACAGCAACCTTATTTATGACAAAAAACAACAAACAGTATGAATGTTAAATGAATGCATAGCACTTGCTGAATCCTAAGTTGTTTAACTGTCATGTTTCATTTGAAGGCAGAAGAGCAAGGACAGACTAAAGCATCTCAAGATCTGGCCTAATAAGTCCAGTAAAAACCCTGCCCTTATAAAGAGCATTGAGAAAATGCTTACAGTTCCTGCCACAGTGCTTGTGGACCTAAAACCACAGTCTGATCTGTCAGTCTGTTCCCTAATTTCTTTTTTTTTCCTATATTCATAGCAAAAAGTCTCTTATTTTTGTCTCCTCTTTCTTCAAATAATAAATGAGATATCTGCAAATTATCAGGGAAGAGGCACTCCAATTTACCACTGGCATATTCAACATCCTGTTGCATCTTCCACTTAAATTACACCATGTTTCAAACTGACACAAATTAAATGCAACGGTGAGAAATCACAAAGCAAGGATGAATATTTGAATTAAGTGATAAATGCTGGAGAAACAGAAACATGGACAGAAAGCAGCACATTTAAATGTACATCAAGCCTTTCATCTCTGCTATACAGTATAAATAACATGGGAGTATGTGGTACTACTTGAGACAACATACACCAAAATATTTTGACATATTCAATAAGCTGTTGGACAAGACTACAACACAAAAGAAACAGATGAGCTGTAAGGAGGAAATATGTCAGCGTGGCAGGAGACATGAACTGAGATATGTAAGAAAGGGATGACCCCTTGCTTCTCTTTTGTATCTGTGAAGAAGCAACAGAACCAGTATACATATGAGATAATAAAAGAAATTTAATTGCATAAACCAAATCTGTTGTCTCAAGTTTGACAGAGAGAGCCTGTCCTACTACCAACAAAAACATAACAATGCTGGGAAAAAAATCATTTTCTTCTAAAGGACAAGCCAGTGTATCTATTGGACCAGATATATGAATCCACATATTCACTAAAAAAACCTGTAACTCCAACTGTCTATTTTGTTTCTAAGCAGACATTTATATATTTACTGAAGCTATCATCTTCCAGAAGCTTAAATACTAGTATAAGTTTTATGTCAGATCCTGTTGTCCTCTCAAAGCACTAGTTTCTGTAAGTACAAATATATTTATAAAAAAGGAACTGTCAAACAGAGATGCTACACCAAAATAGTGAATGATTTACCTGGTATCCTCAAAAGCTCAAAATGTCACTACTATTCTTTTAGTAATACGAAATATCATACAGCAGATTTTAGCTGTATTTTGTCTTCTATTTTTTAAACAGATAAATGCTTTCCAAATGCCTTTAAAGACATATTATTATTTCTTTTAAATACTGCCCCCTTTGATTTGAAGTGCTGTGAAAGAACTGCAGTTCAGCTTTTCAAGAAATAACACTCTTAACAATTTGCAGAAAAAATGTTTACCCCAACACAAAAAGCACACAGCTACAACTCTTCTGTCTTCTGCCAGCAAGAGAGCTATATAAGTATTTTTATTCTTGTAAGAAAACAAGACAAGCTGGACGAGAAAACCAGCAAAATAAAAGAAGAAAATAACAACCACAGTGAAATATGAAATCTCTGCTCTATTGACCTCAATGCAGTCCAAATTGACTTCAATGTGGTCAGAGTTTCACAGTCATCTGGTGAGGCTGAACTCTAAGTGCTTGGTGTCAGGAGTCACCACAGTCAGGGAGCTGAATTCCTTGGTACTGCAAGTTGTGTGTCACTTGGCTTCCTCCTCTGTTTATATCTAACAAGCATCCACTCTTGTTTCTCTTCGACTACTTTAATCCAAGGTCATCTTTCACTAGCGTCTTTTCATCTGACATGTCTATAACTTTCTAATCAAGGTTTCCATCTCTTCCAGACCTCCTTTTCCAGCCAGCATTGCCTGCCTTGTAAATCAATTATATGTTTTTTGTTCCAAATCAGCTTCTCTCTTTCCTGCTTTCCTTAGGTGTCTGACCTTACTGTAACCATCCATCTGTATGAAATCTCCACCCTTGCACCACTACTGCTCACCTGCTAAATTAATCCTGCCATCCTGCATCTGTGCTATTTGAATTTAATAATGTGAAACATTTTATAAGTCCCGTTTACATTAATGTAAATGATTTTAAATTGCCTAGCTAAATCACAGCAGAGATTGGACAAATACAGCTTTGAAGATGATGTAAAGCTGAAGGGGAGGAAAAAAAGCTTCTTGAGATGAAGCAAACATATGATAGTCATTTCAAATTAAATACAATCTTCAGGAAATTGTTTTGGGAGTAAATGTGAAAACATTGAAGTTACCAGTTTACAGCAGAGTAACAATATAAAAAGGCAAACAAGGCACTAATTCATGTTAGAATAGGGAAAGAATGACTAGTTTAATGTAACAATATTACGCAAGGGACCCTTTATATACCTGAAACATCTAGGACAATATAAACCAATGTGTTATAGTAAGATACTGACTTGACGGGACCAGAAAACTGGAGAATTATTGAAATATCCAAGATACTTTGTAAGGAAAAGAGTTATTCTGATTGGAGTTGTATTTGGAAGGAGAGGAGTCAGTTACAGTTAAGTTCAGGAAATACTGCAAAGTATATTTGACTGAATTTTAAAAGCATTTTCTGCTTTTCATATGAGTTTCCGATCAGCAATATTTTATGAGTACCTTCTCAAACATTGTGAATTGCTCAACTGGTGAAATTAATCCTAATTTTGGAAACACACACTCTATCTATAAGGAAAACAAATAAAGTCCTTATGACTAATTCCATGCCCCAAAATATGTATGCATATGCATACAGAAGTACAGGAAAACAGATCAAATATTTTCAATTTTCCATGCACACTGATACTTGCACCAGCCTGAGTAAGGTAAGAGGCATCAATCTAAAGCAAATATACCAACACTTCCTGAGACAACCAGTATGTGGAAAATGTAACACAATCTACGTATCACACTTGTTCCTAGATTCTCAGCACAAGAGAGTAGACTTTGTGCATAATACTGTATTTAATCAAGACAGAGGTAACAGCTGTTATCCACATACAAGCAGCTAGATGCTGTGATCTCCTCTTCTCTACCCTACTTTCTCAGTATGTTGGAGTTAAGATGTGGGAAAAAGAAATATTAAATCGGTACGGCATTCATAAAAATAAATGTGCATTCTTATTAAAAGACCGCTTCACGTACAATAAATATACACTTCAATGTCTTTAGACAAAATATTCAGCATTCTTCATAACAATTTTGCAGCCTTCCCATCTATGTTTTTAGCTCAATACTTTTACCACAGTAACGACACATTTGGGTGTGCATTGATAGCAGGTTTATAACAATTAAGCATGGCTGGCAGCCCATCAAAGGGTAAAGGAGGTCTATGAGATACATGCAGTATTGTACCCAGTGAATATAGGCAGATTGTTATAAAAAAAACGTACTGTATATGCAAAGAGAGTGATTGTTATAGCTTGAGTACATTTTCAGTACATCAATAAAACACACCAATTAAAAACATATAGTAACAGAAATAGCAAATACAAAAATACATAATGTAACACAAAAGAATTGATTACATATTTAGAGAGGGGAGCCATTGGCAAATTCCTTTGACCTCAAGCTGCCCTACAGCTGCATACACCATGTGCTTTTTATTCCTGAGAATGCACATTGCTTGTCATTTTTGCTGATTAATGGAAATAATAGTGACAAATCCTGAATCCAATCCTTACCTAAAGGTGACTGTTGTGGTTTTGGCCATATTGGCCAATCAGAAAAACAGATGGCCCTCCCCCCCCTCTCTCCTCAGAGAGGAGAGGAAGAGATAAGGAGATTTACGAGTTTACAAAAAGAACTAAACTACTTTAAAGAAAATAATAATAAATAAGAAAATAGTAAATAATAATAATAGAATAAAATAAAATAAAATAAAAAGTATACAATATATACAAAACCGTATCCAGCTCCCAGGATGACGAT
>VWZL01004490.1:7843-72969 GCA_013396915.1 Stercorarius parasiticus | reverse complement strand
CTTTTTTTCCCCCCCACGCACCGGAGAAGATAAGGGCCGGAGCGGAGCTTTCCCCTCGCCTGCCTGCGCCGGCTTTAACGCTGTCAGACGGCTCTTTGTCTGGCCTGGCCTGAGGTACCCGAGCTGTGAGACTTTGGCTGTGTCATGGCCTGACAGACCTCACGGGCAGCAAACCTTGCCTGTTACTCAGGATGACTTTTTTTTTTTCTTTTTCTTTCTGATTTACACAAATTCCTTTAGTTTGTTTTCTAATATGCTTAATAAGAAGCAAAGCTGATTGAAATTCTAGAGTTCTGAACGGAGATAGATGCATTCAACTTTTTTTTTTTTATAATGTGCTTTTGAATGCAAGTACAATTTTTGGATGGTTTTCAGCATGACTTCTTATTTGCAGATATGTATGTATATTTCCTGCAGCTCTTCGGTATTTTTTTCTTAATTTCTTAAATATGCTTTCGCAAACTTAAGGTGCCTTGCTGGAGGATGCTCTGGGTTTTAAGTATTACTCGATGCAGGGTGTGAAAATTAACTAATGTGACAGCACTGACACCGAAACCATGTTGCTCTCTCTTAATTTCAGTAGAGCCACTGTTGCCGGACAGATGCTACTGATGCATCTTGGGGAGCTACTGGTGCAGCGCTTGGGGGAGAAATACTTGCTTTCACCTGTGTCCAGTAGTGCTCTGGGAGGTGGTGGAGTGCTTGTTACAGAGTGCCCATGGAAGGGGCAATTTCAGGAAGATGCCGACAGCGGCTTAATTTGTTTGTGGCACGGTTAGGCTCAGCTCTGGCTCTGGATCATGGCTCCTCTCAAGTGTTTCTTGGGAAGAATCTGTCTCCTTATGGAGACTCAGTCTTTAGCCTTTGGGGGTAAGGCTGCTGTTGGTCTGAGGTTTGTGCGTATACTTAGCTTTGTTTTGCAGAGCAAAGCGGGGATCTCTCAGCAGACATGTGCTCGGTGATGCGGTTGTGGGAGGGTCTCACTTTGTAAACAGAAGCTAGCAGAGGTACTTTCACAACACTTGCCTCTGCTATCAGTGGCTTTTACGATGTGCTCTACAGAACTGCAGCTTGTACGGTGACAAAACTCCCTTAGTGATTGAGCCTGTTATTTGAATATGCAACGAGGCGTTGACTTTTCAGTACAACTGCCTTCCTGTCTGCCATAGTATGACAGTGACCTTGCTGGTGGCTCAAAAGCATAGCTGCATTCAGAAAAAAAAATACAGAGAAGAAAAGCATTTTTTGGACAGCCTGGGATCCTTCTCTCCTTGAGTCTTGCTCTCTTCCTTCAGTAAGTAAGTGTGGGTTGTCTGAGCGGTCCTTCATTTTAACCGTGCTGCTTATTGGATGTGAAGAGATAGGGATTTTTCTCTGCCATGTTACCAATGAGACAGTTAAGATCTTTTAATTGTTGAACATGACATAGTAGCTAGAAATAACAAGGCTTGCTCCTCAGATCCCCTGTTCATGTAGGCATTTTAATTCCTGTCTCGTGTTTGGGGAATCAACCTTTTTGAGGGTGTACTAAAACTTAAACAAAAAAAAAATCCCAAAACATCAACCACAAACCCCCGGGAGTTCTGCACTGCTATCTTTAGGGTGGCTTGTCATAGCTGGACTACCCTTTCAGATAATCCCTTTTACCTAGCCTGATGATGGAGCTCCTCCACCTTAAAGCAAGACTTTCTCAGAGCTTGAAGCTCACAGCTTTGAGTATGCCCGCTGCTGCTCGAACTTCCTGTTTCGCCAAGAGGAAAGTGTGCGTGTTTCTCAGACCTCTGTGTCTGCCCCTTGCAAGTTTTGAATTTTTCACTAGATCATTGTGAACCCTTTAAAAAGGCTGATTTCCGAAATGTCAAGAGTGCTTCCAGCAGAAGGGACAGCATTTGGTTTTGTCTTTACTAGGATGCAAAGTCTGGCATTTAAGTAGCGCCTCTGGGTAGGAGGGGTATTGTTTTGCATGGGGATTTGTTAATAGTCCTGGCATCCGTTTCACTCAAACGCTGCCCCAAAGGGTGGAGGGGTTGCTCAGGTGGCATTCAGTTGTAAAGAGGGATATGCATATTCTGAAGTGAAGCTATTTTAAGTGTTGAGTTAATCTTAGTTAAGGTTGACTGAAGCTCTCCGTGCTCCCAACAGCTACTGCCAGGTTTTGTGTCGGAGAGAAAGAAATTACAGCAGTGTTTGCTGGGTCTTGTTTCTGCTCCAGAAGTGATGATACAGTGACTGCTGGCAGCTGGTGGCTTACATCCTCGTGCACATTGCGTTAATGTTGGGTTATCACTATTTAAATTAAAAGGGATGGTCTTTTTCTAATTTCACTGTTCGTTCTTTATCATCCTGATGCAAGCTTGTCTTTAGCACTTTTCCAGCCTTGCAAGCTGTATCGGACAGTGTTTTCCGGAGTTGGAGGCAGAAATGGGCCTAGGCTCCAGCGCTGGCCAGGGCACGTGCAGCCCCATAAGGTCTGAGCAGCGTTGATCTTGCTTGAACTTGGTTGCTGAAGAATTGGAGCAGGTGGACTTGTTTCTGACAGAACTCTTGTGCTGAAGTTTTGCTTTTTACGGAACTTTAGGTGCCGTATTACTTGGCTTTTGCTTTGCCAGTCCCTGTTTTTTGTGGTTTGTTTTTTTTTTTAGTTGCTACCCCCAAAGTATGTTAGATGCATTTGGTTTGCGGAGTTGAGCACTTGGAAGCTGAGAGTTCATGTATTCAAGTACACATGTGCCACTCTTGGTGCGTGTATGTTATGCAGCGTGTGTTCCTCAGTTATGCATTCATGAGCTATTTTTTCCACGGGACCCTGATGGCTTCAGGCTGCAGGATGTGTAGAGCTCGCATGAGGCACTCGCTCAATGTTGCTTTTCATTCTTCTCATACTATTTCCTTGTTATCCAGCTCTGCGCTGTAGGAGTGTGATGTTCGGGTAATTGCAGTGAGGAAATGAGGTGCAGGGAAATCCAGAGCCAGATCTCTCATCGCTAGGGATGGCTGCTTCCAGCGGCTGGATGTAAGGAATGAGTAGGACGTATGCATAGGGCTCCTGGAAGGTTTTTGCTTTACCAGAACCACACCGTATGCAATATGTTAAAAGTACTGAAGGCCAGCAAAGTCCTCTCTCTAAGCCTAGAATTAATCCATGTTGAATTTCAGAGTTCTGTTGCATCTTGCAGCTGTGGGAGAGTATTCTCGTTACAAAAAGTGTTAATCTCCCTGTGTGAGAGTTACTCTGGTTCTTCATTTATCAACTGACTTGTCTAGTGCTATTTCTCTCTTCGCTAAAAATAAAATAAAGGAACCAACGCCACGTGATACTTGCTACTCCTGTAAACATTTCTGAAAGAATCTGCTACTAGACTGTTGATTTGAGGTGTAACTAACTACTGGTAATGTTATATCCCTGAGATACAATAGGCATGGCTGTGGTTTGTTTGAGCAGGGAACATAAATTTCCTCGGTCAGTTGACATCTTCCTGGTGGGGAGATTAATTCCGTTTGGCTGTCTGTGCTTCCTGCGGGCACCGTCTCCTCCTACGTGCACCTGGTGAGAACAGGCTCTGCGCAGACTGCTGTCCCTGTGCGTCTGATCTCGCACACGCTCCTCTCTGCCACTGAGATTTACACTGTTTGGAAGACCTTATTTCTTCTCGGAAAGAAGCACGTAGCTGGATCTCGCCTGGCAGTGCAGTCTGCTGGCATCCACTGGGCCCCTCTACTGAAGCGCATTCATGTCTCGAGCAGATCTAAACTTAGCCACAAAAGGACTTCAGCCGTGGTGGGAATCCAGAAGAAGGGATATTTCCACGGTTAGGGAGCTGTCCTGGGCTGTGTTACTGCTCGGCCATAAATTTTTGCGGCCCTTAATGACTTTTAGTGCTTTCATGATGTGGTGGCGCTGCATCGCCTCTTCGTCGTGGTGTGAGTGAGTGAGTGGGTGGGTGTTAAGATGCTGTCACAGCAGGACAGCGTGTCCGAGGTGTGAGGAGCAGCTTGCTTTGAGTGACAGCAGGTTTTTTTAACAGTCTGTAGGATTTAGAGTTCTCCTGCACAGTGGGCTGCATCCTGGAAATAATTTATTCTAGCATTTGCTCTCTTGTTTCATTTGTATATGTGTTTGCTCCCTTGTTTCAGTTGTATTTGTTCTCTAGTCTAGTATTGCTGGTCAGGTGCGAAATACCTGTTTGTGTGTATGATGTTACAGAAAATAACATGGTTTCTCTAGTAAATATGGATGTTCTGGCTATCTGTCGTGCAGAGTAAAACTTGAACGATTGATGCCTTTGCAGTTCATATGGGGCCACGCAGCTCTTTGAAGCTGAAAACGTCTGTGTGCAAATAGCAAAACCAGAGGTATTTTCTTGCAGATTGGACAGTCTCAAAGATGAGGTTTTGCTGAATATAATGGCAGAAACCTCTATGTAATTTCTGCTTTCTATATTTAAAACTTTTTTTTTTAAAGTCTGGGTAAGAGAGACTTTGTTCAAGCGATGTCCTTGTTAACATACTGTCTGCAGTCATAAATACTTCACATCTCTAGTGAAGGCTGTTGCCAGAGGGGTGTAGACTTCACTCAGCTATTCAGCAGTGAAGTTCTGCTCTATACAGTGTGGCATACTTAGTACATCACCTGCTACTGCTACAGGAAAAAATGGCCAACAGTAGCAACAAAATTGGCTTTTACAGGTGCCTTTTTAGGGTGCACGCTGCCTCTCAGGGCCTGCTACCTCTGCTGACTGTGTTTACTTGCTTTTGATTTCTTTTACAGAAGTGCATCTCCCCGAACTCCCATTCTTCCCAACAAATCTCGTATTGTTGAGAGTACAGTGATCCTAGTTCTGCTGTTACAGCTGCTTCTAAGCCCTTGCTCAAATCAGCGGCGGTGGCTCGGTTTGAAGCTGTAGCAGAAGTGTGTGACTTCAGGGCGACGTAGTTCTGTTTTGCCTGAAGTCATGGATTTGTTGATTGCCTCTTGCAGTATGGCAGCTTCCCATTGCACCTCGCTGCACCCCATTCCCAGAAGTGGGCTTAAACTGTGTGACGCGTAACAATTATTAGTTTGGGGTTTTTTAATTGCCCTATGTTAACTGAACAAATGTGTCGCTCACTGAAGAGGTGTCAACTCCAAATATGATTAACAAGCTACTTGAGCCACAAGGGAAAAAAAAAAAAGGTATTTTCTGAGTTATAGACAGTATTTCTTAAAAGGACATTCTTAACTCAAAAATCAGCATTATGGGTGATGATCAACTTTCAGTCTAGTTGCTTAGAATATACTTCTGTTTTTCTTGCCTGTGACTGACAGCTTCTTATATATAGTAATTTTGATTGTTTTTTCAGTTATTTGCTCTGACATTTAGACAGGCACAGGGAATAGAAACACCTGAAGAAAGAAACTCAATCCTAGGGGGACGAAGGGGGGGAGCTTGTCCTGAGAGATTAAAAAAAAATAATAATCATGAAGTTACTGCCATTTTTAATAGCAGAAAAATATGACCTGTGTTTTGTTCTGTCTGCACGGAGCCATCTGTGCTGTGCAACGCAGTCTTCGCTCAGTAAAATGGGAGTTAAATCCTTTATGGTGGTTAAGGCATTGCCAGGATTTCCAAGTTCATGGGTGGAAAAGGTCTGTAAGAGAGTCTGCTTTGAATTAGAGCAGCAGTTTTCAACCTCTATTGATTTGCGGACCCCTAAACACTTCCCAGGTGCAGACTCTTGTCTAGTGAATTTAGACCTATCAACAATAGCCTCGCTTGCTTTCGTATAACTTCATGGCATCCGAGTATTTTTCTGCGGCCATGGGTTTGCAGACTGAGTTACAGAACAGGTTGCAAATGTTAGTTGCAGTGTCTGCCCTGGGTGAATTCTGGGTTGAGTCAAAACTGAGGTTGTGTTTGTGGTGGGGTCCCTGATTTGCTGCTGTCCTGTGTTGCAAGTCGATAAAAGTTGCCCTTTGCTTTGCTGAGATAGTTACTGGAAGTTTAAATGTTACTTTTGGGTGTGTTGGCGTGAGTGCTATGTTAGGGGTTAAGGTCAAGGTGGTGTTGGGAACTGCAGGGTGTGGTGACATCAAAGACACGGCTTGTGGCTAGGGCACAGGGTTTTGGGCTTTTCCGTGTGCCGTGGGACAGGACTGTGGCTGGTGGCCGGCATGGCCATCCCACTGCTCTGTGGGGAGGTCAGAGTCGGGCGCAGATAGCGTGTCCTGGGCTGCTTAGGTTTGGAGATGCTGGAGCGTGGCCCTTGCAGTTGAGCCTGGGGACTTCAGGGTCCTCCTTGCTAAGTTTGCAAGGTTTGCCGGTGGTGTGGGAGCAGGGTGCCAGCGGGTACGTTCATGAGGACATGTGCAGGGCATAGGTGTGTGTTTGGGCTCCCGCAGGAACATGCCACGCTTCTCCCAGCAGGTAGCTGCAGCAAGGGAGCTGGGTAGTAGCAGGAGGGAGTTTGTCCTGCCTGCAGAGTTGTGGTGCCGTGCAGAGGCGGAGTGGAAGGTGGAGAGTTGGGTGTCCCGCTGGTTCAGTCCTGGGTAGCAGCATGGGCCTTGCGTTGGTTGATCTGAGCAGGTGCTCCTGACTCCAGTGCCCGGGAGAGGGCACGATGCTGCCCTGTGTTGGAGGCAGAGGCTGACAGCCCTGGCAGATGCCAGCTAAAGTTCTCTGTTCTTGTTAAATTAGAAGTCTGGTTTCACTGTGCCTACTCGCAGTAGCTTTGCAGCAGTGATTAAACGTGCAACAGAGATAAAGATGGACGTGGTGCGTGTCCATCTCTCACGTGTCCAGAAGCATTGATGAAGTCAGGAGGAATTTCAGCAGTGTGCTTTGCCTCTACTGAAGGATGGAAAAGCACTCGTTAAAGTTGACATGCTGACTTTCTGTGGTTACCAGTAAGGTTGCACCAGTATTTATCTTACCCGGGTCTTTGGAAGAATGGCAAAAAGAAATTGGGAGAAAAGTCCTTGTGTATTATCTCTTTCCCAGCACTTGTGAGGGCAGGCTGGCCCTGGCCGGGCACCTTCAGTTTTGTCCTGAGCACAGCCTGAGCAGCAGGTTTGTACTAAGTTCACCCACTCCGCTGATTGCCTGGTTTGGTTGTAGCCTCGTCAGTGATGGAGCTGCACGATCCACAAATGAATGGCTTGTCCTGGCACCCGCCTGCTGCCTCTTTGGGGCTGAGCTGATGCCATGGCTCTGTGCAAAGGCAGCAAGTCTGGAGGTGGAAGGGGCAGCGCTTGGGCTGTGCCTGGCATCGGGGAAGGGAGTGGTTCAGGAGTGCTGTCGGTAAGGAGCAGCAGGCAGGGTTGCCAAGCAAAGCTTTGTTTATGTGAGTTCTTGATGGGGAACTTGTTCTGTGGGTTACGTGTGGTGTTGGACAGCTGTGAATGCTGCTGGAGATGGCACATTCGCACTGCTGTGGTCTTCAGAAAAAAAACAGTTTTGTGGGGAATAAATTAGCAGTGTAACTTGTATTAACTTTCAGACACTCATCAGAACTAATGCGCTGGGGACTCATTTTTCATTTTCAGACATGCAGAATTTAACTTTTTTTGTGTGAGAAACCAGAAGTGTTGAGTTGGATAGAGCAATCCAACAGCGCATTGCATACTAGCAAAAGGATGGGGGTGCCTTTTGGTTTGGCGTTTTTTAGGGAAAAGCGAACGGAGAATTCTTTGCATAGCAGTATCTCGGCACACTGGAGTCCGTGTACCTCTTGTTTTGGAGAGTGTATTCATGACTTTCCCTCCCACTGTCAGTGGTAAGATAGAAACCTGCCTGTTGCCTAATGCGAGAAGGGCCAGGAGCAGGGTTGTTATCTCCCTTTTAATAGTTCCTCCACTTGCCC
Organism: Stercorarius parasiticus; assembly: GCA_013396915.1. Lineage (NCBI taxonomy): Eukaryota > Metazoa > Chordata > Aves > Charadriiformes > Stercorariidae > Stercorarius > Stercorarius parasiticus. Next base: position 65,130 of record VWZL01004490.1, on the reverse strand, counting down.
TGATGTTACTGTGGTGGTTGGTTTTCTCAAGCACCTGTTCAGACTTCTTACTGTTCTGGCTAATGTGGCGACTGCCCACAGGTTTCTAAGTAGCAGTAGTGAAAGAAGTCAGATTCCTCCTAATTTTGGTTGTCCCTTCTCTCACAGTATGTGTGTGAATATGTTTAGGAAGCTGGATTCACAACATAAAGGTAAGGAAGCCTCTCTGAAGCATAAATTTGCAGGACTTGATGATTTAAGCATGAACCTTCCTCAGGGCATGGCTCTAAGTGTGGATATCAAGAAATAAATAAGCACAAGATAAGTTTATTGCACCGCTAGTGTTCAAAAATTCTCATTTAATTTTTAGTAGGGATTCAGCAAAAGCATCTGAAAATTTAAATGCAAATTAAAACTTAATTTTATGTGAACAGAACACTTATAACTTTTGTTTGTTTTGGAAAAAATAGTTCAGTCGGGCAGGGGGGATTTGCATGCTGAATACCACCTCATTTTTAGGAGGTTATGGTCCTGTGTCAGTGGCATCTTTGCATTTGGACTAACAAAGTGGGATTGTATCTTTTCTTGTGGGTGAATCATAATTTCTGCAGAAGATTAAATTTGCCAGCCCTGGTTGAATGTTGGTTGCTTTTAAAGAAGCCCACGGAATTAAAAAAGCCCCAGCAACCAAACCAAAACAACCAACAAGCAAGTGTTAATAGTTACACATTTAATTCAACCCAAACTCCCAATTTTTAGCTGTTAAGGTTCTAATACCCTGCACTGCATGTACACGCTGTTCTCTAGTACCGCTCCATTCTGGTTACAGCTTAAGCTGTAATGGATACAGTTTACATATATAAATTAGAATAGCCAAGTTTCATATTGCGCAGTTTGAATCTGTTTTTCATCTAATGGATTTAGAAACTTCGTTCCTGAAAATGAACGTTGCATTTATCAGATATCTTACTTGTGAACAATTTGATAATATAAAGGAGCACAAAAGGCTGAAAAGGGGAAAGATCTGATGACCTGGTTTCAGTTTGGTTTTTTTTTTGCTAGTTCTCTAACATATTTGTTGATATTTGTCCTTTGTGAGACTTAACAATGTTCTGGTAATGCCTGCGGTTCCTCTCTTTCCTGAAAAAATTAGTGCTGATTAAAAGAGACAGATTTAAAGAGAACTTGATTTATCATTTAAAATGTATGCAGATAAGCAGGCGTGAAAGTTTTTTCCTCCATGTCAGGCTGCTGGCAGTGGTTTGAAGTCTTCTGTACGTTTGTGTGTTTGTGGATCTCTCTCCACTGGGGATCTGTGTGAGATCGTACCCCTTCTCTCCCGCTTCCTCCTCCTGCCTTCCTCAAATTGTGCTGTCGGGTGCATTTCTGGTTATTAGGATGCTGAAGTGCCAAAGCTTTCTATCACACTGCTGTTCTATCCAATCCGTAAGGAAAATTATCTCCATTAAGCAAGCAGTGAAACAGATGCTCTTAACCAGTTATCTAGGCATCTGAGCCTTTGGTCTTCTCACATCCGTCCCTTCTTTATTTAAAATCCATACATTTATAACTCCTGAACTTGATACAGATGCTTCAGGATATATGAATTACCCAATGTAGTGCAATCAGCTCTCTTTATTTTAACCTTTCACGGTAGTTCACACGTACGTAGCACCCTTTGCATTTGTAGGCTGCCGCAGCCTGGAAAAGGGTACTTAGAACTAGCCAAAGACAACAAATATCCACAGGCATGTAGATAACAGAAGTTTGGCTTCTATCATAATCTCTGCTGTATTTTTTGCTAGTGAATATTTAATTAGTGAGTATTTAACACTTCTGTGTGATAATGGTCCCAGATAAGAGGTAGTATACTTTTTCAGACACGAATGTAGGTCAGACGCCTGTTTGCTTTTTGCTGCAGTGCTGAAGCCGAAGGAGGGCTGGAGCGGTGGGGTGACAAAGACCGTGTCCCCTGGTCCCCAGCAGCGCCGGCTGCCTGTGGTTTCCAGCAGGCTTCTCGGACTCCTGTGTTTGACTTGAAGCTTGCCATGAAGTTGAAGCACCGGTGTGATTATTATTCTGGTGAGGGTGGTGGTGGTTTCAGCTGACACGTGGTGCAGGTGTTGTGGTTTGGGTGGGGCTTTTTACATACTTACTCCAGTTGGGCTTACTCCGTTCCCTGGGCAGGGATTTATTCCCCTAAGTTTTCTCATAGCAGAGCACAGAGGGCCGCCGCTCTGCCTGCATGAGCGCAGGTTCAGCATCGCAGCCTCTCTCTGTAAAGGCTTGAAGCTCTTATGCTTTGTAATACTACTTCATACGGAGGAAACTTTGATGACCTCTTTTTGCTTGCCTTCAAATAGTTCTCAAGCTATGAAGTAGATACAATTTAATTTTCTTTCCATTTAATGTTTTTTTGACCAATTTGGTTTTGCTTTCAGAAAAGCTCCTTTAAAACAAGAATCTTTGCTAAAGAGAATTTATTTTTTGGCTTTCATCGCAAGCAGTTATTAATTTCAGTTCTTGACTTTGCTTCAGTGTTGTTCTTAATTTCATCTCCTTTTTAATCTTTCCATTCACAAGCAAAGGTTATTTCCCAATTCCTGTCGTCTTCCCTTCTATCTGTATTTGTTCATTTCCCAGTGTGTGAGCGTTGCAGCTGAGTGAAATAATGAACAGTGGATCACTTGGACTTCTTTCCATCCTCCCATCCTTAAGAGCAAGGACGGTGGTAGGAGTTGTACTTTTAACTATCTCGGACTGTCAGCAGCAGTCACTGTACCGGGGGTGCAGCCCTCGCTGCTTCACTTCACGGGAGTTCACGGATCCGGACCCCCCCAGTGATAGGAGCTGTATGAACTCAGGACAGAAGGATAAGACTGAGGTTGAAGCTGCTCTGCTTTGTCTTAAGTTAACTCAATAAGGTTGAACTTCAGCTGGAGGGAAGCACCATCTCAAGAAAGCTCTTGGGTAGCTTGCTCTTCCAGGCTAGTTCTGAGAGTGCTCTTTTTTTAATAGAACTTGCCCCAGTTGCTGCCCCTTCTGTGCAAGGGCAGAGGGTGAATAACCAGTGTGTGATGTGAAATGGCAGGAGTTGGGAGTGTCATGTCCTAGGCATGGTGCATCTGTGACACCAACCATGTGGCTCATGTTAATAGATACTACTTCAAGCAGACTGTTTGGCCCAGGCTAATCCAGGTGCTTGCAAATGTCATCTCTCTCTCAAGTTTCCTTTGTTAGATTCCCTCCCCCCCCGCCCAGGTATGAAAATCTGCTGGTCTTCAGCCATATCTGGGGTGGGTTGATGGCTCTTAGGAATTAGATGAACTCCTTGTCATCCCATCTTGTTCAGGAAAAGACTAATGATCCTTGAACTTTGAGGAAAAGAAGGTGGTGGTAGGGAAGGCAGTGGACTGACCTTCCCCAGGCTTCCAGTTCTAACTAGTAAGAAGTAGGTATTGGGAACAGCTTGTTTGTAATCTTGGGGGTAGGTGGGCTGCAGGGAGAAGTCTTAGAGTTGCTACCCCAGGAATGAGAAGGTTTGAATAAAGCAGTGGGAGCGTATGGGGCAGAATTGTTGCTGCTGTCTGCTGGCTCGCATGCGGGTGTGACTTACCTGACAGCTACTCCTGGGGTGAGATCTGCTCATGAGATATCCCAAGATATGCCGAGATATCCCATGCTCCTGCTGCAGGGCCCTGGGCAGGTATCTGCTGTGCTTCTGCCTTCCCGCTCAGCGGAAAGGGCTGTTAGTGTCATTGTTTATACTCTGTTGTTTAATTATCATTTGGATGTGCTGCCTCCTTTTATTTTCTTCCTTGGCTTTGATTCTGTCCACTTCTTGTCTGAAACAGGCTTGGCAGGATCTTTCTCCGTTATTCCTGGTGGTCAGTGGCTTCCTTCTTTCTTTCCTCAATCCTTCTCTCACACACAAATCTCTTTTGCTGCCCCAGCCTTTCTCCAAAAGCGTGTCCTGTCCCTTGCTTCATTGAATAATTTCATGTTTATAATTAAGTCAGGAATAAACTATAGTAGGGCTGTTTTGGCCAAGCATTTCTGTGATGGCTTTCCAAAGCAGATCTGAATTTGAAGTGTGCAGGGCCACGATGGCTGCAGCTCAGTGCTTGGACTCTGGACAGCTAGGCTCTTTGGGTACCTGATAATTGAAAATCGTGGTCTGTAACTATATATATATATATATATCTGCCCCTTTGTGTGCGGTTTAATTTTACTATGGCTCTCCCAAGATGGTTGAGTCCCCGGTCGTGCTGTTGGGGCACACGGGGTGGCTGCAGCCATGCCACGCTGTGCTGGAGGCGACGGTGCTGCTCTGGCTGTTACACAGAGATGGCCGGTGCCGCAAGAAAGGTGCGCCCTGTGGCTACCAGCATACGTGTGTCTTTGTTGACTTGTGCTTTGTGCCAGTTCTTCCAGCAACATTAATGGATTGAACAGCAGCTTCAGGTGACACAGACAAGAGCGGTTACTGCATAAGTGTTATTTTTGTCACTTTTTAATGATGTGGTTATTTTAAAGGGAAGAAGATTGGTGAGAGACAGTCGAGGACTGATAGTATGTACAGTAATAAAATCACTTAGAAATATAAGCTTTTTTTGCTTGATATCTTTCATATTCGCCTGATGGTGAGAGTTTCAGGAGGGCAGGGATACTAGCTTTCTGTTAGAAAGCCTCCTTTCGCGTGAAGATGAGCACTGACTTTTGGTATTTCACTTAGCGAGCTGCAGACAGGTGTGTTTGGCAAATTCAGGAGGTGGCTTTCAAAGTAGAAGTGTTCGTGTTCTCCTGATGCTGAATCTTGGCTTGTGAACCCTTCGTCAGACATCAGTGGTCACTGGTGAAGAGGGTTTGATTAAAAACATACATTCTGGTTCTCTCCAAAAATAGCTCAAAGTGATCTGAAACACTGTGTATTGTCTAGAGTTTAGGCTGTAGCTTGTCCCATCTGAACAGCAAATTAATGCCAAACAGTTGATAACGGAGCAGACAGCACTCACTCCCTTCAGGAAAACATCTAACATTGCAAAAACCGTGATGTTGCTCACCGATGGAGCCAGGCAGCATCCTTCCCCTCCTCGCTGAACCAGTCTCTTACCTGCTTTGAATTTCTTCAGTGTATCTCCACTGGAATTTCAGCATGGTACCTACCTGGTGTGCAGTGGCTTGCAAGTTGTTTTGTTATTTAGACACTTGAACGTTTCCATGCTCTGTAGGTAAACAGTACTCTGACCGTATGTAGAGACTACATGAGAAGTTAGTTCTGTTTAAAAAAAAACCAAAAAACCAACTTATTGCAGGGCTGAATTTTTGGCCACTGGGATATATTAGCAGCTTGATCTTGGCACGGTAGGTGTTAATTGTAATAGGAATGGAATTTGTTGTATTCTGACCCAAGAAAGTAATGCTTTGGGGCCGTAATTCTGGCATTACGCAGCAGAGTTTAAAGGAAGAGAATTGCTGTACCTGGAAATGATAATAACTGCTGCTTTCCCTCCTCTGCTAGTGTTCTGGTTTTTTAATGTGAACGCGTCTCTGGCCGGGTGGTGGGGTTTTGGGCGGAGTGGAGAGAAAAGAATGCAAGGCAGTGACCTGCTGCAGGGTGTCCTGTCACAGGGCTTTTCCTCGGGGCATCGGAACGTGGTGATTCCTGATCCGCCTCTTCCACCCGCTGGTGGGGCCTTTGTGGTGGGTGATGATGAGGCCAAGATCTGCCTGCTAGTGCTGGGGAAGGGAGAGAGCAAACTGGGGAGGAATGAGAATAGCTGCGCAAAGAGAGGTAGCTGTTTGAGCATTGTCTGAATAGCTTTTTGAAAGCCACAGGTTTCATCACGCGTCTGTGTGGGGTATTAGAGGGTGACAAAGAGTTGATTTAAATGCAGACTTGCCTCTAGGCGGGGGTTGTGCGTGTCCCTCAGGTGGATCAGTCTGAATGGCTTTGGCAAATCTCCAGCATAGTTTTAGGGCTGCGTCCTAAGGTTCCCCTTGGCAGTAGGATGCACATATTGTGTGTGTACTATGTGCTGCGTTTGAGGTAACTGGTTATGGTATACATATGCCCCATAAAGCCTAGGGTTGAAAAATGTGTTAAAAAAAAAGAGGCAAAAGTCACATTTACAAGATGAGCATAAGCTGGAAACGGACCAAAAAAAAAAAGGGGGGGGGGGTTTGCATCTGAAAGTGCCTCTGCATTTTAAAAGCACCAGCAAAGGCAGCACCTCTGGTTCCCATGCTCACGGACGCTGTTTTTGTTGCAGAAAGCCTGTGGCGGTGGCCCGGCGGCTGCAGCGGGGCAGTGGCAGAGTGAGGGTCTGCAGCCCCTGCCTGGAGCTCCTTCATGTTCCCGAGCTCCTGCTCAGCGATAAGTTATTGCGTGGCTTTTGATGACTGAGTGAGAAGAATTTCAGCAATGTAGTCTGTAACGTCATTACCTGTTTTTTTTTCATGTAACAGAGGAGTTTATCCTTTTGTATTTTCTTTAACCACATAAAGAAAACCCATAAAACTCAACCTGAAGCGGAATATACCTTTTATTAGAGAGGTCTGTTGGGTTTTAGTTGCTAGGATGTTGAACTGTGAATTGCAAGAGACGTGCCTCGGGAAGGGTGGTGAGCAGGACAGAGAAATGAAGTGAGAAGGTGCGTGTTTGTGCTATGACAGCTTTAATGAGGAGCATATTGCTGATGCTTATTGGCAAGAATAATACCTGCAGCACTTCTTAGAGCTCTTACAACGCTGCGCCCACCTGGGACAAGTGGTTGGCTGGTGCTGGTAAACAGGCAGGACAACCCCACAGCTGGGCACGGGGACTCCTGTATCCTGTGAAAACCTATTGTACTCTCTCTTGGCTCAATTAGTCACAACTCCAGTAAGCTGCTGAATCCTCTTCTTGGCAGAGGTCCTGCTGGTAGCACGCTGCCAGTGTGTGCATACTTAGCAAACAACACGGGATCCGCTCTTCAATAGCGAGGCAGAAATGACATTAGGCGCGTTAGGGTTTTGTGTGTTGAAAGATTTTGACATTCTTGTGATTGCTGCGTGGCCCTGGGAAGCAGAGGGGGTTCGGGTGTCTGTTTCTGCAGAGTCGATACTTGTGAGTGGGTTTTGGAGACGGGCGAAGGCTGTGTGTCTGTCTCCTAGAGGGGGGATGACTGCCATTGTGCTGCTCCCTGTCTCCTCCTCTGTAGTTTTGGGGCAGAGCAATGGCAGTTCTGCTCATATAAACTAAAAATTAGGACGTCAGTTGTTTGGGGTTTTTTGTTTTGTTTTGTTTTTTTTTTTCTGATTGTACATGCTGTTGGTTTCAAATACTTTATGATGAAGCTTTTTCCTGGGCACATCTGAGAAGCAGGGAAGTTATTACCTTGTACATAACTAACTTTTTTTTCTCACTTGGTAAATGCTTAATTTGCTGTTCTTAACACCTTCTTCCAGTCAGGAATATTTTGTTGTCTCTTACTACTACTTTTCTGTATACTGCAACCTTTGAAATGAACGAATTGGTGTTAGTGAAGTAATGGGGGCTAGTAGTGACTCAAAATATTTATCTGCTCAAATGTGTGAAGTTTGAGTGCAGTCATTTACCAGAGGTCATGTTCCTTACTAAAAAAAACCAACCAAAAAACACACAAACCCCCCCTCAAATCCCGGTTTATTGTTTTGTTCTTTACAAAGAATGGGGAGAACCATTGTGTTCTTTGAAGGTGTAGGAGCCACTAAGTAAAGTCAGGACTTGCTTTTTAATGTAAATGTCTCTGGTGGCCAGATGTAATCTGCACACAGGGGGGAGGCAAATCTCTTTTAAAAGCATCTGGAGCTTTAGTGATTTCTTGTGTTCTGATTTTTCCCCAAAGATCCGAGCCAAGAAGAAACCTACTCCAGTGAAGTATGAAGTTGGGGATCTTGTTTGGGCCAAGTTCAACAGACGCCCATGGTGGCCATGCACAATTTGTCATGACCCAGTGCTGGACTGTCACTCAAAAATGAAAGGTACTGTATCTCCTCAGACCACAAAGTGGAGGTGTCGTGTATGGCAGGGTGCTGCAGTTTTTAATTAATTTAAAAAACATTTCTGGCCCTTGAAAGGTATGAAGAAATAGACTGTACTGTGGAAGACCCAGACCTATAAAGTAGACCTAGATCAGGGAGGTGACAGGAGGAAGACAGGGCTGAGGCTGATGGAAGCAGCACGGGTAGCTGTTAGACATGTAGGCTTTCCTTCCCAGAGCATGGGGAGAATGAGTAGCTGGGCTGAGCTCAGGGCAGTGCAAAAGAAAGAGCAGCCCCTTGAAAAAGGGATGCAGAGAAAAAAGAGTTGGATGAGGGAGATGAGGACGCAGAGCTGCAACAGGTGGGCAAGCAGAGCTGGGAAGCCTGGAGTGTGAGGACACGGAGGGTCGTCCAGGCTTGGAGAACAGGAGGCTGGAGAGGCTGAGAAGCGGGGTGTGGGCTAGCGCAGTGTAGCCGTTGAGTGCCTGAAGGTGCAGTGGGAATGTGTGAGAGGAAGTGAGATTTATTTTTTTCTTTTTGGTCTTGTTTGGCACAAGGAAGCAAGGGGCTGTTTATGGGGAAATATCGGAAAAATGTGGAGATGGAACCACGTATGTGAAAGTTTAGGGCATAGTGTGTCAGCGAGACTGAGGGGAAGCCAGCTGAGTCTGAGGGGAAGAGATGGGGGAAATAAGACAGAGCTGTGCATGCATGAATGTAGGGGAGAGCCAGGAAAAAGGAGTCTTACAAACTTAAGGCAGGGAAGTACAGGTGAGTGATGGAGAGAACAGACGGGAAGCGCTTGTTTGGAAATTGCAGCTCATTTGAAGGCTCTCACAGTGCTTTTAGGATAATACTAGCTGCCAAGGGGAGGCTGCCGCAAATAGAGAGGGTTGTTCATTTGTTCCTGGATTCCCCTTCTGATTCTTTTTGTTCTGTAGGCAACTGGAAACCTCTTGAACTGGTGCCCTCTGTCACTGACAGCTCTGTAGACTGGTGAGGTTGCCACTCACTGATGTATTTCTCTCCAGTTTTTGCGGCTCTTGCCAGCCTAAGAACCGAGTGCTGAAAGCAAGTAGACTTTTTTTCAAGTGGTCATCAACTCGGAGCCCTCTGCTATTTCTCTAGAGACGTGAAGTACCTTTTCCTACGTTGTGCTTACGTCACCCCCAAGTCTGGTTGCTGTAGTCGTCCTACTTGCTATTTCTCCACCTTCCCCTTCATTCTTTAGAAGGCATTCATCCCGATTGTGGGTAATCCTGAGTGTGCTGTTTTAAATAGTCCCTTTTGAGCTCTCACATTCCTATTGAAGATGTTGCCAGAAGACATGCCAGACGTATATTCTCTCCCCCCCGACCCCCCATGAAATTTTGGACAGGATTTAATGTATATAGCTGTCCAGTAATCTCCTCTCAGCCTGTGTATGATGATTTCTAATAAAGGAATTCTGCAGGGAGGAAACATGCTATTAACAAATTCCAGCAAGGTCTGATCTCCAGCTACATGATAGACTCTCCCTCCCATCGTGTTTTGCCTGTGTTCAAACCAATAGCGCTCTGGGGAAAATTTCATTTTCCAGTTGTGGCTGTATGTAATCTGCTCATCTCCCCTCCCCGATGCCGAGGTGGCGGAGCGGCTGGGTCTGAACTCTGGTGCTTTTGGGCAGGGGGAGCTGCTGGGGCTCTGCGTGCACCATAGGAAGCACAGTCCTCCTGGCTTGTCTCTCCTGTTGCCAAGGGAACGAGCCCTTCAAAACAAGGCAGGTCGCTTCAAACTCATCACTTGTGCGAAAACCTCTTCTCTTGGGTTTGAGGCATGGTGTTTGTTTAAAGCAGTTTTCCTTTTCTTGGCAAACTCTTGACTTAAACATTTTCGGAGCTGGAAGGTTGAGGCTCAGTGTCTTGAGTCCCAGTGCTGTGATTGGGATGGATGAAGTCTGTCGTCTTTGACCTTCCTTTGATGTTGCTGTGGTCACCTGGGACCACCTCTCAGTGGTCTTGATCACAACCTCAGTGTTGGCAGCGCTAAATGCCAGGCTGCTGCACTGTGCTGGCGCTCCTGGAAGAGGCAGCACAAACCAGCTGGGCTCTGACGTCTCGGCTACGTGTTCAGAGGGTGAAGGTGTTCCCAGGAGAACATGAAGCATGCATTGCAGCGAAATGCAGGGAGTTTATATCCCTCGTTCAAACCTTGTTTGCTCTGTTCTAATGCCTGTAACCTGTCCTTTTTCACCAGCACACCCAGTACGGGTTCAGTTCTAATTGTACCATGTCTGTTCAGCGTTCTTGCACAGAAAGCACCTTTCAAAATTCTTTGATTGTGCCCTTGTGATTGAGTTTCTTCTCTTGTTCTGCACCTTTGTGCCCAGAGATAATCATTACAACTAACACTTTGTCATGTTGCATCAGTCATTGTAGAGTGTGTGTGCTTGTGTATACGTTCTTCAATGCTGCTGTTAATATTTTATGTCCTAAATAAGAATTTGTTCGGTGACAGAGCATTGAACAATATGCATTATATTGTGGTGGGTGAGATTTGACCTGTGTGAGTAAATCCTGTGCAGAAGGGTGCCGTTTCTGAGTGTTGCTGGCACACCATTGCCTTTTCCCAATGGTCAGGTGAACTGGACTGTTTAATCGTAATCGGGGACTAGCAAAAAAGGAATGTCCAGCCTAGTACGTTGTGTCTCTCAAGGAAAAAAATATTTGGATATTTTTGCTTTTTTTTTGTGTGTGTAGACAAACTGTAGTCTTTGCTTTAGGTAGATGACCCATTTTAGACCTGTTAATCAATTGTTTGTAAGAAAAAAAAAATATATTCAGAAATAGAGAGTAGCAACACAGAACATAGACAGCAGAGATCAAAGGAGCCTCTCTTAGTACCGACTAGAAATCCCCGGAACTGGTGTTCATGTGGGAATGCTGTTAAGCAAAAAGTACTGGCAAATTGTTACTGCTTTCTGTGATTCTTTTTATGTGTCTTTATTCTGTTATATTCAAGGGGTTAATTTTGTTAAATTTCTCAAAATAGTTTCCAATCGGAGACCGTACCGAGAGTACTATGTGGATGCCTTAGGAGAACCTTCAGAGAAAACCTGGGTTGCTGGGAAGGCTATTGTCCTCTTTGAAGGAAGACATCAGTTTGAAGAGCTGCCTGTTCTTCGGAGAAGAGGAAAGCAAAAGGAAAAAGGCTACAAACATAAGGTGAAAGATCTGTTTTCTCTAATATGTTTTTGATTCTTTGAAACTGCTCAGTGCAAAGTATTCCTTTATGCCTGGAATTGCTTTGACAGCTTTCTTCTGTGGCAGTGACTGCGGCAACGGGGCCAGGCAAGTGGTTCTTTGCATCCTTGCAACAAGCATAGTTTATAAGCTGCCAGGAGTTCCTAGGCTTTCTTTTATGTTGGGGTGTGGCCTGCTGCTTTTATTGCCCTAGACAGCTCTGAGAGGCAGAGGAGTCAGGTCTGTCGGTGTGAGAGCTGTTCGGCGGCGCAGCCCTCTCCTGATGTCTATTACAGCGCTTCTAAATAACTTCCTGTGCTCTCTGGCAGCCTCTTTTGGCTGATCTGAAGCAGAGGTGGAGTTGCACGCTTCACTAGATTACTGACTGAGATAAAGCAGTGGGGTTTTTAGCCCTGCTTCAGTAATTCTCTTTATAGAAACCTGTTAGGACTTATAATTTGACTTGGAAAACGCTTTGTCAGGGAGCCTGTGGGAATGAGTTTTGTGGCTCATCGCATCATCTCCGTTTCCAAACATAACAGCCCTGAGCAGTTGTAGCCAGTATAATGTAATGTGACACGGGGGTCTGGTCTACATCTTAAGGAAGGGGACTGGAGAAATTAACTTTTTAGAATTGCTCAAATTAAGAAGTACGGAGGCCACTGCGTTACTGGAGGAGAGCAGATAGGCACACTAGGCAATGGTGTCTGGTTTTTCTTTTTCTAATAGGTTTATTAGCAGTTATGTACTTTACCTATGTTAGTGCAAAACCATCAGATTAAACGTGCTCTCGCAGATGTGAGTCCCCGGGTGTAATGCTTCATTTGGTTTTCCAAGCCGTGTTCATTATCTTCTCGAAGAACTTCTCTCCTTGTGAGCCCAGCCCCTAACAACTAGTTACATGCTCCCAAGTAACTTTTCTTGTCACAGAAGTGCTGCACAGCACCTCATCCTGTATGTGAATGGAGGTGCCAGTGTGGCTGCAGTAGAGGGGAATCAAATGTTTTTTTTTCTCGCATAAATGTGCAGGTTTGCATCCCTGGAAGCCAAGACCTGGTGCAAAGCTGAGAGTATTTGGCTGGTTTGCTATCAGGCTCCACGAAACTTTTTTAACCTGCTGAGATTTTGTTGGTGTGCTTTACTTTTTAAAGGAAGTGTCAGAAATTTGAGTTGGTCCTCTTGCCTTGGAATTGGGTTTGATTTTAGGAGCAGTTGTGAAGCCTTTGATTTGCTGTTGTGCAGCCAGAAACTGCACATGCAGATAAGAAAGAAGTTACTTGCTGGTTTTAGATGATAGCAGAGGTTCCTGTCCAGTATGCGTTTTTTGTTTTATACTAAAGGCACAGAGTTAAAGCTGGGAGACTTCTCAGTAGCGGATGCCTTGAATTTGATAATAAGAGTACACTTCAGATGTGTGTGTGTCTCATGTTTGTACTAAGGTGAGCTGTTGGAGAGGGAAGACCAAATCGTGCTCTGGGTTCAAAGGGATGCAGGGAGAATCAAGAACAAGCAAAGCAAACATGTCTGCTCAATATTTTGAGGAAAATGATGCTGCATTTGCCTTGAGAGGCTTGTTGGCTGTTGCTTTGCGTTTCTGTGCCAGGGATCCATACCACATGCATTCCCTTTTACAGGCTGTTGTGTTCAGGGTGTGCTGGGATGCCAGGACATCTGGTTCCTGGGAAACCCGTGCTCGAAGGGACCTTTTTGCTGCTTTGGGAATGCACAGGGATTTTTGTTAGGCTCAGCAGGAGTTCAGAGTACTTACCCAGGGGCAGTGTCTTCTGTGTCCACCAGGCACAATCTCTGGGAATCCATGTGATTTGTCTTTAAGAGGCAAAATGCAAGACTGTCACTGTGTTCTGTGCCTTGAGCACCTCAATCTCACTTTTATTTTCTTGGTTACACACTCAAATTTGTTCTTTCTCTTTTTTTTTTGTCTCCTCCAACTTCAAGGTTCCTCAGAGATTTATGGCTAAATGGGAAGTCAGTGTTGGGCAGGCAGAAGACATTCTTCTCGGGGGGCCAGAGGATCAAAAGTGCAGCCAGAACTCCAGTGAGCTGGACAGCGAGAAGGAATTACAGTCGGAATACTATGCCAATGGCCCTGGAGCAGAAAGGGACAGGCAGCTGAACGGCTGCTTTAAATCCTTGGCGTTTGACTCCAGACACCCAGCCAGTGAAAAAGGAAAATTGCACATTAAGCCACATATGAAAAAAAGCTCTGACAGCAGAAAAAGGACTAGAGTAAAAAAGAGTGGCGCAAGAGGGGAAGCACCTAGGGGAGAAATCAAAGAAAAAACGCCAGAGAGCATAGTTAGAAACATGATTGTTGGGGACCTACCAGATAAACACGCATCTCATGAACTTCGCCGGATTGCCAGCAGCCTAACAGCATCCAGTAGCACCAGGGAAAACCATTTGCTTTCCTCCTTTGGAGAAAGACGTTTTGAAAAGCCACCTTTGAAACCAGACTACGAGAATTGTAAAAGTGATGCTCTGAAGAACGCTCTCCAAGGGGATTTGTTTTCCAGCGCATCTTTAGACAGAGAGAAGAGCTCCCTGGGCATTTTGTGCAGTTCCAAATTACAAATACACTATTCTGCATCTGATGCTGGTATTGAGAAAAAGCAAGCTGAATCAGATTCATCCTCTTCCCTCTCAGATGGTGGGAACAGTGATGTAGATACCATGGACCAAAGTTCAGAGAGAGCCTCTAGTGCTCTTGAAGTTAGTGATTCTTCAGATAAAGTGGAGAAGGAATTTCCTATGACGTCAAGTGGAAACATTAAGCTTTCCATGTATCTTTCTCAGAAGAGCAACAGAAGGGCCAGGAAGAAATCATACAGAGATCGCAAACCTCTGGGAGGTTCCGTAACCAGCAGACTCGACGCTGAATTTGCAGATGGGGAGCTTGAAGTAGGCTTCTCTGATGCTGAGATGTCACTGACAGCTCTTGAGTGTTCTTCAGATGTGAGGAATGACAATCTTTCCTTAGCAAACAAGCACACTACTCCCCAAAGTGTTTCCAAGGACAGCTCCTGGCCTGCTGTTGCAAATCAAGCGATCTTAAAACCGAAAAGCATGAAACTGCCCCGAATCAGGAGTATCAAATGCAAACATAAAGAAAAAGTTGCTGGGTTGGAGCCTTCTCTTGGAGAAGAGGAGGGTGGTGTGAATCGCTGCTCTTCTGATACCAAAGGTTTCTCTGGCCTTCAGAGAGATTCTCTTCAGAGAAGCGGAAAAGTTGATGGTCAGAAACTGTTAAACAACATGCATGAGAAAACCAGGGGTTCAGCTGAAATAGAAACGGCTGTGGTGAAACACGTCTTGTCAGAGCTGAAGGAACTGTCTTACCGGTCCATGAATGATGATGCTACTGACTCTACCGCTCCCAAGGCCACAGTACCTTTACTCTTCTCTTCCGCCTCTGGTCACGGTCGTTTGCCTATTGAGCCAGATTACAAATTCAGCACCTTGTTAATGATGTTGAAGGATATGCATGACAGTAAGACAAAAGAGCAGCAACTGATGACTGGTCAAAATATAGTCCCATTTCGAAATACCAGCACAGCTGATGGTTCTGGAAGCAATTCTGCGAGTGATCTGAAGTCCTTGTCTATTCTAGGTCCCCCATATAAACTAGAAAAAAATGGAGATTGTGTCCAGGAAACAGTAAATCCAAACTCCGCTATAAGCAACTCCTCATTTTCACGCAATCCTCCAACCAAGTTGATGGGGATTGGTACTAGTAAAAGGGAGCCCACGAGTACTGCTGTTTCTGGGACAAATGGCACAAATTGCGTGCCCAAACGCAACTGTTCAAAATCTAAGCAGTCATCAAAGCTTGGAGATAAAACAGTTTCAAACAGAAAGGACTTAAAACCAGGAGGGCCAAGTAAGTTGCTAAGTCGGTTATCCAGAGATTCAGGAGAACATGCATTCCGTGTTCACGGTTCGGTTACCAGTCCTCTAGGTAATGAAGCAGAAGATACTGAGAGGAAAGAGTCTGTTGATTTAACAGAACATTCAACTGATGAAGACTCTGCCTGTTTATCTGATGACAATTTAGATCGTATTGGAAGGAGACCTGAAGCTGGTAGAAATATTGAGAGCTGCACTTCTGCTGAAAATGGGGAGAGTCCAGACTTGGATTCAGAGGCAAATAGTGAGAGCTCTCTTGGTGATGAGTCTAATGATATAAATCACGTAGCACCCAAAAAGCGGTGGCAGCGTTTTAACCAAAGCAGTGCTAGATCTAATAAGCACATCAGTAGATCTAGGGATCAAGGAAACTTGGAGAGTGCCTTTGGCCTGAATTCTCGTGGCTTTTCACTGAAGGGAAATGAGTGCTTGGGACGTAGGCATTCCCCTCATTCAAAGGTGCTTGGGGGAGACCTGACAGATCAGGACTGTGAGAATCATTTAGACTTAGTTGAGAAGCGTTTGAATGTGTGTGGTAAGCCAAACAACAGTGTGATGGACTCAGAAACAGAGCTTGGCAACTTTGCTCCCCAGTCTGAATTCTCTGCACAAGGTAAGGGAGCTGGACTTGCGCCAGAGTGTGTATTTGTATACGTTTTGTACTTTTGCATTTAAAGCATAAGTTGGGGCTGTTTGACAACATGGAGATGTGTACGTCTGAGCTGAAGAAATTGTGATACCTTTTGTGTTCTCTGTAAGCGCAGAGAACAAAGGAGGAGGAGCAATTACGGGATTTTGCGTACCTTTTTGGTCGCAAAGTTTAAATACATCACAAGTCATGAGTTCCTCCGCAATGAAAAGTAAAATAAGCATCCTCTGTGTTTGGGATTTTTTTTTTTTTTTTTAAACTTAACACCTTCATAATGTGTTGCTTAGAGCCACGTGCTTGGTGTTAGCTGGATAGATCAGCGCTAGAAAGCTGTGGGAAACAGCCTCAATGGCTGCTTTTTTTTTTCTTTCCTATTGCTGTTTGACGGAGAGTTTGTCTTTGTTTTTTGCTGTTAAGATTTCAGCAAGACAATGTGTTGGGTTTTTTTGCGTTTTAGGGTGGAATTTTATTAGCTGCTAATAAGGAATTGGGGAACCCCACAGATTTCCTAATTTACAGCTCTGGTGTGGCTGCCTGAGGGGCGAAGGGGGAAGCTGCCAGGGAGGCTGGGCTGGAGGTGGGTCTGGAAGGTGGCAGGCAGAAGTAAGGCAGCAGCATCACTAGAAGGGAAGTGATTGAGGAAGGAGGAGTCTTCTGCGGACCACAAGGCCAGACAACCCTGCCTCTCCCAAAGAGATGGGGACGTTTGGTTAAAGCCAAAAAAAAAAAAAAGGTATGTGTGTGTGTGGAGGGAATAGGTCCAGCAGAACCACGCTCGACATATGCCATCCTCAGGCTTCTGCAAAGAATCTGGGGAAGCAAACCTTAATGCTAGCGACAAAATGGGGTTTTTACGTAGATTTCACCAAACGAAATTGCTCTAATGTGTTGCAGTGTCACAATTTAATGTAACTTGACAGAATTTTGAACCTATCTGCATTTTATCACATACGTGTTCCCTCAGTGCACATCTTAGCGTGTATATTTTGCTATTAGGGGTTGCTGGAGGTTGCCTGCCTCTGTTTGTGTGAAAAAGGGAGCTCCTGGCTTAGTGGCCACAGGACCTGTTCAAGGCAAGTCACAGCAGGCACAGAAAACAAGCCCAAGGGGTGTAACACACAGGGTGAAAGTTCTGGTTTGAAATCATGACAAGCTTAATCGTTCACTGACTCCTCTGGCTGTAGCTGCACGTTTTTGAGGACTTAAGTCTTCACGGAGGAGGTGAGAGGATGCTCGTTGTTCTGGGGCTGTCGAGGCTCTGTCGCAGGAGCGTCGCAGCTTGCCGAACGGGGCGAGTTCCTCATTTGCACTAAGATGCAGACAGGTTCTCTTGGCTTCGTCATAGTTTTTGCAGTTGAAGCATCCCTGTATGTTACTATGTGAGATGTGGGTGCAAGCCTACAGAGAGAGCTAGAGAAGAAGAGCTGCTAAGAGGTCGTAATGTTAAGAGGAGAGAAGCGGCAGAGGAAGGCAGCAGGCTCCTGGGCAAGGTGGCATCGGTGGAGAGGAGCACAGAGCTGCCCTGGTACTGCATGCAGGGATGCAGCGAGGGCCTGGTTTGCTCGTAAAAGTGACAGATCAGAAACCGCAGTGTAATCTAACTCCCCTGCCCTAAACGGCACGTGAGCCTTGAAGCGCGCCTGAAGCTTATCAATATGAATGTGCAACAGGGAGGCACCGGAGCCTCTGCGCTGTGAGGAGGAGCAGTCTGGCTGCTGTTAGACCCCCAGCGTGCTGGTGGTAGCGAGTAAACCTCTAATGCTGTGAAAAGCCCATTTGTGGAAACCAGCCTTCCTTTTCGATCAGGCAAGGGCAATTATATGGAAAGTAGGATGATGCTGGAAGTTAGAGTAGCTGCAGTTTACGGAAGGGAAGGAGTTGCCTCTGCCAGTGCTTTGAGAAGACGTGGCTAATCCTCGTCCGCAGCAGGCAGAGTATCAGTAAGAGATCACAACAGATTGCTGTCACAACTGTGTAATTTCCACTAAACTCAAACTATGTAAAGTCTTCATCATAGTTGAATGGCAACATTTGGCATATTTTTGCTACTAACTTTGTGGTGCGAGTTAGAGCAAATAAGCCAGAAGTGAAGATTGGTGGAATTTGCTGACTTAAAACGTTTTTATAGCTAACAGTTTCATCAGGTATGTGATTTGTCACTGCCCATCAGACTGCATATGGGATTCTTGTATGGGATTTGCTTTGGGGGAGAAAAAATGCAGTTAAGCCAGCCCTTCTGGCACAGTGCTGTGCTCTGCTGGGTGGCTTTGGGGCTCTAAATAGTTGCCCGGTGAGGATACTCAACCTGTAACTGGTTGTGCGCTGAGATGTGTGTTTCACCCAGACACCTGTGCAGAGCGTTAATAGAGGCTGAAAATAGCTGTGTTTGAGAAAGTTGTTCCTTTCTTCTCTGTTGGCCAAGTTTGACGTTTTCGTGCTTGTTTAACCACAAAGCCACAATAAAGTGTAGCAATCTTGTCCAACATCCCTGTTCTGAAGTGTTGCACTGGAATGCTTTGTTATAAAATGTTTCCGTTTTAAAGAAGAAAAAGCCACCTCCTACACATGAAAAGAAGCGAAGAGAATATTTACTATTTGTTCCTAAACTTCCAAGAGACCACAAATGTTTTTGTGACTGGGAGAAATCTTTTGACACTATTATTTAATAGTTTTGAAAACTAATAAAGGGGAAAACGCGGCGGTATTCTGGGAAGTGAGAAAAAGAGTTAAACTTGCATCATCTTGCTTTTGCAGCTTGCTGAGCAGGGGTGACTTAGAGCATCAGGGCTCTTCTTTTGTAGCTTGCCAGGTGTTGGGGTGTTATAGCATGGGTGGATAGATTTATATCGAGGAAATACCTGTTACTGGGTTTCCCCTGCGATGGTGCAGCGTTGTGCAAACAAAGACATCTGAGCCCTGAAGAGCTCACAGTCGCTGGCGAGGACCGTGCGCTCCCTGGTCTCATTGTGGAGTCTATTGTCGGGAAGCAAAGGCAATAAATGGACTTGCAGCAGCAGATGGGGAATACAAAGCTCTTGTAGTATATACAAAGATACACCAGGGAGAAGGGGAAGGGAAGGAGTTAGGCTTATGTGTTACCAGTGAAACTAGTGACTGAACCGTGTTATGGGAAAACAGAGTTTCCTGTGCACCTGTACTAAAACCAGGGGAGTTTGGGTTAAAGCAAAAGTAGCATGGTGAGTCTTGAGTGGCTTATGGACTTAGGTTTTGGTAAAAGTACTGCAAGAAGGTTAGGTGTAGTTTGTCTAGGGACACGTTGGGTCGAATTCTGGGAGCCTCTCAGTCAGGTATCTAGTGTTTTTTTGATTTCTTATCTGAACTGTTTGAAGTCCCTTAGGTCCTTAAAAATTCCACCTGCCATGGCAGGATTGTGGAAAATGGGAAGCTCAAAAATTATAAGGCTGTATCAAAGAGAAAGAAATATCAGAGCTCTTCCCACGTGGAGCCTCTGGAAGAGAAGGCAGGAGCAACTGTTACCTACAGCTCATGAGTAGAATTTTGTCTTGTGATCGTCTCAGAAACACAGTCTTGAAGCTGCTTTCCTTTTTCTTAGTACATTCAGAGAGGAAACGCCTTAGAAAGCCAAGTAAACGGCTTCTGGAATATGCAGAAGAATATGATCACTTATTTGCACCCAAGAAAAAATCAAAGAAAGGCCAGGAGCAATTGCAAAAGGTGGGTGAAGGCTAATGTGCTCTTCATGGTTCTTACTCTGGGGCTCTGGTCTGTGTGCTCTTGACGTGTTCGTGCTGGCTGAGCGTTGTTGCTGTGTGCGGTGCTGTGCAGGATGAATGTTTTCACCAACGTGTTTCGCTGTGCTAGGTGAATTCTGTGGTGAGGTCTGAATTTGAAGGAGGTCTTCCTGCACAGTGCAGTCCTGAGAGAGACACCCAGCGGGGACAGAGTTCTTTGGTTTCAACTCCATCTTCAACCAAAGAGTCCCCTCCCGTCCTTGAAGCAGAGTGCTCCTTTTCAGAACTCGGATCCCATCCCACTGATCAACTTCTAGAAGGACCTTCAGATTTTCCAGAGCTGGTGCTGTCTTCCTCGGATGTGTCTGAAGTTTCTGCTTCTCCAGATGCAGATGAGAGATTCCTGAAATCAGGTAAGTGGGAGGTTGTGTGATTCTGCTGCCGTAAGTGAACGTGTTATAAGTTCAGTGGAGATTGTTGCTTTGGTCAGAGTGAAAAGGTTAGTAGCTGTTGCTCGGTTAGTTTGTTTTTGCGTTACTTCATTCAGTGACCATTCCTGGTGCTGGGAAGGGAGAGAGGGCAGGTGCAGTGGGTGACCCAGTGAGCTGGATGATTACACTTAGGCTTTTACCTTTCTGTAGCGTATGATGGTCCTCCTTAGGTCCTGGCACAGAATACCCTTTTGTCCAAATGAAGAAGGTCACAACTCCTTCTCTGAGCCCTTGCCATCTGTGCTCGCAAACAGCGGCATTCCTTTGGCTTGAAGGTCTCTTGCTGCTGTTAAAACCCTTTGGAGGAACATTGCTGCGCTGCGGTTGATACGCAGAGTCTCATCCGCGTAGCTCGTGGGGTGACCTTTTGCTCTCCTAGTGAGCCCAGGGGATTGTAACACACAGATCCCTCTGGAAAAACTTTTTTTTCTTGGAGGCTCTAAGCGCCTGTAGAAATTGTCAGAGGCTTGTACTAGCAGCAAGCCACGGCCTTAACTTTCAGTAAGGCACAGTATACAAAGAGCGAGCGTGGTCTGACAGGCTTTGCCCCTTTCCAACAGAGTCAGTATCAGGGTCTGCTTTGCAGTACATTCATTTTCTGGTGGCATCTAAAGACATGTGCGGGGTTAAAGCCCAGATGGTCTGGCTGTGCTCATTTGGAGGGAACACTGTTCCTGTTCTAAAGGGCTTATGTTCAAAAAAAATTAAACAGGCAGAGAGGTGTGGTCACTGGGAGGTGAGTTAGTCTGTTATGTTTGAGGGTAGAGGGATTGCCTTTGGGGGCTTGTGGGTGTCAGACGGAAATGGAAAGTTGCAGAGGATTAAAGGAGGAAAAACTGGGGGATGTGAACCCGAGGTTGGAGATGCAGGAGAACAGTACTGGGTCGAGCAGTGGGAGCAAACGTGCGGTATGCAGAGGTTGCACAGCCGTTCCCCCTCCTGAGAAAACTCACCTCTTGCTGAAGCACACGGAGACCAAGCTGTGGGCAGAGGCTTGCCTTGAGAAGGATGCCGTGTTGTCCCTCCATTAGGTGTCTGATGCGTAAGCAGTGCCTGCAGAGGTGGGTGTCACAGAAAGGACACAGCCAAGGCTGATAAAGCAAGCAGCTGAGCAGGGAAGGATGGGCAGCTGTTCTCTGGAGTGCCTTGCACTCATAACATCATCATTTCCTCATTGTTTTAAGTTTATACTGTTTACAAAATTAGGGTGAATGAGCGCAGGTCTAGCAACTTGTTACCTCCTGAGTGCCAGCAAAAAGCTCGAGTAGGAAATGGTGCAGGTTACAGCTAGTTTGTTTGGGGTGTCTTTTCCCAGGTAGTTTTAACCAGGAGTGTGTCCTTTAGCCTGTTTACTGTGCGCAGCACGAATGCTGGTGTGACTGGTGTGGGAGTGGAAGCAGGGCTGTATTTGTCAGTGGTAGGACTGGCTTACGCAGATCAAAGTGGTTGGGAAATTACGATCTGAATTGCGCTGCCAAGATGTGTTACCTCCTGGCATTAACTTCATAGTCTGTCTCCTGTGGGTAGATTCTTATATTAAATATTGAGGTATGCCTGAAGGTCATGGCGGACTGAGGTCTGTTTTTGTGAAAGTTGTACAGAAACAGCTAATTGGTATCTCTGCCCAAGGAGCTTATGATCCCAAAGACAAGGTGAAGCAAATGGATTGTTTTGTACTGCTGGCTGGTGTTTGCTTAGTGGTCTCAGTCTGGTTGAAGAGAATAAAACCCCTGTTTAATGTGAAGAGTTTCGTTGCAGGAAACTTTGAAAGCAAGCGTCAAAGGAAGCCCACTAAAAAGCTCTTGGAATCCAATGATTTGGACACTGCCTTTATGCCAAAGAAGGAGGAGTGGACTCCCCCAAAGAAGGTATTTTCCTTCCAGCTCTTTTGAAAGCCAGATAGAAAACGAGCCCAGACAGCAGACCATGCTGAATGAGACACACAATGCAGTGGGATGTGGGTTGGTTTTTTTTGGCTGTGGCCCAGGAGCGAAGGTCCACCCTTCCCAAAGGTGCTGGTTGCTGTGTTATGATGAAGAAATCTGCTGAATACAGATGTGTTCCCCACCCAGCCCTGCTTGTAATGGGGATTGGATAGTTTTGGCTGGAAAATCTCTTCTCTTCATTGATTTATATGGAAAAGGGAGTCATCTGGATGCTGGCTGGGAAGGCGTGAGCAGAAATGTTCTGCGCAGAGGCTTTCTGTCACTGTGATGTTGCATTGTAGCTTGAGCTTGAACCTAAGGCTTTGTCCTTTTACGTCAGATTTCCTCTGGGCAGTGTTTCCTTTGTTACCTTCCCAAGTGGGCTGGTGAACGGTATGTAAGTGCAGAGCTTTTACAGAATGGAGGCTTGAGTTGTATCATATGTAGCATTTAGCGCTTGGTGCAGATTTTCAAAGAAAGTGCTGATGTTCTCTGCTAAAAACTTAATATTCAGAGACATGGTTTAGAAAAAAAGCAGCTTGTAAAGAATTATTTCAAGTGATGTACCTGCACAAGACTTGCTGACACTGTTTCTAAGGTTGATTAATAATAGTTTTCCTCCTTTCCTTTTTCTCTCTGTGTGGCACAGTCTTAATACCGTTATCGTGGTTGCGGTAATGCAGAGGCTAGTGTATTCCAGTCTTAAGCTCCGTAAAAGTGTAAAGCCAGAAGAGAGTCTCTATTCCCAGCAGCTTACAGGGTGTTAGCAGCCTTTTTTGGGGAGAGCTCAGGAAACAGCGGATGGTGCTGGTGAGCACAAGACACAGCAGACTCAGCATTCCTCCCTGCCCAGAGACTGACATTTCCATGTGGGATCTATCGCACTCACAAAACAAATGTTTTCTTGTAAAGTCTCTAATCACTGATGAATTAGTGACCTGAACTGTAAGTTACACGTTGCAGTCATTCGTAAAGGCACTGAGTGGCTGAGGAACGTGCATCTCTGATTTTCATGTGGTGACTCGACTCTGTTGTGTGTTTGTAGGGCACTGGCCCTTCGGAGAGTGACAGCTCTGAGCTCTACTCACCAGCCCACTTCTCGGACCTGGGAGAAGGTAAGTGAAGGCAGGGCTGTGGAGGTAGACTGTCGGTGACGTTTGTATCAGTGCCTGTGGCTTTGTGTGTGAGGGTTTACGTGTCCTGGGCTCTCAGAGGGCGCTTGCCACAGCTGAGACAGTGGCAGAAGAAATAGGTACCAAGATTGTTTACCCAAGGTACTGTTATGTCTCTGATTTCCCTATGGAAAGTGGAGACGGTGGGTTCATATTCCCGTGAGATGTTCTCTTCTCATTCCTTGTCTGGGTGCTTGAAGGAAACTCGTCAGCACAGGTCCTGTACCAATATGCTGTCTTTTGCCTGATGACGTGCTGTGACCAGGCTCCAGAGTGGCTGCTCTGTCCCGTGGACAGTTGTGCAGCTGTGCAGTACTCCCTCCCTGTCTGCCTTTGTATCACATTGGTATCGACATGAGGAAATTCTTGTTGCAGTGCCGCAAGAGGAGGTAGTTACCAGCGTTCGATTAGCAGTGTAAGCTTTGTTTTGGTGGCATTTCTTCTCTTCTGCTGGGGGGCTGTGTCGGGAAAGTCAGCGATACCGTTCAGCAGCCTAGCAAAAGAAGCTTAAACCAGTGTGAATCGGTGGTGCTCTGATGGATGCAGGACAGAGGGCAGGCTGCCTGGAGGCTGGTATTGCCCCAGCCCTTATGCCCTCAAAGACGGTAGGACCCAGGCTGAAGCTCTCAGAAGGGGTGTAGAACTTGCTGGTGGCACCTGTAGCAAGGGCATTATTTCTGCATTTTTCTTGAGTGGTCTTTCTGTTGCATCCCAGCTTCTGAAAAGCTCTCGGAGAAGCAGCGGAAGCGGAAGAGACAGCGCCATCCCTCTGCCGCAGTTCATTCCAAGAAGGAGAGAAATGAGGAGGGGCTGGGGGAGACCCCACACTCTGAGGTACTGTTGGGTCTTGCTATGTGCTGTCATCCCTATAACCTGTCTGCTACTTCCCAGGGCACTTTGCGGGGCCTAGGCCAGGTCACCTTTGGCTGGTTGGCATGTCAGTTAAGAGTTTGTCCCACTGATGTAGTTGCTTGAGCTGGGTTGAAGCTGAAGATAACCACTTTGATCTAGTAGCGATGTTGTGGTCTGATGGAAACAGGTTTTGCCTGGCACTTTGCTTTGCACCTCAGAAGGTCTAACTGCTGTAAAAGGTCTTCTCTGGTGGTGGTGGGAATCTTGCCCTTTTACACACAAGTATGAAGCACAAGCAGTAGACTGTGGACTTCAGCCCCTTCCTCCACTTGCCCCTGCGCACCAGGGTGAGATGAGAACCACATTGGAGGGGTGGGGGGGACTGTCTGTGACTGCTCACAGGAGCCTCTGATTACATTCTGCCGTCCAGCAGAAAGGGATGATTTGTGGCAGTTTCCTTCTACTGCATCCCAGCACAGCTGACGTACAAATATCTCTGTCAAGCACGTTTTGCCTTTTAGCAATGAGCCAGGTATCGCCAAGTGTAGGGGAAGCAAGACTTTTGCTGGGAGAGGAGGGACACCTCTGGGCCTCCCACCATTGCCTCTTACTTCCAGTGGCCCAGGTTCAGCAGCAGGCCGTTCTGTCGGGATAGTCAGTATGTATTTCAGGAACCAATTATAGACATATACTGTTACATTTGTTGTTGTTAGACAGCTTCCAGGAGAGCACAAACCTCACACCACTTTGAGCAGAGCCAGTCACCCTGCTGCTACAGCTTTTTGAAAAGGGCATTTCTGATGGGGATGATAAAGTGGGGCAATACCCGTGGGCCATGCGAGCCTTCCTGTGATGGTGTTGGTGCTCTTTCTGAACTGTGCTCATCTGGAACCATGTTTCGAAGAAGACTGTACAAATACCTTTGCCAGTGCTGGGGCGCAGTTAACACTGTCTGCTAGTAGGCACCCACTAAGAGACTGGCTCAGCTCCAAGCCAGCAAATTCTCTGTGAATCTCTTCTAGGGGAGAAAAGAGGGGCAGTTCAGAGCTGCAGAGTAGCTAGGCCATGGCTCTGAATCCTGCACCCGCCATTCACTGCAGAGGAAGCCCAGGGAGTCTTAACTGCCTCCACTCTTGGACATCTGTGTTGAGTACCTGAAGTTAGGTATGGTGAAATATGCCAAAAAAAAGGGGGAGCGGGAGCGGAAAAAGGCAGCGCTTGGCACCTTTTGCCAGCATCCATTTCTCTGTGATTGTGTCTCTTGAGCCACTGTGGTGAGAGTATTCACCCCTTGGCTTAGGTGAGTGCACGGGTACTGGTGAGTATTGGGGTGCTGTGGAGATGCAATTGTGCTTTCACGTGGAATTCGGAGCACACTGGTCCCTAAATGACTTACCACATGCCAGGCAAGGAACTCCACTTTGTGCTGAACGGTGCTAGAAGAAATACATGGTCTGATGATACGGCACAGTGAAGCCTTGGATCCAGCTGCTTTCAGAGGAAAAGAGGGCAGAGCAAAGCTTGTCTGCCTGGGCTGAACTAAGCAGCTTTCGCTGTCCTTGCCTCTCTGTGGAGCCAGGAATGCAAGTTCACAACATCAGGGCAGCAAGAGACTGAGAGAAGGGGATGGAAAATGCTGTTGAAATGGTTGTCAAGGTTGTGAGCCAAGGTCAGGCTGTGCCAATGAACAGGCCAGGCTTTTGAGGATGTGCCAGATACAGCAGCAAAGATAGCTCTGGAAGAAGACCCAAGATGAGAGACCTGCCCTCTGTAGGAGGTATGTAGTTTTGCAGTGCTCATGTTGGGTAGGGGAGGGAGGGGGAACAGCTCTTTTGAGTGATGTCATTGAATGGCGATCCCCTTCTCCGCGTTCACAATGCACAAGTATCTGGCCTTGCCTATCCTGCCTAGTTCTGACATTCCCTTCCCTAAGAGGTTCTGGGAGCATTGATTAAAATAAGGCTAAGATCCTGGCATGTGAAACGTGCAGGTGGGGCAGCTGTTTGTGGGACCAAACAGGGTGGGTTTAGACTGAAAGAGCAGGGCTAGAACATGCTGTGCCACACTGGGCAGTGTGGGCCCAGTTGTTAAGGTGCATTGCTACTAGCAAATGCTTTCAGATCTGAAGAGGGGGTTGCTTGTTTATGTTCTGTGACTCCTGGATGCATTTTAGTCTCCCATTCCACTAACACGTGAAACATGGCCTTCAGGGTTCAAACCAAGGAGTCCTAGCAGCCATGGTAGAAAGTGGCCAGAAGGATGGAAAGATGAACCAGTTCTAAATCCCTCATACCTCTGTCTGTAGCAAATATGAGTATGTTCCCCCGCTACTTCCAAATTACTATCTAGAAACCTTAGCAGGAAACTAGCGCCACTGACCACAGGATGGGTGGTGCTTGCTCACCAGCACCGTGCCCCTCCTCACAGGGACCTCGGTGACCATGAGAGGGGCTGAGCTCACTTTGTGTCTCTAACACTGGGGCCCCAGCTTAAACAGAAGCTATAGCTGATGTTGTTTGCGCATACCAGTAGCTGATTAACCCTGCTCTTGTTCTTCGTTACAGTGACCCCTGCAACCCTGAGGTCACTGCTGAGCTGAGCAGAAGAGGGAGCACCTCTGTAGGAATAGGAGGACCTGAGCTGTAAGCAGTCCTTGGAGCACTGGTCGCCAGTGCTGCTCCTGGAGCATTCCAGGAGCCAAAGCGAGTGTTTGGGCCATAGGGCTGTCTTGCAGCAGGCTAGATAATTCCTAGCAGAGGTACAGCTGCAGGAGCGGAAGTATCATAGCGCTTAGCTTGAGAAGATGCTGTTGCGTATAGAGGCAAAGCTGGCTGTTGTCTTCTCAGATGGTCTTTCTACCAATGCCGTAGAGACCTTTCCCTTCCCTCTGCCAGGGCTGTGTGGTAGGGTGGCAGCAGCTTACATGCTCCTTATCAGTATTCCCGCAGGCTGCGTTGCTGCCAGCCTTCCAGCGAGATTGTGATGATAGTCTGTAAGGCTGTACACCGTACGGTATGTTGGACCCGCAGTAGTTTGTGGCTGGGACTTTGCTTTTTTTTTTTGTGCTCAATAAAGGCAATTTATACCCTTGATATTTGTATTGTGTGCTTTAATATATCGTCAGTGCACCTGTGCATCATTGCTGTACAGAACTCGCATGGCTTTAAAATGTTCCTAAATAAAAGCGTACTGCTACATTCGAGAAATGGGAAAAAAAATACAAAACCAAAAAACCAAACAGGCAAAGGAAGCATCACTGTCTGACCACAATACCAGCTCTAGGTCCTTCCAGTGTTAAACTTTGAGAGATCTTAACGTCCTTGTTTTTCCCAGACTAATGATGTGCTCGGAGGGCATTCGGTTGAGCTTACAAGCTTTAGTAGCACCACAACCCGGACGGACACTTTCCATACAGGAAGTGGTGCAAAGCTCCCTCTTGTGATTGTTAGGTGGACACCTGGCACCAAGCAGGCTTGAAGGTAGGAGAGTGATGGCTGCTGCTCCTGCCAGCAGTTCGAATTCCTCACAGGGTCTTTCAGGTGCACAGTTTGTGTCTGGGCATACACTGGCCATGGCTTGGTGACCCAAGGAGGAACTGGCAGCTGCGCACTGAGATCACTCTGCAAACTGCAGTGAGGTGGGATATTAAAAAATGGCAGAGTCCTTAAACATTCTTGCTCAAAGCGCTTAGCTAAAGGCGTCACTTTGCAGCATTAGTGGGCTTTAAGGCTTACCCGCTCTGGAGTGGCAGCTGGGACTGGTGAGACCGCTGAAGTGTTGCCTGGGCTGTACCTGAGAGGCCTGGAAGCTGGCAGAATAGCTCTTAGTTGCCTGCCCTGCCAAAAATGTGCTGCCATGTGGTCGAGGACAGCGGTATCTTGTGGTAGAAACGAGCGTCTCTCAAATACCTGCTGCTCTCCTTGCCTCTAACAGTGTCTGGGCAGGTCCCACGGACACATCGGAAGGTGTCCTTCCACCTTGGGAGGCCTTTTGGCAGGATCCCTGACTTGGCCCAGGAGGGTGCAGTTGGGCTTTCATCATTTCAAACGCATCTTCTCGGCAGGATGCTCTCTCACCAGTAGGTGTTAGGGACAGTGCTGTGATGCTCGTGCAGGACAGATGGTTATGAAAGACTCGTTACCCCAGGCAGGATGGTGGTGTAGGTGCCCTGCTGCACTGTCACTTTGCTCTTGGCCAGCTGGTTCAGACTAATACAGGTCTTGAGTACCTGCGTGCCTGTATTTTACATGGGTTAGGACAAGCTGAGACGAGTGTGGGGAAAAGTCTGGCTCGTTTGCTGGGTGACAGCTGCAGTAAAGATTGTGTGTTTGCTGGGTGACAACTGCAGTAAAGATCGTTTGAAGTTTTTCGTTCGCGTTTCCAGTGCAAGCAGATACCAGCCTGCAGGGTGCCTCAGACTGTTCCAGCCTACCTCGTTTGTTTCTATGCAGGGCAATATCTTCCTGCCTCACAGAGGGGTTATGCACAGGAAAATAATTGTGTTGAGTGTGAATTTTTTTAATGATCTCATAAACTAAGAGCTTTTTCCTTTCCTTCCTTGTAAGTCTTTTGGTGGAACTGTATGGGGGACGTTCTCTCCAGGGTGGGTAACATACAGACCAACTGCCAAACCCGTTATGGCTGAATTTGTAGTTTCCAAGTCGGGACAGGAGCTACTGACAGCACTAATTCTGGATTTCTTTTTAAAGGGGGAGACATCAGTTCATGGGACTGCTGCAAGCCCCAAAGAGGGTAATGAAGAGGGGTCAGAGAATGACCATGGAGTGCCTTCGTCCAAAAAGATGCAGGGGGAGCGCGGAGGAGGAGCAGCTCTCAAGGAGAACGTGTGTCAGGTAGCGGCCTTGAAGAAATCTCTTTGAAACTTTACAACTCTAAAGCTTTTTTGTGTAAGTTCTGGGACATGCTAGTGCCCCAGGTAAGCCCAGGTAGCTTCAAGGTGCTTATTGTAGAATTAACCAGCTTTTTGTGTTCTGAATTGAGCCTTTCCTCTGCAATTGCCTCTGCTCCTGCTAAAGTTCACAGGTGTTAGGGAGAGGTGGCTAATGTAGGATTCATTTTAGCCAATGCGTGGTAGCAGGGACTGGATGGCAAATGGCAGTGGTGATGCACAAACCCCCTGAATTAACTGACACGAGGAAAACTTAGTGTTTTTCCAGAGGGGTCTCTGCTAGCAGTCCTGGCCAGCAGACGGATTGGTGCTGTTCGGGATGAGTTGGGGAAGGAGGTTCCTCAGAGCTGACATTGTGCTTCTCTTTCCCTGCAGATCTGCGAGAAGCCAGGGGAATTGTTGCTGTGTGAGGCGCAGTGCTGTGGTGCTTTCCACCTGCAGTGCCTTGGGCTCTCCGAGATGCCAAAGGGCAAATTCATCTGCAATGAGTGTTCCACAGGTACAGCAGCTTTTGTGAGCGCAGAGGATGGGGTGTTCGCTGCGTGCTTACCTGGTGCTTCCTTTGCTGGAGTGTTGTGCCTGCAGTAGGGCTGCTGACTAGCTCTCAGTCCTCTGATATTTGGTTTGGTGTTTGATAATGACTTTCTAATTAACTGGTCTTACCGTTGATTCAGGCATGTGGGGTGCGAAGAAGTGAATGTCCAGGATCTGATGGGAAAGAGAAGAGGAAATTCTTATCTGGGACTAGGGAGGGAGGGCTGATGGGGAGGATGAGTCTGGAGCGAGCTGGAAAGGGAGGAATACCTAAGTAGGGTTGTCGTTTTTTGTTTTTCTTATTTTTCTCTGGCCTGAAATCACAGCTGTAATAGTATTTTTTCCAATCTGAAGTTTTATTGCAGCTGCAAGTAAAACCAGCCTGCTGCAGAGGCCCGTGCTCTAGGTACAGCAGGTTGGGAAATCGTGCTGTGCTAACAGGCAGCCTGGTGGAAGTGTCAGCTCTTCGTTTAGCCCTTCTATGTGACTGGTGTTACTTCTGTTGCTCTTTCTCCAGGGGTCCATACCTGCTTTGTGTGCAAGAGCTGCGGGGAGGATGTAAAACGGTGCTTGCTGCCCCTCTGTGGGAAGTATTACCATGAAGCGTGCATACAAAAGTATCCGCCCACAGTCATGCAGAACAAGGGCTTCCGGTGCTCCTTGCACATATGCATGACTTGTCATGCTGCTAACCCTGCGAACATCTCTGCATCTAAAGGTACCAAAATCTCCTAGGGTGCTCAAGGGGATGCAGTTAGAAGCTTTTTCTTTATTTCCCGACCACAGGACAGTTGTCTGGTCCACTAGTTATTTGTGTTGATTTTCTGTCCTTGCCGCCGTGCTTGGTGTAGCTGAGGAATAGCTTCTCTCGGGGGAGTGGAAGGGGTTGCTGCTCATCAGCACTCCTGATGGTCAGGCATGGCAACTAAAATGTTCTCGTCTCACCAGGCACTTGGATGTCTGCACGTCCAGCCATGCCACGTGCGTCTCTGGGATTTTGAATAAATCTCTGGAGCTGTACAGACACTCTCACGTTTCTCCTACGTACTTCTCACTGTGCCAGTGCTGCAGATGGTGCCTGCTTAGCAGCACTGTCTCTCAAGACAACGGCGTAGAGAGCGGCGTAGTAAAAACTATGATATTGTTCTAGTTCTCATTTTTTTATAATGCAAACTTTCATCTTGTAGTAGTGACGCCCTTGGGCTAAGCTTCTCAGGCAAACATTTGTTTGAGCTGTTTGCAGCAATACCTTGACCTTTATCTCACATGATTAAACTTAAAACTTTTATGTGATTGTATTGTATGTTTGCTTCTAAAGCTGCCTTTCTTTAAGTCCTTGGTATCTTAAGACAGCTCTATTTTTGTCCTCAGGGTCTGTGTTGAAGTTGTCTCTTTTTTTCCCCCACGTATTAGTATTTGGTGTAGAAGACAACACTGAGGTCTATAGCCCACAGCTGACCACTTCCCCGCTGAATATTTATGTTGTGTTCCTCTGGCTTCTCGGTGATCAGATTTACCCCTTTCCTCCCACCTCTTCTCCCTGTTTATAGTCTCCTGTGAGGAACTGAAAACAGGCTCTCAAAAACCTTGGGTAAATTAGGCCTATAGGCAATTCTGAATTCTCTGTTATGGAATTTCAGGGTAATATCTGATAAAGTGGAGAGGCAAGTGCTGATGTTTTCAGAAGCTACAGGGATTGGTTTCATTATGTGCAGCTAAGCACTTGGAACACCCCCTCTGTAATTACTGTCTGAGCTGATTTACTAATTATTTGTGTATGATAGGAAGCAGTCCCAGTCTGTGAACTCTTGAACTTTTCTGCACAGCATGCAGGAGGTTTTTCACTTCTAAATAATACAATTTTCTATTTATTATATACAAATATATATATTAAAGATATTAATACTTTTATATATGTTTTGTCATATTAAATAATTTAATAGGAATCTAGTGAGTATGTTGTGGACAGTCTATAAAAATTAAAGGTCAGTTTCCTTTTCCAAAGATCACCTATGGCTGGTCATTTTGAGCTTAGGTATCAATAGGGAGTAAGTTTGGCAGGAAACAAAAAATCGTCCTCCTTCAGAGGTTCACTGTGTTCCCGACATGTTCTGGTGCCAGGTCGCCTGATGCGCTGTGTGCGGTGTCCAGTTGCCTACCACTCCAACGACTTCTGCCTCGCTGCTGGGTCCGTGGTCCTCGCCTCCAACAGCATCATCTGCCCCAATCACTTCACTGCACGGAGGGGCTGCCGCAACCACGAGCACGTCAACGTCAGCTGGTGCTTTGTCTGCTCGGAAGGTGAGATGGTCTGTGCTGGGTCCCCTGTCACTGAGGAATGCCCCGACAGGAAGTCATTAGAGCAGGCAGAAGCTTTGCCCATCCAGAGCGTGCCAGTGAGAACTGCAGAGAACAGATTGCCTTCCTGTCCATCCCCATTTAAGTCCAACTTCAGGCTAGGGCTTTTTCTGGATCCTTAGAGGAGTTCTTTTTGCAGCGTGAGTGGAGCACAACTTTTGAAAAGGGTTTGCAGGAGGTCATCATGCCCTTTTCTCAGCTGTGTCTGTCTGAAAGTGTGGAGTCCAGGGCTTCTGTGCAGTGACTCTGATAAATTGCTCCTCCTTTTCTTTGCAGGGGGCAGCCTCTTATGCTGTGAGTCGTGCCCGGCTGCATTTCACCGTGAGTGTCTAAATATTGAGATGCCGGAGGGAAGCTGGTATTGTAATGATTGCAAGGCAGGCAAAAAGCCACACTACAAGGAAGTAGTCTGGGTGAAAGTTGGGCGTTACAGGTAGGTGAAGGTAGAACAGACTCGTCCCCATCCCTTTTTCGTGCAGTGCTCATGGGGACTGGGGTGAGAAGCTGCTCCTCTCTGCAGGGTACAGTGCAGCAGCCTCTGGCTTTTTTGCATGCATGTAGCAGCTGGTAAAACGCGTGCTTTCCTTCTCCAGTGTGCCACCAGCCGTGCTGGCAGCCCTCACACTTTTCCCCCATGTCTCCATGCAGCAGCACGCTTCTGAGGCAGTTGGAAGTGTGGAGGCCAGAGGTTTCATCTGCCCTTCCCTGTGTTGCAGGTGGTGGCCAGCTGAGATTTGCCATCCTAGGACAATTCCTGTCAACATCCAGAAAATGAAACATGACATCGGTGAGTTCCCTGTGCTGTTCTTCGGCTCCAAGGATTACCTGTGGACCCACCAGGCCCGTGTGTTCCCTTACATGGAAGGTGATGTCAGCAGCAAAGACAAGATGGGGAAGGGCGTGGATGGCATATACAAGAAAGGTAACTTGCCTTCATCCAGGGAGGTACATGTTCTTTTTCTCTTCTTTTGCATTTGGAGAAGTGGCATTCTTGTAACAGAAAAATGTCATCTTCGAGCTAAAGTGAAATTAAATTTGTAGAATGAGCTGCCGCTTGTCTATCATCCAGCGTACTCAGAACGTTCGTTGGTCTGACTCCTAGAGAGAGAGAAGGGAGTGCGGATCTCGAATGCTTCTCCAGCTCTGACATAGCCGCTCTAAATCCAAGTGAGCTGCTGCTTTGTCAGCTCCCCTGTGTCTAATACAGTCTTTATCTGTATATAAAAATGCACTTGAGAGTTGTGAATGCAGCTGCCTGACCCCTCTGCCTAAAAGCAGGCAAAGCTAGCTGACGGTTTGGATGCTTCATCACCCACTTCCTTACTGTAACTCCTGCGACTGCCCTACTGCATTGGCCTTTTCTTCACCCCCCGCTGGTGAACCTCTGTCTTTGAAGTGGCCATGAGCACTGGGTGGACCCTGGCAGCCCAGCTCCGTGTGAGCAGAGGGAGTTCCTTGTAACACAGCCTCTTCTCTCACTTAGCTCTTCAGGAAGCTGCAGTAAGATTTGAAGAGTTGAAGGCACAGAAAGAACTGAGACAGCTTCAGGAAGACAAAAAGAACGACAAGAAACCTCCTCCCTACAAACACATCAAGGTGAGGGCAGGTGGGGGGGGGACAGGTGCGGAAGAGAAGTCTTGAGGTGTTGGTGCAGGTGATTTACAGGTATACAGAAACATTTCTACTGTATGGGGGTGTGGCTGCATTTGAAGGTTACTTTGGGTCCTCTTGGCATCTTCAGTTACCCTCCACAGAAAGGATTCATGTATGCGCAGAGCTGTATGGAAGCTGGACACCAGTAATAGAGGTACTCTGACTTACTGGAGCAGATCTGGACGTCTCTGTGCTGTTCCTTGTCAGTTGCGTGGTCTGAAGGAGGTGTCTCTCTGCCTTGGGGACTTAGGGGCGAGTGCTAGTGATACACAATACGCTCAGGTACCGTGTGCTACTGATGGCGAGGTGGGGGTCCCAGGCAGTGCGAGGTAGGAGGTGGTCAGGGAGCAGTGGAGCTGAGCTGTGTGGAGGATGGTAACCCACAGTATCTTGTTTCATCTCTGCTGTTGCTTCATATCTCTTTCCGTATCAGTTGGTGATTGAACAGAAATACTGAAGCAGATGCACGTGTTGGAATATCTGCCCTTTTGCTGAGTTTTTGGGAACTCTTCACGTTTAGGGCTGTACTTTGAGGTAGAATTGGAGCAGCAATAGAAGACCTACAGGGCAGAGGTGACTTGAGAGGAGAGGTGGGGCCGAGCAGGTGCATGTGCTTGAGATGCGGGTCCAGGCTGATCAGAAACCCAGTGACTCGGGGAATGTGCTCTTTTTTCATTGCGTCTGTCTACTTTTTTTTCTATGTGGCAAGCTATGGAAGCTTAACTGACTGCTGGCACTTTTGTTTCTAGGTAGGGTTTCTAGGCAGGCAGGTATATCCTGCATGAGTTACTGGACAGTGTAAAGAACACAACTGAATGCAGCGGCAGCAGTATAAGGCAGCTTCAGTGGAGGAGATACAGTTTCTCATTATACGTATTTTTAAGCCTGTCTCTGGCCGCAACATGGAGGAACTTTAGAAGCAATTTGGAGTCTTTGAAATACCCTTTAATATAAATAATAACAGTTACGGTCATTAGCCATGGCAGCTCTTCTGAGGTCTGAGTGCACTCTGTGAAAGCAAAGCAGTTTGTAGGAGCATACGGTGAACTGGAGAAGGCTTCAGGGTGGAAAGGCCAAAGCTGACTGTGTCCACTCCCATCCTGGCTAAGGAGACCAGCACCCTGAGGTCCATCCAAAGGAGCGCCAATGCGGGAGGCTGCTGCAAAATACACTTGGATTCCTTCATCACATGAGGGTTTGGCTAGTCCAAGCATCACCCTGTTTTGGAGCTGGCTTTGTACTAGCAGTGCCTCGGAGAGTAGGGCAGGCCTGCTTGGCGTGTGTGCATGCTCAGACACTGTGGTCGCTCAGGGTGGCAGTGCCAGAGCCAGTATGGGCCCCTCTGCCCAGTGGTGGATGGACCTAATCTTCTGAGTCTCATTACTCTTAATGAGGTGATGAGTTAACAGGCTATGAATAAGAGATTGGAAGCAGCAGAGGAGAACACAAGAGTGACAAGGAAGGTTGGAGGTGGGAGACGGTACTGGGAGGAAGGGAAAAGACTCTGTGAAAGAGATTAATCAGGGGTTTCTGCAGGGTTTGTTTTTAAACAAAGGAGGAGGATCAGGGCTAGGACAGCCTCAGGCAGGCTGCCAACATGGAAACTTTGCTCTGTGGGTGGGACTAGATAAATTATGTGGGGGCTGGAATAGTTTTGGTAAATGATCCCCTCCTTTCGTGTTCTGGGAGAGGAAAGGGAGCCAATGATACTGCTCACCCGGGCAAAGAACAGCAAGGAGCTTTGCTTCGGTGTCTCTCTCCACAGTCCTGACTCTCTGTTGCCTGCCTTTCAGCGTTCGCTGCCTTTAACCAAAACCAAAGGACCCTGCTCGTGCCACAGACACGCCAGTCGCTTCTCCACCTGGTGCTGCACTCTGCTTCCTTCCGGAGCGGTTTTTAGAGAGCTCCTTGGCTTAACTCTGAGCTGCTCTTTGGGCCTTCCAACGCCAGCCTTGTCTGGTTTTTCTTTCATTTACGTCTGCAGGACAGTTGGGTAGGGAGCGAACTGCTGGTGGCCTGGTGCATAGGTACACCTTTTGTACTCTGTCACAGGCACGCCAGCCTGGTTCTCCTAGTGACAGCTGAGAGCACAAAACAGCTTGAAGGTAACAGATTCAAAAACCAGGGCTGTAAGGAAAAGGATCTGACACTCAGAGACTGGAGAAGGTGCCGTTTCACACAAAAAATGGTTTGGTGTCGGTCACACGTATGGTGTGCACCCAGCTGGAGTGCTGGGCCACCTGGGCTGGATGTAGGTACAGTGGTGATGGGAGGGGGACACTTGGCAGCCTCTCCCTGCACTGGGGTCGCAGAATACACACTGCACCAGGTGATGCTCATGGGGGACCTGCATCCTCCTTAGCTCTTTCCTCTAACCCCGTATACCTCTTGAAATAGCGTGCCCAGAAGTACGCATGTGCCTGTACTTGTGTCCTGCGCCTTGGTGTAACTTGCACTGCAGCCTGTCAGCTCGTAGGCAAGGGTTGAGTATAGAAGTGACTGTTGTGATGACCTGTTGTTCTTGAGTAGCTAACGTCCTTCATGTGCATTCAAGGTGAATCGACCGGTGGGTAAGGTGCAGATCTTCACTGCAGACTTGTCTGAGATACCGCGCTGCAACTGCAAACCCACAGATGAAAACCCGTGTGGCTTGGACTCCGAATGCATCAATCGCATGTTGCTCTATGAATGCCACCCCATGGTCTGCCCTGCTGGGGAGCGCTGCCAGAACCAGTGCTTCTCCAAGCGGCAGTATCCCGAGGTACAAATTTTCCGCACACTGGCACGAGGCTGGGGCTTGCAAGCCAAAACAGACATCAGAAAGGTATGTACTGTGTTTCTGCATGTAGTTTCTCTTGCCACTTCTCTCACTCAGTGTTGTTCTCAATAGATTTGAAAAATTACTATCTTCCATAATTTGAAGACGACTTCTTCCCGTAGCATGCCATTTAGGAAAGAAATGGATCAATTTAACTTTCCCAGTCTCCTGACAAGAATGTTTTGGTTAAGCTAACTGAGAAAATGGTTTGGATGTTGATGTCCCACAGGGTAAGAAAGATGATTGCTCTATCTGTCTGCTTGTATGGACGATAGGCTTTGAGTACACCAGAATGCTGGCCTGAAAACCGTGGTCAGCATTTCCAGATGGGGAACAGTGGTTATACCTCCCCCCCATTCCTGAATAGCCGGGCTTTTCCAGCATGAGAATCTTATTTCAGAAACTGAAACCAGGGCTTGGCTCTTACAAAACAGTAATGTCTTGCAGATGGGTGTTGTTATTGCTGAAACTGGTATCTCCAGCTGAAACACTTGTATATATACATTTTTAAATCCAGAGCATAGGTGTTCTGTGGACACACGTCTGTGCTGAATGAAGAATGCCAAAGCTAAGAAAGGGTGAAGTGAAAGAGAGGACAATTAGCACAGGAGGAGAAGAATGTGTGAAAAAGCAGTAGGGACAACATGCCGTAGGAGAGGTCTTGATAGCAGTAGGAAAGATGTGGGTCTGTCCTGTTTAGGCTTTGTGCCTGCTCTGATACAGGTGAAAGCATCTCTCTGCCGTTCCGTGCGCCTGTTAGGCTTCACTTTCAGCTGACGGTCTGGAAACAGCAAAACTCGCCTGTTTAATGGAAGCACCTGTTAGCCCCAGAGGAGCAGAGCTGGGGTTCCCTTTGAGGGTTGAAGTACGGTCTCTGCGGTACCTCATTACAGGGGAACTCCGCGGACGCACTGCAGGAGCAGGTGCCCTAGGTGCATCGTGCCGCTCGGTGTGGTTGGTCCCCCAAGGGATATTGTTCCCAGCTGGAATGCAGTTGTGCAGTGCTTTGAGCTTTGCAGTGAAGAGCTGTTCTTGTGGCTTACTTTTATGCTGTCCCTGAATGTTAATTCTTTCCGTAGCACAGAACAATCTGAGGGCCGTTGTTGCTTTATTTAATTTATTTCAAGTTATTTGTTGAGTGTGTGAAACAGATGCATGATTCAGGGCTCTTAGTGAAGAGTATAGGTCAAACTGGCTGCAAAGTACAGAGGAAAATTTTTATAGAAATTTTTTCCACAAAGGAAATGGGAACTAAGCTTTAGCACAAAGGTGGATGTCCATCCATACTGGAGGGGATTTGTCTCATCTTACCAGCATGGTATTTTCTCCCTGGCAGGGCGAATTTGTTAATGAGTATGTTGGGGAGCTAATTGATGAAGAGGAGTGCCGAGCCCGAATCCGCTATGCTCAGGAGCATGACATCACCAATTTCTACATGTTGACACTGGATAAGGTATGTGGAAAGAACTTGTCTTGCCAGGGTCATATACAGAAGTAAAACGATGGCAAGGAAAGCACGATAGTGGTCTTCTACAGCAAGTAAAAAGGTGCTAAGAGTTGCTCATGAGCTGGTCTGCGTTTCCACTAAAGAGGAGACTAAAAGAATGGACTTAACGTGCAGTAGAGAAGTTTCAGGTTGGATATTAGGATTAGGAACAAAGTCTGAACAGGGTTCATTGGAGTTTGTTCAGAAGAGGTGAGGCAGTTGTCTGAGGATCATAGATCCTGCTTCAGCATAACAGGGTCCGTTTGGTAATCTCAGGATCCTTGCCAGCAGCTGAACCCTGGAGAGTCCGGAACTGGGCTGATGTGTGCCAGAGAATGCCTCAGCCCTCAGATGTACAAGTATCAGGCACGGTGAGACCCTAATTTAAGTTCTGATCCCAGGTCTTGCTGGTCTAAGTAGAGAAGTGGAGTTTGTTAAACCCACACAATCCTCAGCGGGTCCTGGAGGCCAGGTTGTTGGTGTGAACTCCTGGCTTTTAGAGGTAAGTAGTTTTGTCAGCTGCTTTCCACGCTTTCTCACTCAACCTTGAGAAGATTAGAAGGAAGCCATGAAAGCGGGCACGGGAAGCAGCTTTCGAGCGTGGGGCAGGATAACAATGTGACTGCTTTCTGACTGTCCCTTCTTCTTACTGGAAATTCACACTGACCATGTCTTGTTTTCCTGGCTGATGGGTGGGAGCAGGGACAAAACCAAGGGCTAATATCTTCGCCGTTATTGCAAAATGAAATCTGTTGCAGCTGCCCCTCCTCTCTGACACATCTAACAAATGGTAGTGTACTGTACAGAAGCGTACCTCACGTGTCACGTACTGTTCCTGTTTGCCTTCCCTACATTGATGTACAAGAAATAGGAACTGGTATTTTGCTTTTAAGCAGAAGTTGGGGTCTGGAACCACAAGTGCTGCCTTGGAAGTGTGCTGGTGTAGTGTTTATCTGGTACTAACACCGCAGGGAGAGCGAACTTCCCAGACAGCAGCAGTAGCGCTTTCCTGGCTGTCCGGGAGCCTGTCTGTCTTTGAAGAGGAAGATGATGTTGTGCAGGAGACTGTATTGCCATTTAATCTGCCAGCCTCCACCAGAGACATCAGCGCGTGGAAAGTGGTTGGGTGTCTGTCGATTGTCCAGGCAACACAGCGACGCCTGTCCCTTGTGCTTGGTTAAAACACCTGTATGGACTGAGGTGCTTTGCAGGCGTCATCAGATGCCTCCATTGTCATAGTTTTCACTGCTGATTAATGCTTTCCTGGTACCTGTGCTGCAACAGCTTGAGCAGGAAATGACACTTTATTANTTTTTTTTTTTTTTGCAATTCCAGGATCGAATCATTGATGCTGGGCCAAAGGGCAATTACGCTCGATTCATGAACCACTGCTGCCAGCCAAACTGTGAGACTCAGAAATGGTGTGTGAACGGTGATACTCGGGTTGGGCTCTTCGCAATTGTAAATATCAAAGCCGGTAAGGAACCCCGCTCTGCCCCTACCTGCAGTTAAAAGCATGGGAGTGTTTCTGTAAGGAGAGGGGAGGGGTTGTAACTCCCGGGGAAGATAATTCATTTTTCTTTTCACATAGGCAGTCATGAGACTTGGCACCAGCACTGACATAATGAAACACACACACCCATGGTATAAACGGAGGCTGAGATTTCTAATTTACAGGGTCAAGAAATGGAGCTAAGCATCTGCAGCGCGGGGTTGAATGCCCTTTTGGCTGTAGTATGTGGTAGGAGCGTGGGGTTGCACTGAATTTTCAATCCACGCAGATCTATGGGGAGATTAGTAGTTGGTATCCTTCCATAGTTGGCGCGGTCATTTGTGTCGCTATATTTCAAAAGTGCTTTTACTTCAGCAATAAGACGTTCTGCCCCGTAGTTCATGACAACTTGCTTGGTTTTCATCTGCTTTTGTGCTAGGGACTGAGCTGACTTTCAACTACAATCTGGAGTGTTTGGGAAATGGAAAAACCGTTTGTAAATGTGGTGCCCCAAATTGCAGTGGCTTCCTAGGAGTTCGGCCAAAGGTATGATGCCTCCTTTAAGTCTTTGTTCTTCCAAATCACCTCTTCGCATAGATGTGTATCATTTCTTGCAGAGATCCCAGGAAGGGCAATCCGGTTTCAGTGTGGCCATGAAAACACTGCTTGAAATGAGTTGAATCTTGAAGTTTTCGTTCTGAGAGCACAGATCTTAGACCTGAATTATCAGAGTTGCTATAAATAATGATAGGAAGTAGTATTTGATAACAAAAGAGTAAATGAAAGATATTTTTTTTCCAGAATTTTTTGCTTACTAGCATGATAATTTCCATCACGTTGGAGGTGCAAAGGACAGGCATGGGAAAGACTTCCATTGTGTAACCAAGAAACCACGGCATAGTCCATTTCCCAAAGTTAAAGGCCCAAGTAAATTGGGAGCATGCACGGAAGGCCAGCAAACTTTCATTCTTTCAGACTTGGAGTTGCTTTAGAGCCAGAAAGCTTCTATATTGCCATCTTTGCTGCAATAAGAAACTTCCTGGGTTTTTTTCCTTCTTCTGGTTAAGTGACTGAAGTGCATACCTCAGACAAGAATAAGAAATTTGCCCTATCTGTAGTAGAAAAATCACTAGCTTTTAAACCTCACCGACTTTGAGAGCTTTGTGTTGTAACTGTAACGTTGCAGTAACAGGAATTGATCTCAGTTACCTTCTCATGTGAGCTGGTTCTCACTGGGAAGAGGAAATAACAGGAGTGGTTGGCCGAGTTCCCAGCTGTCACCAGCTAAATCTATGTCTCAGCTCTTGGTGTGAACAAGAGCCTTCACCAGATCAGCCTGTAGTCCCTCTGCTCTGGCGTGTGGATACTGGCAGCTTGTTCACCCACAGTTACGGGTTAAAAGCTCCAGCAGCACAGTTGTTAAGCCCCATCGATATATAGGGAAGGTTTTGTGAATTCTCCAGAGAGCTTAGTTCTGCAGAAAAATTAATTTAGGATTAAAAAAAAAAAAGTCTTCAGAAGTTGACAGATGAGGTGAATTACACATCTGGTGTATTTAGTTCTTTTTTGGGTTGTGATTTAAAGTTCAATTGATTTTGTGCTGCTCCTGTGTTCTACACGGCTCGGCTGTCATTTTTGTGCCAAAATTGCAGGTTGCATGATGGAAATCAGAGAAAGGTGCCCTTTAGTTGGCATTAATGTTCCATTGTGATGCCTGAGGCGACTCATTCCATCTTGATGAGATGGGCTAAGAAACAATACTCAAGAAAACAGTACCTTGGGGTATTTTTTTTTCAAATTCATCCCACAACAGATGTGTTTTTAAGCTTCCTGAAGATACAGCAGAGACAAAACTTTGCTGATTATATTCAAGTTCACTCTTAAAAGTGACCTTTCTAACTGGGAGTGTGGAAGAATGCTTGGGAGTCTATTGTACTGCAGCGAGCAAGTGGGAATCGCTTAGTCCAGCTGTTAGACCTTGCTTAGACATTCAAATTAGCTGTGAAAGGTTTTTCTTGTTCCCTTTGTAATTAGATGAACGAGGTACTAGGCGCTGAGAAAGAATAGGTGGAATAGTTCAGGTGGAATGATTTCACTGCCTGCATTTTCAATGATAAGAAGGGCCTGACTTGTCCCCATTGTCGATGGGAATGGTGGTATGAAACCAGAAATATCCACAGGTGAAGGGGAAGGGAACAATGGAGAGACGTAACTCCCTGGCGGCAGGACTGCTGCTGAATTCTGAAATTGTAGATCTGGAGACAAAAGTTTTTAAATGTTTCGGTGTTGGTTTTTTTTTTTAATATTGGTAGGAGAGTGATTGAAATAGTACCCAATATTAATGTGGAATAAAGGATGCAAAAATCACCTC
The DNA here is from genome assembly GCA_013396915.1 of Stercorarius parasiticus. NCBI lineage: Eukaryota > Metazoa > Chordata > Aves > Charadriiformes > Stercorariidae > Stercorarius > Stercorarius parasiticus. The sequence continues at coordinate 23,579 of VWZL01004490.1, read as the reverse complement.
GTAGATGTTGTCTCAGCACGCAGAGATGTTCTCTGTGGAGAACGCGTGTTTGGACACGAAGATATGTGGATAATAGCATAAAAATTATCTCATGTCTGTTTAGACAGACTAAACTGATAGTGCTTTGATAAGGTCACTGGCAGGGGACAGCTGTCATCATCTTTGTGGAGCTGAGTGCGCGGTGCAATGGGAGGCTTTTAGCCTTCCAGGATCCGTGCTAGGGGGTTAGGAGAACCTAGCCTGGGGGGTGGGCAGGTTGGAGGGAAGAGAGCACTTAAGCCATTTAGATGCCAATCGTGGTTGCTCCATTACTGCCTGTAACACAGGCAGAATTTAAACAGGATTTAACTGTGCTGGTGACACGAAGGTGTCAGATGTCATTGGTGTGGGAGGATGGGGCATTTGCAAAGGAATAACTGAGTATAACTGGGAATGGGCTGGAGTTCAGAGATTCAGGATGCCACAGTACAACACCTGGAGGGTAACAGCAGAAAGAAATCTGCCATGAGAAGGTCACGGATGAGCAGTCGTTGTGGAGAAGGAGTAGTTGTGCAGTTCCGCTGCCGCAGGACTGAGCTGCTGTGGTGAAAAAGGCGAATGCAGGCAGTGCTTTGGGAGGCATTTCCCATTCTTTTGGAGAAGTATTGATGTCGTCGTACACGGCCTGTGAGGCATCATCTGAAGTAGCGTGTATAATTCTGTAACTTGCGTTTGGGAGAAATGAACTCAGTAGGAGCAGAGAAAAGCCATTAGAAAGATTGAGGGTGCAGACTGTGATCACAGACAAATTCAGACTGAAAATGGGGAGAGGGGTGAGGAACATGGAAAAGTGGCCTGGGAGAGACTCCTCATGAGAGTCAGGGGTGCGAGGAGACCCAACTGCTTTAACCAAGGACCTGAAGAGTCTGTGAGAGGTGGCACAAGCCCAGCAATGCCAGGCAGCCCCTGGGATTGCATTGTATCGCATGTTCAGCCAGGCTTTTGTGCAGGCCTTCCAGAATTTTTCCAAAAGAAAAAAGAACTATTTGCTGTAGTAAATAGATTGCCAAATATGAAGAAGCACTGTAGAGTTGCTACATACGTTTCAGGTATGGCTGGCAGTAGAATTTTTATTTGCGGCATTGTGGTTATCTCCACCGTAACAGGAAGGGGACAGATGGAAGGGGCAGAGACCTGCCTTAACTGATGTTGTCTCACCCACAGAGCCAACCCAACCTCACCGAGGAAAAGTCCAAGAAGCTAAAGAGACGGCCGCAGATGAAGCGCAGGTCGCAGGCGGAGGTGATGAAGGAGCGAGAGGATGAGTGTTTCAGCTGTGGGGATGGAGGGCAGCTAGTTTCTTGTAAGAAGCCAGGCTGCCCCAAGGTGTACCACGCGGACTGCCTCAACCTGACCAAGAGACCTGCAGGTCAGTACTCCACATGGCTGGGCTCACTTAGGTCACAGCATTGGCTTGAGGTGTCCCAGGCGCTGCTCATCACCTTGCACTCACTTCACAGCATCTTCCAGAAGTCTTTCTCACTTGAACAGATTTTGTGGCCCGCACAACACAAGCACCCTGGTTTGCACCCCACTGGGACTGCAAGAAGATGAGTTGATTGCTGAAGGGTGAGCTGGTCCTTGCCTAAGAAGTGGTGCTTGTGAGCTGACTCCATCCTTGGGGCCTGGCAGAGGACAGTCACAACAATAGTTACGATATTGGTTCCTCAGTCTGTTTTCCCAAGGTTGAAAACAATTGAGTGAATTGATAAGAGTTAAGAGAAAAATGTGTTAGATGTCTTAAGAGCCATGAGCTTATAGTTAAGGAACAGAACAGTATCAAAGCATATCCTGGTTTGTGTTGAAATGAGGACAGAAATTTGATATAAAAAAAGAAAGAAATAGGCTCCCTGTATGAGTGATAAAACAGTTTCTGGTTCATTAGTAGCTCAGGGGCTGTAAAGTAACATTTGTTAGCGGAAAAGATTTAAGTTGCTTTTAAAAGTTTTTAAGGAGCTGGTTAAGGGGAGTGTTTCCTCTGTTGTTTCAGTTTGTCTTGGTTACTAAAGGAGTTCCTGGGACCTTTAATGAGTGTTCAGGTTTAACCAATGCTCAGAAAGGGAAAAAGTCTGACCTGAGTCTTGTAGGCCAGTTAGCCCGATGTCTGCCAGGCCGGGAGGATGGAAAAGCTGATACGAGATCAAGTGCCTAAAGAATTAAATGGTAAGAATATAAACAATACTAGATGACAAGTTTTTGGGTAGAATAACTCATCAAACCTAATTTAGGCGTTTTTGCTAAGATAATAAATTTGGTTAATAAAAGAAACTGCATCGAAGTAGTTTGTTTAGGGGGCTGTAAATCTTCTGATTTAATACCGTAAGCATTCCCATAATTAGAAATTCTCTGCAGCTCTGTACAGTAGTTTCTGAGCACGTCGGAGGCAGGCTGAGAAACATGGAACCAAGCGGTCTCTGAAAGAACTGCCAGGAGAGTCACGGCGACAGAGTGTTTCTGTCAGCGCGCCACGGGGAGCCAGAACTGGGCGCTCAGCACCTCTAGCTGTAATGTGGCAGAAGGTGTAGAAGGGCTAGTAGCGTGTTTTGTAGATGACAGAAATGACGTGTGTGCGTCTGTTAAGTTTTGGGGGAGAGTAGGGCATTATACAGAAGACCTCGGATTGCTCATTGAACAAACGCCGTGTACCAGAGCAATGCGAAAGCCAACAGGAGTGCAGGTCATTCCTATGGAAACATCATCATTCAGGGTGAGGGAGTCCTGAATGTCACCTTCCTACCCATTTTTGTGCGCTAAGACAGGGCACTGTAACATCCTGGCAGGCTTTCCCATGCTTTAAAGTCTCCATCGAAGGAGAATCCCCTGCTTTCCGTTTGAAAAGTTTCTCCTAACAGCCTGTCTTGAAAAAACAAAGGATTACTTCTGGATACCCATTTTTTTACGGGATGGGAGGCTGTTATCTCCTTAATCTTTTGCGTCTTAGACAAACACGGCCTCTCCTTGCAGCTCTTATTTTCTAAAATTATTATTCTTGATCTGCTCTGGACTGTGTCCCACCTGCCTACACGTGTTTTAAATTGTGGTAACACAAGAGTATTTTAACAGTACTGCAGCTGAAGCCTTGCTAACGCTGACAGAATAGAATAATTGTGGTTTGTGTTTTACATAACATACCTCAGGAAATGAGATTTCCCTTGTTTTTAAAAAATAACTTTTATTATTTACGTGGTGTTCGTGATTTGCCCTATCATCCTTGAGTCCTCTTGTCTTGATCCTTTGCGCATATTTATTTTTATTTCTTCCTCCTGCAGTCCTGCTTTGCACTGGTCTTTATTTAATTGCATCTTGTTAGTGCCAGAGCATCTGTCCAGTTTAAATTCTGAGCCTGTCTAACCAGATTTTTGCAGTTCCTCACAGCCTTGCCGTTATCTTACCTGTTTCAGTAAGAGTATTTGCCCTTCTGTTTCTAGAAATTTGAAATTAAAATACAGGCTAAAATAGACTCCTGAAGGATGTCGTTGGAAATGCTCCCTCACTTTGCCAGAAGACCATTAATAGCAGTTTTCTGAGTATGTTTTTCAGCCAATTGTAGACATTTTACCATTTTTACACGTAGGCTGTTATTTTCATAGCCCACTCCTTAGAGTGCCGTGCAGGACATGAAAGGTTCAGCACTCTTGTTCAAATGTTTCTTCTGCCATGGGCATTGCTGTCAAGTAGTTGGAATTTCCTGCTTGTTTGCATGTTGCTAATTGTGTGATCTTACTTCTGAAAGCTCCTCTGCTCTGGGCTGTCTCTGGAGAGGCTGCTTATTCATTAGGCCTTTTATCCTGTCAAAGACCATTAGAGTGGTTTGGTAGGATTTATCCTTCCTGCAACATACTGGCAGGTTTTGAGTTATTTTATTTTCCATCCGTACAATTGACCTCTTACAATAATAGTCACAGAGTCTTTCCAGTGGCCTAAGTGAGTGTTGAGCGGGGCTGTCTGGGTTGCTGACGGTGTGGGGAGAGCAGCAACAGCCTGTGCTGCAGCACCGCGAGCCCGAAAGAGGGAAAGCCATGTGCAGTGTTAAACATCCCTGCCCTGAACAGTATGCTGAAAAATTGGAGAAGATGCAGAAAAGCAGCGTATACATATTTTGAGAGCGGAACAGAAGCCTTGGACTGGCTTCAGAGGAGGGAAAAACACGCTCCATGTTGTCTTCAGACCCAGGGGAGAAGCAGTGTGAGAGAGGGGAGTGGAAAGCTGGTGTTGCACAAGTGCATGGAGAAATGCTCGCAGCTGCTCAGTGCCGTGCTGCAGCCGCGCTCTCTTCCACCCTCCCTGGAAAAGAGCTGGTAGCCAAAGCCACAGATGTGTGGGCTTGGTTCAGGGAGGCTGGGAAGTGCTCTGGCCCGGCTGGTGTCCAGGGTTGCCCTCCACAGACAGTCAGGGGGGGTATTTGGAAAGGCAGACGTGCTGGTCCTATGGTGAGAGGTCAGGGGCTCGGTGTCGTGTATCCTGGGTGCAAATGGTCTCACTGTTCCTTGTGTCCATGAGCTGGTGAGAAGACAGTGGCGGCAGCCTTGGCTGGGGGAGGAGAAGGCTGAAGCAGTGAGGTCATCTACAAGTGAAAAAAGCAGCACTCTCTGGAGAGCAATGTTGCTTTTTTCCTCTGTGATGGTGTTGATGTTGATGGTGAAGAGATTCAGTGTGGACGTGGAGCTCCTCGGGGAGAAGCTCTGCTTTGTGATAAGCAGTTTTTTTATCATGGCCATACACAGAGGTTATGGAAGATGCCTTTGGGTACAGAGACAAATAGAAACTTACTCCCTTGTGACCACTGCCCTCTCACTTCTTCTTTCTAATAAATGGGAAGGGAGGTTGTTGGCCCAGAATTAACAGCGACTTAGATGAACCTGATGCATCTACTTAAAAAGTCCGTTGGGTGTGTTATACACGGATACCACTGTTGTTGTCTGTGGAAATCAGAGCCACAGGGATGTGCAAGCTGGTGATGTCTGCTCTTCTCTAGGTGCCTGTATTGGTTAATGTCATGCTGGAGCTAGATGGGCTTTTGTTCTGACCCGGCGTGGTGTGTTTGTCATGATTATCATTGCCCTTGTTGCTTCTGAGAAAACAGGTTCCTCTTAACTGCCCGTCAAGCCTGGGAGCTATGGCAGAAGCTGAGGAGGACATGTAGAATTGTATGGAAGTATCACAGGCGTGTTCCCCCTCTCCCTTGAACTCCCTGTGCAGCAGGCCTTGTCTTTTCCCCTTGTACCACTCCTAAGGTGTGTCTTTTCTCCTGTGTCTGTGCTGCAGGAAAGTGGGAGTGCCCGTGGCATCAGTGTGATATGTGCGGTAAGGAAGCAGCTTCCTTCTGCGAGATGTGCCCCAGGTCCTTCTGCAAGCAGCACCGGGAAGGCATGCTCTTCATCTCCAAGCTGGATGGACGTTTATGCTGCACGGAGCACGATCCCTGTGGGCCTAACCCTCTAGAGCCGGGAGAAATTCGTGAGTATGTGCCTCCCATAGAAGCCCTGGCTGATGGCGAGGACACCCAGCCAGTGGAGCAGCCACCTGCAGACACAGACCTGAGTGTTCAGCCTCTGGACAGCCTACCTCAGTCTGTGGCCCTCAGACTGCAGTCACCAGAAAAGCCCCCCGCTACCCTAGCGCTGAGGCTGCCGCCATCAGACAAGCCCCCCACCACCCTAGCCCTGAGGCTGCAGCCATCAAACAAGCCCCCCACCACCCTGGCCCTTAGGCTGCCTCCACCAGACAAACCGCCCGCCACCCTGGCGCTGAGACTGCCACCGTCAAATAAACCCCCCACCACCTTGTCACTGAGGCTGAAGCCATCCAACAAACCCCCCACCACCCTCTCGCTCCGGCTGCAGCCTTCGGACAAACCTCCCACCACCCTGTCGCTCTGCCTGCAGCCGTCGGACAGGCCCCAGGCTGCCCTGTCCCTAAGGCTGCAGTCAGAGAAGCAACCCATCGTCGTAGCGCTGAGGCCTCAGCAGTCCGAAAAACCTCCCACCAACGCGGTGCTGTGGCCCCTGGACGAGTCCTCCAGTGACGCCTCGCAGCCTCATCTGCCGAGCAAATCTCCTCCGGGAACTCCACAGTCGTCGGACGAGTCGCTTGTTACTGCTGGTGCCCTGCAGCTTCAGCTGTCGGATGAGCCTCCTGACACCCCGGGGGTTTTGGGGTTATCGGACAAGTCTGTCATTGACACCAGGACCCAGCAGCCTGAGCTGCTGGATGAGTTCCCAGCGAAACGCCTGCATCCTCAGCTGTCGGACAGACTCCTCGCCACAGCGGGGACCCTGCAGTCCCAGCCGGTGGACAAGCCTCCTGGGGCCGATCAGCTTCAGCTGTTGGACAAAGCTTCTGCCCAGAGTCTGCAGTCGCAGTCTGTGGAAAAGGCTCCCGGTTCTGTGGTGCCGCAGGTCCCGGCATCGGAGATGGCTCCCAGTCCTGGGGTGCTGTGGCCTCTGCCCATTGAAAAAGTCCCTGGCTCCCCGGTCTCACGGATCCTGCCCATGGAGAAGGCTTCTGGATTGGCTGTGCCACGGCCCCTGCCCACGGAGAAGGCTTCCTTCTCCGGGTCAGTGCGGGTCCCAGCCACAGAGAAGGCTCCCAGCTCTGGGACACCCCGTCCCCTGCCTCCAGAGAAGGCTCCTGCCTCGGTTATGCCACGGATCCTGCCCACAGAGAAGGCTCCCAGTTTAGGGACGCTGCGGCCCCTGCCTCTGGAGAAGGCCCCTGGCTCCCGTTCACCTCACATCCTGCCCATGGAGAAGGCTCTCGGCTCGGGGGCCCTGCGGATCCCACTCACGCAAAAGGCGCTCGCCCCCGGCGTGCTGCGGCCCCTGCCTCCGGAGAAGGCTGCCGACTCCGGGGCCCTGCGGGTCCTGCCTCCGGAGAAGGCTCTCAGCTCCGTGATGGTTCGGCCTCAGCTCTTGGAGAGGTCTCTCACTCTTACAGCCCCGTGGCCTCAGGCATCAGACAGGCTGGCTACTGCCGTGGCTCCTCGGCCTCAAGTCTTGGACAAGCCTCCGGCTGCGTCGGCTCCGAGGCTGTTGCTGTCGGAGAAGGCGCTGCGGCCCGTCGACCAGAACGCTCAGCCGAAGGAGAGAGGAGCCCCGGCCGTGGAGCTGAGTCCCCAGCAGAAAGAGAGGACCATGTTAGCTGGCGAGCAAATCTCTTGGTCTGCTGGGAAGGTGGTGACGCATGTCGGACAGGTACCTTGGCCTACGGAGAAACTACAGACGCATGAGCAAACCCACTGGCCCACCGCAAAAGCCCTGACGCCTGCAGAGCAGTCCCCCCGGACAGCGGAGAAACTACCGGAGCCGACCCTTCAGCCGGGCTGGGAAGTGGCCTCAGCCCCCACAGAGCAAACCCCTTGGACATCAGAGAGATTGCGTGCGTTTGAGCAGACCCCTCGGCCCGCCAGGGAAGCGCCGGTGCCCCCGGAGCAGATGCAGTGGCTTGTAACAAACATTCAGACAATTGACCAGATTACTTGGCTGAGTGGAAAAGCACAGACTCCTCGGGGGCAGGACCCTTTGCCTGAACAAAACACAGCGCTAGCCCGTAACCAGGATTCTGTCTGTCGTGAGTTGGCCGACTCAGAGCCAAAGTGAGGTTGGTGAATGTGGGAGGCAGGTTTCAGTCTTTTAATGTTTAGGGAGGGGGAATCTTTATTTTGTTTGGTTTTTTTTTTTTTATTCACTTCCCTGAGCCCAGCCCCTAACCCATGCACATCCCATCCATATTCTCTTGTGACATGAGCAAGGACATTCACCTAAGTCTGAGTGTGGCCCAGTTGAAGGGAGAGAGCATCCGTGACCTTTTCCTCTTCCTTTCACAAATGGTAAAGCTGAAATAAAGAGTCCACTCTGGGTAAAAATCTCCAATTCCATTGAAATGGTCACATTACTGATCCAGCGTGTTCAAGCTCCAGGTCTGATTCGTAGGCGCGTTCCCAGGTACAGCTAGGGGCCTTGCTCTTGTTACTGTATTTAGAGGAAGCAGATCAGGCAGGCTGCCCTGGGACTGGAGATGTTTCGGGGGTCAGGCGGTGAGCAGGCAGGTGTACGCCCTTGCTGGACTCTGTGGAAGCAGGGAAAGGGTTTATCTGTTGTCTGCCCAGGTCTCTGTCCCTGCAGGGTGTTGCTTTGCGAGGTTTGTCCGTACGTTCGCTGGGACGTGCTGTGTGTGTGGTTCACTGATGGACAGGTATCGTCTCCAGCTGAGCTGGGAGAGGAGCCTGCTGCACGCGCTCGGTGCAGTTTCCTCCAGCAATAGGCAATATCCATTCAGGCTCCTTTGTACAAAGCTGCGACTGGCCAGGCCCAAGAAACAGGAAATCTGAAGGAGGTCAGGGAAAAGAGAGATCTTGGAAGAAGCCATCTGGCAGTTTTTTACATTTCTTGTGTCTTAATCCTTTAGCACAGGACACGCGGAGTGTTTCCTGCACTTGAAATCGTGGTGACCTATAAAGCAGCAATAGCAGAGCAGGGCTGAGTGGATTTCCCCAAGGTGCTGAGCACCGCCCTGGCAGGGTGGTGGTGCTCCCTTTCAAATTTCCATCCAGTCTCTTCTTGACTTCTGTCATTACCGTGAGCCAGCAGACTGAGCAGTCTTTTCTCCCCCTGCCTCAGACGTGTTCAGGACATGTTCGCATCATACCTGGTCTTCCCAGCAGCGGGACGCGCTGCCGAGCTGCAAGTTGAAGCCTGTACCGTTCGCTGCGCAGCGCGGAGGCAAGGGTGCCGTAGCGGTGTCGGGACCCATCTCGACACCTTCCCCTTGGGTAGCTTCTGGCTTAACTCTTCTACAACCAAAGGAGACTTGAATTAACTGGACTGTGTTGGTGTGCGTGTGTGTGTGTGCGCGCGCGTGTGTGTCCTTCCAACTGAATAGTAGTTCTCACACTGGAACACGGTGGGCTCCAGCAGCTGGCTGGCTTTTTTTTTTCCTCTCCTCCCTTTTCCAGTTAAGGAGATGTTTAGTACCTGGTGGTTGTCAGGCTGGTGTTCAGACTAAGCCTGCTGAAAGCCGTTTACTCAAGTGTTGAGGCAGAAGTTCACTTGGTCATGGTACTTCTGGGGCAAGCGGTAGATTCCCAGGGACCTGCAGGAGTGGCGTCTTGTGACCACCGTCACCCTCGCAGGCAGGAGGACGACGGGCGTCCCTGGGCGGCGCTGCCCGGGCTGCATGGGGTCGGTATCCTGCCAAGGAAGCGCTGCTGACCAGCACACTCTCCCACTCTCACAACACATTACCTCTGTGGCTTGCCTGAGCTCCGCCGATCTAGGTGCCACAGCCTCGGATCTCCGTGCCCGCCACCAGACCCTCGCGCAGCTCCAGCGTATCCTCCTCCTTCCAGGCACATCCGCAGGTCCCTGCCCGCAAAGGGAGCGTTCAGCTCCAGGCTGACCCTCTCCCTCCGATGTGGGAGCAGGTCATTGTTCCCACCTGGCTTGCAAGTGCCTGCTGCTCCCAGAGCAGACGGTCATGAGCTTTGCAGTTTTCGATGAAGGGAGGCAGACACTTGTACTGAGACTAATCCTGATCCATTCTCCTTTCCTCATGTACGCGCCCCAAGACAACGTCCTGCTGTAAAGGCCGGGTGTGCTGGGCACGAGGGGAACATTATCAGTGCTATGGTGCATCTCTTCTCTAGTCCGAATCATTTCAGATCCTTTGTAGAATAGCTAGCAATTTCAAAAAGCTTTATGGCTTATGGAAACTTACTGTTTAATGTTGTTTTTTTCCGGGAAGACTGGCAGGTCAGTTCCTGCTTGCTGCTGAAACTGGGGAAATGCAAGCAGCTTGTGTTTCTGCGTGACTCCTGCACAAAGGGAATCGGGACAACTCCTCAGAACCATTGAGAGAGAAAATAATTTAAGGGCATTCGTTAACTTTTTTAAACAAAATTTAAAAAATGGTAATGAGGTTCAGTATATTAAGTATTTATCATGTGTGAGAAGGAAAATAAATCGTGATTTTACATTTATAGGCCTTCCCATGAGCTGGACTTAGTCATGTAGATTGTGTAAGTAGGGTTACCTCCATGCCAGCCGCCCAGCCAGCTACAGCTGTAACCAGAAAGGTATCTGCACTGCTCTGTCCACCTCCGCTTCGCATTGTCACGTGTTAACTAGTTACTTGTTTCATGAAAAATAAACTGTGAATATTTTTGGTGCAGGCTTTTTTAAATCTGTAAAATGGAGAAGTTCTCAATGAATTCTCGTTAAGTGCAGGTTTGAAAAAATCACTTCTCTAAATCGTGTGCTCACGTAGTAAGGTGAGGTTCACGGCAGCAAAAGCCTTTCACACAGCAGGCTTTCACCCAAAAGCTTGTTTTGAACAGTGAGCTTGGATTGAACTGTTGCATGGCATTTTAAACTCACAGCCTTATTCCTTGCATCTGACCGTACCCCACCTCTCTTCTTGTCTCCTTTCATGCCTTTTCCACGAGGATCCAGGTTTCTGGCTTGTTATCCTCCAGCTACGTGCTGGAAAGTGGACTTCAGCGTAGCTGGGAGGCTGCTCAGTAAAGTTGGTGTTTGGAAATGTCACTGGAGGAGGAAGCCACCAAGCTGCTCTTCCCTCCTCGCCCTCATTGGGCCCCTGGGCAATGCCCTGTCAGATCGGGATGGCTTTTCAGACGTACGTGGGGCTTGCAGAGGGAGTAGTGGGCTATTAGGAATTGGTGGCTGTGCTGGATCGCTTCAACAAGACAGCAAGGCCTGACCAGGTGTGGAGATAGGTCCCGGCAGCCCTGCCCTGCCCAGCCTGCCTGCGTCGGCTATGAGCGGTGGGAAACAGCTACGGGCAGCGCAACCCTCATGAAGGAAATACGGGCTTTTTCAGCACTTGAGGAGACTCCGGCTGTTGGTGGCAGCTGGTAGCACTGCCTTGGAGGAGGAAAGGGAGATGTCTGTACGGAAGTAGTCTGGTTCATTTTATGTAATTGCTGCCTTCGGAGTTCAGCCAGTTTGTATCACTTGGGTTTTGCTGTGGCTGAGGCCACAAGTGCTTTTTTTACTGTGTTGGAGGGATCCGATCACCTGGCCACTAACAGTCTCGGGTCAGGCGTAGTTGGCAGCCAAGGTGGGTGAGAGGTGACTCTTGATGTTGATCCGCTGCTGTGGAGAGTTGTAGAAGCAGAATCAAGGGTGTATTTATTTCTGCTTAGAGCTGTGTCCCTTTCCCTGCTGTCCCAGGGAGGCTGACGGGAACTTCCCAGCATCATGAGCCCATTCCCACGTGTAGGAATGGCTCCCCCTTCCGAGTTGCAAAGGGGATGAAGGTTTTGCTCCCATACAAATGCTTTGCTGGTGAAGATCCTTGCCGGCTGGCTGCCCCTGCTCAGAGCAGCGGGCTGGGGTCACCAGCCGTGGCCTCCGTCCCACGGCGGGACCTGCTTCAGTGGTGGATTCCCAGGACGGGCAGGAGAGTCCCAGTTGGCCTTTGGCGGTGGAGGAGCTTTGGTGAGGGGTAACAGTGTGGTGAGGGACTCGGTCTGCCTGGCCAGGTGGGATGCGTGGGCAGGAGGGGAGTGGGCACTGCCCGCCGTCCTGTGTGGCTCATCCCGTCCGCACCCGCTCGCTGGGCTGGTGCCCGCTGTCAGCCAGGGCTCTGGGGAGTCGAGCAGAACAGCAACCACTGTAAGGGATAATCCCCCCACTGTGCATCTTCAGATACTAACTAGCTCACCGTAGCTTGCTTTATTGCTGTTCTCGAGTTAAAACTGTTCCTGTTTAACAAAAAAAAAAAAACAAAACAAACAAACCTCCAAGAACCAGGTTCACTTCCATGCACAGAGTGTCCGGGTGGTACTGTGGGAGCATGCGGTGTAATTCAGGGTTAAACCCCCCACAGGCACAGGCTTCGCTTCGGAGGTGGTGTGGCGGTTGTTAAAATCCGGGCGATGAGAGAGGTGGTTGATTCTGAAGGACAGTAATGTACTAAGGGGAGACGATGCGGATTGGGGGTGCTGGAAGAGCTTCAGCTCAGTTTCACAATAAAAAAGGAAGAAAAAGCAGCAGCGCTAACCCTGATGTGTCTCAGCAGCAGTTTACCTGAGCGTGCCGTGGATGTGTGCTGCTCCCACCTGGACGCTGCAGCCAGCGTCGAGACAGGGCAGGGGGAGCTTGTTTGAGAAACCTCAGACCTTCAACACTTTCCGTTTACTTTTAATTTCAGCCTTAACTTCTGATTTCGCTTGATGTTTGGAATAACCGTAATTGTAACCTGCTTGTAATGTGCTTTGCCCGAAATTACTGATGAGGCTTTCAGACTTTGCCGGCCAGGGAGTGTTAAAGCAAAGTGGCAAACGGTGCAGCTACTCTGAAGGTACAGGGGAGGCCGGCGAGGGCTTGTGCGCAGTGTTTGATCACCCAGGCTTTGTCCACGCTAATTACTCCCCTGTGATAGTGATAATGCCGTGGCAGCGTTTGCAGCTCAGGCTGCGCCTCTCGCAGCAGCACGGCCGGGCTGGTGGGTGCTCAGGGCTCCCAGGGCCTGGGAGATGGGATGCTGGAGCTTGGGGACTGCTCCGCCGCTTGCCTGGCTTCAGCGGGAGTCTCGCCTGCAGGGTGGCAGTGCCCTCACTTAGCAGGAGGTGGGAAAAGGCGAAATTTCTGCTCCGGGTCCTCCAAAAGCAACCTAAGCCAAGCGCGGCGCAGGGCGACAGCGTGCGTGAGCTCGGGCTAGAGAAGTGGCGGTGATGGACAGTCCCTACAGCACTGAATCTACCTCCTAGGGAAATCTGAGAAATGGGTGTTGCTATGTCCTATTTCAAGGTAAAAGTTTTAATCAGTTTGCCCTTGGCAAAGCACTTGGGCTATTGTGGTGCTATTGTAAACCGTTTGGCAGCTTAGCACAGTAGGGCTGGACTCACGGCTCCTAGCCCATGGGCTGGAGGTTTCTTCGCTGGCTGAATCCCGTCCCCTGATAGCTGGGGCTGGGCTTTGGCGTGTGTGGCAGAAACAGGACGAGGCGTGACTCGGTTCCTTCGATTTATGATGGTTTTGAGACTCAAACCAGCGTGCCAGTGGGCCCCGTGGGCATAGGGAGCGAGTGGAGCCACGTGAAGCGAGGCAGGCGTCCGCTAACTGCATGTTCTTTGTGTCCGTTTGGTACTGAGCTGGTTTCAGTTTTTGGTTTTTTTTTTTTTTTCTCTGATGTTTCCGAGTTGTTGACTTCAAGGAACTGGGTTTTGTGTATTTTTTTAGACACTGGGAACTCGTTAAAAGGAAAAGCAGCAGCACCGGGAGGCTCAAGGTGGAGCGTGGCTGGAGCTGAGGGGGGCCCCGGCCAAGGCGGGTGGGAGGTCAGATGTGTCGGCAGCGGCAGGCAGGAGCAGGCAGGGAGCAGCTCTCCCTGCCACGGGCAGGAGAAGCCTTTCGGCAGCGGCGCTCCCGGCCCTGCTTAACCATGGTGCTGAGTTCACCGCCCCGCCAGCCTGCTCGCCTCCGAGATGCCCAGCGTGTCGGACACCATGCCTGGCTTTGAACATTTCTCTGCCACCCCCTGGTGCCGCGTGCTCTCAGCTGGGGTGCTGGCTGCCGGCCAGGCTGGGGGTCCCGGGGAGCATGGCCCCGGCTGCCCGTTCCCCTTTCCTCGTTGCCCGGGGGTGGGGAGGGACACACAGGGGGCCACCCGTGCTCAACAGCGGTGTAAGTTGTGCTGAAGCCCTGAGCGGGAGGTTTGCTCGGATGGGGGGGGGGAGGAAGCCCTGGCATGAGCAGCCCCATGCTGCGTTCTGCCCGCCTCGAGGTCTGCTGCCTGCAGGGTGGCAGCGGAGGGGTGTCCCCGCAGGGTCCCGTCCCGCAGGCTCGGCAGGAGTTGGGGCGAGCACTGCGTGGGTGCTCGGCCCTGGCCGGGACTCGTCTGTCAGTTCTAAGCAGGGATGCCAGAGCGGGTGAGAGAAACCTACATATTTCCAGCATGTATATTATTTTTAGAAGAGAGAGGGGGGAGAGTCTTGGACCATTGATTACTTTCATTTTGCTCCCCTTAGACTGTTGGCTGTGTATGTGAAACTTATAAAGAAAAGAGGGTTGCCCTGCCCAGGTGCTCCCAGAACATGTACTGTAATTCTTTGTATATAGAAGAAAAATTACTGTAAAGTAAAGTTTAACTTTACTCTCGATGTCCTCTTGTGGTTTGTCTTGCTGAGCGGCGGGGAGCCCGGCTGTGCCCAGACACGGGAGACCCCGACAGCGGCGCAGGCAGGGGGACGGCTCAGACCACAATGCGCTTTATTTACATTGTACACCTCGAGAGAAGACGCTTAAATAAATCTGCAAAGAATCGGGCAGCATCTCCGCGAGAGAATAAGTTAACGGCCACCGCTGGGACACAGCGCTGACTCGGGGAAGCAGCTCCCGCAAACACCAGCTGGCACAGAGAGGGTCCCCAGGGGTGACAGCCCGTGGCTCCCAGCAGCGCATGGCCGCCTCTGCCGCTCCGCAGGCTGGGAGGAGAGCCGTCCACAGGGCCTGTTGCGGACGGGCCCGTACAGCTAAAACACAGCAGGTAAAAAACCGGAGGAGCCCGGTGCATGCCGGCTGCCCGGCCGGCAGCAGCAGCGGTTCCCTTTTGGCAGGAGGTCTCAGTGGTGGCAGCAGCTGTAGAAGTACGCACTGCTCCTCTGGCCCAGGTCGACGCCCTTCTCCTCTGGAAGAGAGCAGGGACAGCAGGCTGCCGGCACGTCCGCACCACGATGCCGTGTGGGAGCCCAAAAGCTGATGGAGCCCGGGCAGTTCCCCTGGGGAAGGGGTTGGTGTCCCCGTGGAGAAGTGGTGGGGCTCATGGCCATGGCACGGACCAGGGCTGGAGGTGCAGCCAGGCCGAGCACGCCTGGACAGGCCGGGTGCAGAGCTGGGAGCCAGTCCCGCAGCCGGGCAGGGCTCCTGGCTGCCCGTTTGCCAAAGGCCACTTGTGGCCCAGTTGGGCCGACATGCTGAGCCTGGCCTGAGTGGGGATGAGGATGCTGGGATGGGACCCAAGCTCTGCAGGACAACCCCTGGCACAAAGCTGCATTGACCCCCCCCAGTTCTCATCCTCTGCACACACCCCCCGGGGACACATGCACCCCCTGGCATGGCAGAGGGTGCTGGGGAGGGAAGGATCCTGCCTGCTCACCTGTCATCACCTGGAAGGCGCTGAAGTGGACGTAGTCCTCGGCCACCTTCTGGAACAGCTCATCTGGGGGTGGAGAGCAGGCAGGGTGGGTGCGGGCAGCCCCACTGCTGGGCAGAGCTCCCCGGTGGGGCAAGGCCAGTGGCGAGGGGGGCTACTACTCACCCACACTCTGGCCCGTCTTACTGGAGGTCTCGAAGAGCTCAGCCTTGATCTCTGTAACAAGAATCCTGGTTAATGCCTGCGGGACACGGCTCCCTCGGAATCACCCTTTGGCACGTCCGGTGACAGGGGGCTGGCGGGGCTCCTGTCCCCACTGGCCCTGAGTCAGGACATGCCGTGCCCGGGGGAGGTCCCTGGCAGAGCCGGTGCCTCACCGGGCAGGGAGTCCCCCCGCCCCGCTCCCTGGCGCTGCCCGTACCGTCGGCATAGTCCTGCACATCGTGGAAGTCGACCCCGCGCTTCCTCCGGTCCTCCTCCAGCAGGTCGCTCTTGGTGCCGCACAGGTAGATCCGGCAGCCCTGCGGCGGGCACAGCGGCGGGAGGGACATGCCTACCACCGGCTCCCGGTCCGTCCCCCCCC
>VWZL01004489.1:152256-272219 GCA_013396915.1 Stercorarius parasiticus | reverse complement strand
TTCTTGGGCCTCTTTCAACAGTCTCTTCACGTCATCATGTTGTAGCAGCTTCTTCACCAGTGAGAGATTCATTCCGATAGGAGTAGGCAACAACTCTTGGATCAATGTATAGTTAGAATGTAGCATTTGAAAAGACGTAACAGGAGCTGAATAATCGAAGTCACATCCGACAATGTTAGTAAAGTTACAAACACAAAGATTTGAGTGATTACTTATATCAACTACTATGTCATCTACGAATACAAGACTACAGGGAGACCTCATGCAAACGCAACCTTTCCCAATGTATACAAGCAGAGTTTCTGGGGTTTCATCGGGGTGTATCTCAAAATGACAAACGTTTTGGTTAGTGTCAAGACAAATGTCTTGTGCTTTGAGAGTATTACTCTCACAAATTAATCTTTGTTGGTCTTGTGAAACGCATGCGTCAACATCAACAGTTTGCCATTGATTCTCGTTTTGTTACGCCCATGCTCTATGCTCTATTGGATAGAGTATAGCTCCATGGTAATTCAACCCTAGCGCAATGATTGGGTATATGGTGTATACCAAAGCATTGTGTATTGATAAGACAAAAACTGTGGCCTTGTTCTCAATGGGATCATAGGTGAAATGAACCAGGTACCACCAGGACTGAAATTTTTTCTCAAATTCAATTGCGTTATCCCATATTACTTTTCGAATTTTGGTGGGCAAGGTGCCTTCTTCACTTTCCCTTATAATTGCGGCTGTCATAGATTGCATCCACAATTGGGCTTGGATATAACTAAGAGCCAAGGAAACATTGTTTTGGGTTGTACTAAGTGCATCTGTGATCAGCTGGTGGTCTTTTTCACCCGTTTCTTCCCACTGAGGCAATATATTTGATAAAAGCCATTGGTGGTTTCCCAATGCTGATAGAGAGGACTGTAGGGGATGTCTTAATTTGTCTAGATCACTAGTGGTTGTGACTAGTTTTTTGGCAAGTATCTCAGCATCTATACTATTTAAGACTCCTAGTCCTGTTCCTAAGATACCAGTCACATCTCTCCTCAGTCGTTGTGAGGTGGCAAAAGTTCGTCTGTGCACGTACAGTTCATCTAAGGTTCCTGTAAGACACAAAAGAAAAGGAAATCTGCTCGGTCTTATTTGACCGACGGGGTTAGAAAGAGGGCGAGATCCATTGGGTATAGTTGTTAAAAACAATCCTGGTCCCCAAGAGTCTCCTGCTTCTTCCTCACTCAACATAGTTCTATCTCCTCCTTCAGAAGAAACTTGCCACACATACTCAACAGCTGACTCTTCTGGCCGCCTCGAATATTTCTCCCTTATTTTCGCTAGCTCGGTTGGTGTCCATGGAACAGTACGCACAGTGGTGCGGACTTCATCATCATCATCAACCACGGTTTCAGTTTTAACCAGAGGACGTAAAGGAAAGACTTGGGATTTCAAAGTAAAAGTCCTTTCCTTCTCATCTTTTTCCTCATCCTCACTATTAGACCAAAAATCTCCGGTCTGGGTTCCGGAATTTGTATAACACATTAACTTACGAATTTGTTGGACCTGGGTTGAGGGTTGCATTTTATCTAAGAGCCCAGTCACCCTTTCCAATAACATTTTAAGTTGGAGATTTTCACTCCCAAGTCAAGCATTCAGGTTTCCTAAACATTCATTTTCACTCACAAGCTTATCAACTTGAGTTCTTAATTTTTCTCTTGTCTCCTTCTGAAAAGCTAATGATGACTTCAGCACCTCATCCTCCGATTTCAGTGATGCATATGCTACAGCTGAGATCAGATTAGGAGCAGGGGTTTCCCTAGCTTCTTGTTGTGCACAAGATAAACAGGCGCCTAACGCCGCACAAATCACACCCTTGCCTTTCCCCGTTCTAAGCTTTAGTGAAGCCCAACACTCTTCAATATGTTCCACCACTTTCTCTTCATCCTTCCAAAATTTTTGGGCCCACTCCTTCCCAGCCTGGGAAGGGGCACAATCATATTTTTTTTCAGTCAGATACTGAAGTAGAATTATTAGAAAAACTAGTGCAATGCCTGAGAAGGTGTTCTAGATCAACACAAATATAACTACCCAGGCCTCCATAATTCACCTGTAAAGGGTTTAATACAAGCACTACAAATACACAGAATTATTGTGGTCGATATTGAGAGAGGATAAGATTCAGGGCACAATCCTATTTAAAATCTCTATGTAAGTGAAAAGAACGACATTTTGTAAGAATACCGAATATTGAAAAATATTTTGACCATTGGTAGATGTTGCATTTTAACAGCAACACTCGAATATAGACATTGATGAACAGTACGAAAGGGAAGGCTGCCGGGGTGCTCCCATGCTTAGCTACAGTTTGTCCTTACTGAAGTGTCAGGTACTCAAACAGCAGCGGCCCCACTGTTTTCTAGTTCTACAACTACTGGGGAAAAAAAAGGTTTTGTCCAAATATTACCACTTGGTAATGACAATACTGCCCATCATTTAAAGCAGATCAGTAACTGATCTGAGGCTGCTTTGTCATTAGATATAAATGGTGGGAAGCAGCATCCCTGGAGCAAATCATCACCATCACCACTGAGCCTCGCCAGCCTGAGGTCCCCACAGCTTGTTTTGGAAAGTTCAGGGTGCCACAACCAGGTACCAGGAGGCACTTTTTTGCTCCCTTCTGCTGATCTCATGTGGCAAAAAGGAGCTCCCGATGAGCCTGAGATCTCCACATCGCCTTGCTGCTGCTGCTGCCTCTCACAGCTACCCAGGGCAGGTGAGCAGGAGGATGGGTCGTCACCAGGACCTGCGCTCGGCCAGACTCCCACTGCAGTGCGTGCACTGGGGACACTGAAGACCACCAGCTGAGGCTGGGAGAGCCCCCAGCCCTGTGACCTCCACCACAGCGTGTCAAACCAGGTCAATCCTCAGTGTCCCATCCTCTTCTTCCAGGCAGCTCCACAGAGCTCTCTGGAGTGGAGATGCTCTTTGCTAGGTTTTTCCCTAAGCTGAGAAAGAGCCATTTAGTCTTTTGTCCTAGTGGTACAGGGTGTATCAGGTAATATCAGATAAGGATACAAGCAAAGGACCAGCAGAGAAAGAAAGGGGAAAAAGGGTGCTCCTTTCCCTTTCCTCAGCACAGGCAGATGCCAGCAGCTGAGACAAGGGAACAGCCCTTATCCTTGACTCACATTAGCCTTCCAGTCAGGTGTCTCCCTTCACACAAAGGAGCCCTCGTGGAGCCACAGAAAAAGAGAGAAACAGCTAAAGAAGCAAGTCTTGGTTCTGCAACAGCCTTCATGTCAGTGGGAACAAGGGAATACTTGCAGGCGAGGGAAGGCAGGGTTTGTGAGCAAGAGGACAATACCTGACTATGGGAGTATTTGGCTGCATGGCAAATTCTGTAAGATTAAATCAATGGAGATGAGTGGCAGGGGAAGGAGGAAAAGAGAGTAAGAATCCCCAGGAAAGAGAAGTGCTTTTCCTCAGGAGGAAAGAAAAGTCTTACTTTCCAAACCGGCGGCAGGGAAGAATTAGAAATAAAAACACAGCCACTGATTTACTTATTTCCACAGAGCTTCAAGGGAACTGGAAGGGGAAAACATATTTCCCTGGGTTTTTTTTCCTACAGTTTTATTTTAGGGTATCTATTGCTATTCCTGTCATTGTGCCAGGTAAGATTCTCAACCAAGGCTTTTTTGCCTTGGTACTTTATTGTACCATCACACTTAGCATGAGATAAGCACATGACACAAAGTATTTCTGCTCTAAAGCCATTACATTTTGAGCCACCTCGGATATAAGCTTGATCAGAAATTTATCCCAAGCAAAGATTCCCATGGATTTGAATGGTCTTCTGGATCAGATTCCATGTATATAGACTGTGTTGGGGAAGACAAAACAATGCCAGGGATAAGCATATTTGCAAAAGCAATCTCATCACAGGAGTATAATAAGCATGAAGGGAGCAGGCAGGGAGCCACAGGTTTTCTTTTCTTCTCCCCCAATCCAGTAACAGATTTAAAATCTGAGCTTTTGAAGTATGTATGAAAAGGGAATTAGAATAAAGAAATATTTTGCCTGTGTATCACATCTTTCCATTTAAGGTTTCAAGATCAATATCAGAGCTTCAGATAGAGCTGAGTATTGTAGGCTTATTAAAACCAAACCAACACGCCTAAGCTTCAAACCTTATTAAAGTAACTAATAAATTATAATGACTGTTGTGCAAAGGGACTACTGCCACGAGAAAGGTAGAAAGGTAGTCAGGTTTTAGTCAGACTGTCATTCCAGCGTCATAGGACACAGTGCAAGTACCTTCATGAATAACCATGGCAAGTGGTCTGAAAGTATTTCCTACTTGATGGAAACCCCAGCTACAACTCAAACACATGCTAGGGACAGACCTGCTTTCCGTGGTTGTGTCAGAGCCACCACATGCTCCTGTCATCTTCCTGGGCTGGAGAGCAGTGAGGGCACAGAAGGTTGTGGTCATGCAGCCATAAGGGTGGAAGAACTTCAGAACTGGTCCCTACCAGGCAGGCCACATCTTTAGTGTTGTGGCATACCGAAGGGATCTGTCTTTTGCAGGATTCAGATGATGACAGCCCATTGACTCCAATGCCTTGGGCACAGAGGTCTCACCTTTCCACAAGTGTCAGCTGAGGGCAATCTCTCTGTAACAGTGAGCTTGCTCTTGTACAACAACAGTGTGAAAAGCAAATCAAGCCCACTATATCTATGTTAGAAGGAAGTCAGGTTCACATTTGCTAGGACTATAGAGTTAAAAAAAATATTCTGCCCAAGTTTGTAGGTGTTTTAAAGATTAAAGGTATTTTTTAACTTCATAGATTCCTGCAACAAAGGCAGAAGTTTAATTTGTCCTAGTCGGCTGTGATTTCCCGGAGAAAACAATTACCATGTATTGTTGACATGTGCCAAAACCCTGCTGGGTTTTCCCCCACGCCTCAGCCAGGCAGATAACACACGTGTTGGTCTCCAAGAAATTCTCAGGTGTAAAATGGCTCCTCCATGGACAGAGAAGTGCTCCAAAATGCAAGTGATGTCATGCTTGTGGATATCTGTGGCTGGCAGAGATCCGACAGACCGTAATTGTATGGAAAATGTAGATACTGTGTTGTTTGATGGCCTTTCTAGTTAGCAGTTCCACTCAGTATTGAATCACACACCCCCATCTGGAACACCATAAATTGCCAGCATCTGTTTGTCTCTGGGTGAGTGTCCCCTGCCTTTGCGACTGACAGAGCACAGAATACCGACGATGAAACAAACACCTAAAACAGATTCATCTGGCTTTTGCCTGCAGGAGTTAAAAAAACAGCAGAGGGCTGTGAGGCCAGCAGCGGCACAATGAATCACAGTGAAACTCCCTGCTGTCGGGAAGAGATGCCATTTTTTCCCCCTTTGTGCTTGGCTGCTTTTTGCACAGCAGCTTTCACCTGTATCTGTTTTCTTGTCACAGAATTACTGAAAAAATAAAAGCCGAGCAGCCACCACCAGCAACCAGAAAACTATACTGGCAATGAGCTAAGAAAGGAAAATGTATTAATATGGAGGGAGACATTAATATGGAGGGAGACCTCCTGCAGCTCACAACCGCGCGTTAGGCTGATGCCACGCTCTGGAGAAAGAGTATGCCAGGTGAAAGCAGAGCTCTTCCCCATGCGGTACATACAGCCGAGTGTGAAAAGCCCTCAGGTAACCTTTAACGATTCACTGGCTTGCTCTAAACATTTAAAATACCATTTGACAAGAGTACGAGACCAAACTGGGGCCAGCCTGCAGGTGGCCATGGCCCTGCCACAGGCTGGGTCAGCCCTGCTGGCCACCGCGCACGAGCTGCTCCTCATTACACTTGTTCCAGTTTCGCTCTGTGCTGGAGGAATTCTTCTTCCCTGGGCAAAAATCAATGAAATGTTCTCTCTGCCATGGTTTTCCCTTCCAGCTGTTCCCTTTTCCCTCCTCTTGCACAGTTCCTCTTCACAATCGGGTCCCCCCAGGCTCCTCTGTGCTCATTTTCTGTCCCTCCCGCGCCTGCCCTCTTGTCCCACCTTGGACCCCCCTTGCAGTGAGATGTTGTTGCTGCCAGCCCAAAATCCTGCTGTCGCTCCCCTACCCCCTGCTGTCACCCCAGGATCTTCCCCCCTGCCCACTAGGGCAGAGAGGCTGGTGAGGAGGAGGAAGGAGGGCTCTGCCTGCCAAGCACTGCAGGGCGGGGTGAAAGCCCCCCTGCCACCACAAGTACTAACAATCTCTGTGACACAAAGCAATGCCAGTGCCCTTCTGCTGCTAATGGCTTTGGCAAAGATCCCTCCAGGAGGCCTTCAGATGAAAAATATGTTTTGTGAGTGTCAGCATGGCACCAGGCATCTGAGCCCCAGCATTTACCTCTTGGTCTAATTTTTCTCTTATGG
This sequence comes from Stercorarius parasiticus, assembly GCA_013396915.1. Taxonomy (NCBI): domain Eukaryota; kingdom Metazoa; phylum Chordata; class Aves; order Charadriiformes; family Stercorariidae; genus Stercorarius; species Stercorarius parasiticus. Next base: position 265,809 of record VWZL01004489.1, on the reverse strand, counting down.
AGCCCACAGCCATGGGCTAATCTCCAGAAGGGCACCTTTCTCTGGTCTCTGAGTGTTTTAAGTGCTTGGACACCTGGCTTTTGTGCTGACACATCAGCAAAACATGGATGACAACAAGGGGGATGCACTTCCTCTGCTGGTGGAGAAGCCACAAATGGTCCCACAGGGCTGTGGCTGGCATGAGCTCTGCTACCAGTGGGCAACTTGCTCTACAGCTGATTCACCCTGCAAAAATGTTTTATAAAGCAAGTCTTGGGGCAGGAGGTGTTTGGAGAGAGGAGCAAGGACAGCATGGACCATAGTGGTGGTGTGACAGAAGGTTACCCACCTGCATGAACAGGCAGGCACTGGCTGTCTGAGAGGATTAATGAAATCTGACTAGAAGGCACATCTTGTGGATTTCAAAGTGAGATATCTACCAACTGCTAGCCTCGTATGACTGCAAAATATCTTACACCACAATTTATCGTTTACTAATGCTGCAAAACCAGGAATGTTCTATGCAAGCTTATTACTTGTCCGAAGAGAACTTGTTCTGGGTTTCCCAAGACAAAATAGTCCAACACCTCAAGTGTTGATGCCCTGAGCAGTGTTTGGAATAGATGGATGAGTGAGCAGAGATGATATGAGGGCTGGGTCTCTCCTTCTGCGTAAATCTTAATAGCAGACGGGTAGCAGTCTGTAGCAAACAGATTTAGAAAAAAAAGCTGCGCAGACTTCTCGCACCTTGGGAAACAGACCATGCAGCCAAAATTGTTCTTTTGAGCACTAAGAAAAAGTCTTATTCTAGAATCTTCCCTCTGGAAACCTGCCTGAGAGCTTTGCTTGTTGCAGCAATAGCATTTTTATTACCCTGGTTTTCAGGGAAGGTGTGGCATGTGCTATTGCACTGTCTGCATGAAGGTATGAACCTCCCAGTGACCCTCTGTCAAATGACCTCTGAACCCATTGGCCAATTTTAGACAAATAGAAAATGGCATGGGCACAAAGATTTCATGAAAAAAGCAGTTTAGTAGAGGATGGAGACTTTGCTGGTGCCCTGACCAAGGCAATGGGAGCACTGGGGCTTGTTCATTACTAGTGACCACAGATTTGATTTGTGAGAAGTCAGCCTTCCTCTGTCCTTCTGCTCACACTGTTACTTGTTTTAAACCTGTGGCTAATTGTAATACACAGTCTATGCCAAAATGCTGTCTGCTCTGATCACCCCACAAGGCATTAGTCTACACCCTGTCAAGTTGTACTGATATTTTTAATGTATTATACCAGATCAGTAGGTTCAGATGATGTCCCTTAGAGGCATAAAGTTACTCGTGGTGCTGGTGTAGGGTCCAGAAGTGACCACAAGCTAGGAATACATGGAGACTTATAAGGGGCGTGCATGAAGGCAGCAGGGTAGACCAAACTTTCCACATTATGCATGAGCTTATAGTCCACAGATAAATGAGCAGTGTGCAGAAATATGGCCTTTGTGCTTGTGGGGGCTCCATAAAGCCCCTGGAGCTCCTGCCCAGTGACAGGACAGCTAAATGACCTGGGGGGTAAGGGACGACTCTCGTTCTTAGGCAGGCTGGCATTTCCTATGGCTATAATTATAGCAGCAGCAGGGACACAGCTGATGACAGGCCTTCAACAACCAGACAAGACCTGCTCGTTTGGAATGAAAGTTACCCCTTCACTACCCATTTCTGCAAGGATATGATGAACCTGGTAGCCTCATGTGGATGTCTCTGATATTTTGTTATCTGAATCGCCTATGTGTAGGGAATTGAATCACATTCTAAATCACTCTAGGTCAGTTAATTCATCCAAACATAAGCACCTAGTAGCAACTGAGATGCATTTGGATGCTTTTATCTGGAAACCAATCCAATTTTGAGTGTCTGTAACCTTACTGCTGTGATCTAGACTGCTTTGTCCACGCTCATCAGGACCAGTGCATGGCCACAAAGCCCTCCTAAAGGCAACCCAAATTCCTTGAGCTCTCAAAAATAGCCCAGGCAAACACATATGTGGCTACCACATCACGGCAACTCCAACCTACCCAACCAGGTGGCTCAGCATCTTCAAGACACTTCCTTGTCCCACCAAACTGTAAACCCCAGAATCAAGGAGGGAAGGGCATCAGAACGGAGGATAGAAGATTTGCAGGAAACCATAGGTAAGCAGGAGCTGAGATAGTTTAAAATTTGTCTTTTCCCATAACCCATAAAAGGATTAATTCCAAGACATAGTCTGAACTGCTGTTTCTGGGCCATCAGTGAAGAGCAGACCAGGCAAATGCTCTGCTGTAGGCACTGCTTCTCCCACTGCTTACTTAGATCTTTCTGAACTTTCTCTCTTTTGTTTGCAAAACAGGCATAAAAGTGCATGCAGGCTGTTACAGACAGCCCCTGTTACTGAAAGAACTGAAATATTACTGTTCATTAGTATGGTCTCACTTATTTTGCACATTGCTTATAGAGACTCAGTTGCCAAGAAGTTATATTTTTAAAGCAGCAGCAGCTATTGAACAACTATTGTGTTCCTTTAATTGTGGTTGGCTCCTCACTGCAGACGTTCCCTGCTCTCCTGATGTGCAGAAAGGCCAGTAGATCTTGACTGGCTTCTTCAACAGAGATTGATGGAGCAGGTTTGCAAAGAGGGAGTCCCTCCTGCAATTTTAGTAAATGAAACCTGCTACTGTGGAAGATCTTCTGTAGATGAAACCTGGCTTGACCTGAATGCACAAACTCTTCAATTAAATCCCCCCATGTTTTTGTACACCCTGTGGGAGCCTCGTTCTGGAAGCATAATGCTAATGTTGTAATATCATAAAGAGATGTCTTCCTCAAGCCACTGCTTTGTCTCTTGATTGGCCTATGTTTATTCACACTTTGAATGCATAAAGGTGTCCAAAAATAGAATACATAAACCATTTCCAAATTAATCTCCAGACTCTAGTTAACCTGTAACTTCAATTCAAATAATTGATCAACACTATCCAACTAGGGCAGTTAAAGTATTCCTCATCCCTAATTCATGTCATTGCATCTTTGTAAATTTATGATGACGTTCTCAATAAGAACTTTAATACTGCCGTCTAAATGTGAATAGAAAAATGTGAATAGAGAAATGGCCTTTCTAGGAAAACACAAGTGTATTTGTTAAGAATTACTGTTGGTCCGTTTTGAAAAATGGTAACATACCTTGCCTTAGAATCAATTTTATCCTCTTCAGTAAATTAAACATTTCTGCACTAACAAAAATCACCAGTAACAAGAATGATGGAGACTGTTGAATAGGAACATGTAAGATGCACCTGGCTCAGTTCTCACCTCAACTGAATCAGAGTAACCTTGGAACATCCCTGTCGGAACCAGCTAGGTTATGACTAAGTTGTTTCTGCAGTCTCCAGGCTTCACCTGCCCATGGTTGCACATGTTCACATGTTTTGAAAGCAAGGAACGCTGAGCAATATCAGACTTTGCTCTGCCAGCCTCTTTCTCTCTTGTTCATTTCCTGCAGCCAAGAGTAACGCTGAAGAATCTCTCAGGAGACACATTGCTCACAGTCGGTGGGCGGAGGGCTGTAAGCCAAGCCAACATCCCTACAGTAATACAGTATTCAATATCTGCATCAGGTTTTGGTTTTCAACCAATAATTCTCCTGCCTGCTCTTGGCAGATGACTTCAGTGGAAGTCCTGTGAGATGAAGGGTAAGTAGCCATGCGTGACTTGAGTGAGGTTCTTCTCAAGTTGACCTCTGTTGAATTGCTCACAGGCACAAGGTGAAATTCGTGCTGCAGTAGCTACAGTTAAGTGGTTGAAGGATTTGGAACTATGTGAAATCAGAACCTGGTTCAATATTTTTACAACTCTTCACATTTTTACACACACACAGACATACATATGCAACCACTATCAACTTTGGAGGATTTAACAGCGTTTTTTTGTCATGGGTATTGGCAAGATAATAACTATAATAACATAAAAATACCAATATAATTATAGCACAAAAAGTACAGATCTCTGTAGGCTTTCTTTGTCAAACTTTCTTACAACCCTGCCTGTTTTATTTGTGTTAAATGTGAACTTAATTAGTAATCAGAATTCTAGGTCTCTCTTTTCAATTCTAAACCTCCAGTACAAAATATTTTAATATCTTTCTTTTTCTTCTTTGCAGCCTGCTTAATAAGGCATTGAAAATTCAACTTTATACTTGATAGATCTTCCTTAAAAATATTCTGAGAAGGCTATAATTATTTAAATTTTAGTTCATAAGTATTTAAACTACTCGGAAATAAAAGAACTCAAACCTAATTAATCATATTTTGACTAATAAAACACTGTAAAAAGTGATTTATGATGTCTGCATATAGATGAATGTACTGGTGATTTAGGATAAGTGAATGGTTTGCTGTAAGGATCAAGTTTAAAGACAACAAGCAGCTGAGAAAAGGAAAAAGGGAACGTCTTGCAGTGACAAACAAGCCTTGCATTAGTCAGGTCTGCAACAAGGGAAGCTCAGACCATGGAAGAGAGAGTGTCTGTCATTAAACCCGCAGATCATTCCCATGCAAAGGCAGAAAAGATGAAAGACTACAGTTAATAATAATGCTAGTGCACCTTGACCCAACAGCAGTGGCGGCTCACAGGCTGGAAATCACAGTGAGCTCATGCTTACATTAGGGTGCAAATATGTTCTCATATGTATAAATTTCCATGCTGGAAAGAGGTGACAGACGACTTCACGACAGCTGAGCAATTGACTTGGGCTACTCATTTGTTCAGAGGGGAAGATTAGGACTCTTTTAACCGTCATTTTAAAAGCCTCGCATTCCATTATCACACAGCCACGACTGGTCAGGGAGCTACATCTGGAGACCTGGTGCTGGGTGCCAGCACCGAGGGCTGCTCCACCATACCTGGGGCAGATGGGAGAGTAGGTAGACCCCGTTGCTGAAGCAAGGTAAGAAATGCCTAACCCTAGTTAAGCACTGGAATAGGCTGTGTAGGGAGACTCTAGGATCTCCATCAGAGAAGATTTTTAAAGGCAGGTTGGAAGTCCAGCAGCCACGCAGGGTTTAGGCACAGACAGACATGCATTGGGGCAGGATGCTGGAACAGGTGACCTCTTAGCTATCCTTAGATGAGTATTCATTCTGATTGGGTCAAAGCGCTGCTTCTCAGGAACCATGAGAGGTGTTGCATCCCACTCAGAAATATCCCACGCAGATGCTTATAGCTCCACAGTTCTCTCCCTTCCTTCCCAGAAGGGCAGGGAGAAGAGGGAGAAAAGGAAAGGAGAGGAAAGGGAAAAAAACCTTGTAGGTTGCGATAAAGACAGTTTAATAGAACAGTTACAGAAAAAGGGGAATAACAATTATAATACTAATGGTAAATGAAGATACAAGATAAAGTAATACAACAAAAGTCACTCTTACTGCCTGGTGAGATCGCCAAGCTCATCCTGAGCAGTGATCACAGATTCCTGCCCCCTGGTCAGCCCCCATTTACATACCAAACATGACATCTATGGTATGGAATATTCCATTGGCCATTCCGTTGTTCTGTCTATGCTCCTTCTCAGCTTCTATAGGAAGCTGAAAAAAGTCCTTGACTAGCATAAACATCACCTAGCAACAACTAAACCAGTATGGATTATTGACATTCTTTTCATACCAAATCTGAAAACACAGCAACCACTAGAAAGAAAATTAGATCTATCTCATCTGAAACCAGGACACCCTGGGAAGCAGAGGTCATTGCCACCCTTGTTCCCCCGGCACCATCCTCACACCAGTATCCTAACCCAGCTTGCACACAGGCACAACTGCCACCAGTGAGTCCCCAGAGCAAATTCTCATCTGTCAGAACAGTGACCACCCGAGACATTTGTGGGAGAAACAATACAAAAGATAGAGCAGTCTGCCCAAGTGAAGTTTGTGCTTTGGTGTTCCTGTCCTCATATGGTTAAATGCCTGGAAAAAAAAAAATTCTATTGCTGCTGCTGACAAATGATTAATAGTCATTTCCCCAGTGCTCGTCACCATGGTATTTTGAGAAAGAGATAATGAAAATTCTCCATTAGCTTAAGTGCTGGGGCTGTCCTTATGGGATCTGAAGAGCCATTGGTCAACTCGGTCCCAGCAAAGACAAGTTCTTTTTAAAGAAACTCACAAAAGAAAACCTGAAGGCAAATAAGAGGAACCCATTAAGCACTAATTGCAAGTCATGTCATTATTTTTAGGTCTAATTTGGCATTCCTGCTTATAATCTTCTAGCATTGTGTATAAGTTTGTGCAATTCTTTAACTCTGGGGGGAGGGGAGGGAAGGAAGGAGGAGGGCTATAAGTAGGTTACTCATCAAAATTGCAGTGTTGTGGTTTCACCAACATGGAATTATATGCAAACTGGGGTAGGGTGGAATTTTCTTCATATTTCCCTCCCCTCTGCATGTCCTCTTTTCCCCCCCCAAAAAAAGAAGGAAAATATTTTGGAAATGCCAGTATTTTGGAAATGGCATTTTTAAAATGAAATATTTCAGGTTTTCAGGAGTGTGTAAGTAACTAGTTGAGATTTAGTACCTTTTTTTTTTTTTCTCCAAAAAAGAAAAAAATCCTTTTACAATCCCTTTACTTTCACAAACACCCTCACATTGCAGGACTTTTGGAATCTAGAATACACAGGAAGTTTGGGGTATAATTATCCAAATTCCACATAACTGATCCAACTCTTTTTTATTGGCTAAGATTAGCATCAGACTTCTCCCTTCATGAATTGTGAGAAACAGCTGCACTGAGAATCAGCTTTCTGAAGACAGACGTTATGGGATGTTCAACCACAGATGTTATGGGATGTTCTGTCTTGTATATAGACAGATCCCTTGGAATACAGGGTGAATACTAGTTACTGTTCCCTTTCCCCCAGTCTGAGTGCCCTCTCTACCCAGTTTAGAGACTTGGATATTCTTGTCTGTTCTCTGTCCCCATAAGCATTTAAGAACTGACGTAAATTGGAACAGCTTCACCAGGACAGAAAAATTCACCCCCAGTTCTGACACTTAAAACATGTCCTAAAGATGTGATTGACCTTCACTGCAACTGTGTTCCAGCTCAAACAGAATGGAGACTTGAGCTCAGGCTTCCTCACTCAAACCCATGGTCATCCTTGTCAAATCAGGGCACCCTGTTCTTACACATTGTGTGTCTGAATTTTATTTCCAAATTTTATTTCCATGACTCCAAACCTTCATGGGAGTTAACCTAGAACTGGAGGGATGTGAGTGTTGATCTTTGCACCAGGCAGTTCTTATTTTATATTATGTTATTATACATTTACACAGTTACTGAGTAAATTGTACAAACACGTCTTAGTGCAAAAAAAAACATAACTCAAGGCTCCTCTCTATGTTGATGGTCTGACTATTTAACAACAAAGCCATCCTTACTTTCATGCTCCAAGGTTTTGATCCAATTAAGTTGCAGTGCTTTCCTATAGAGAAAGAAGGTTCTTTTCTCTATGGAGGGAATAGAAAGGGAGCGACAGAAAGTAATTTTCACAACTGAGCTTATAGTCTGGTAGTTTGAGCAGTCTCCTGTGAAGGTGAAAAGGTAAATTACATCCCTCTCAGGGAGATCCCTTCTGCCTCCCCCATGAGCAAAAGATCTGTGCAGAATGCAATTGCATAAGTGAAACCATTCCTTGATCCAGAAAGAAATACTGTCTGCTGCTCAATTTTATATAGGATGCAATTCTAATGATGTTGATAGATGTGATTTATCATGACATGGTCTGAAGCATCTCAATAAACGGAGCCCCTTGGTGAAATCAAACTAAGAACCTCCTGTATCACTTCTATGCCTGTACCATTGCTGTACCCATGTTCAGATTTAAGTTTACCCAGGCACTTGGCTTGAGTCACTCTCCTCTGGCCCATGGCAGCTGGGTCTGCTTTTTGACAGGAATAAATTTGGCTTCTCCAGCTTTCCCAGGTACTTTTTTTCCACATTGCTTTGCCAAGCTGTTCCACTTTACTGGCTGTCCACAACCCAATACAGCTCATATCTCCCCCAGCACACTTTGTATAACAGGTTCCATCTCAACAAAAGCAACCAGATTTTCATTTCAGTATCAAGACCAGCAGATGTTACCAGGTCCTCAGAATTGAATGTAGATTCCTGTCCAGCAGAAGTGAAGCTCTGATCGGATGAATTCCACTCAATACATGGCTATCCAAAAAAAATATCTCAGTTAGGTATCTCTCTGTCTACAATTGTTAGATTATATACTCAAGAAGCAGAGGGGAAGTTACAATCCAAAATCAAAACAGAACAGTTTAGCAACTTCTCTCTGATCTTTCCCATACACTATCAGGAAGAAAACACACTGCTTAAGTACGTTTATGTTTATTTACCTTTAGTGATGAGAACAAGTTGACTGATAGGTTTCAAACATAAGAAGTATTTGGGTGACATTTCCTACAGTATAATGCCACACTTTCAGCCAGGACAAAACTGAGACCCTTTATGTACTTTAGAACGCCCTTTTAATATGAAAAGGATATTTTAAACACTTTTTGCAGTTCTGTTAAGAAATCTGGAATAAAAGAAAGGTGTCACTCTCCTTGGTGAAAGGTCAAACGGCATGTTTCCATGTTGAGTCAAAAGCAAACCCAGACCTTACTACCAGGCAGTGAGATTTTTTCCTTCAACAGAGATAGACATAAATACATACCAAGTATCTCATGGTAAGATACTATCTCAGAAAGAAGCTTGAAAGAAAAGGTGTAGGGGTAGAAAAAGCATCAGAAAGTACATGTAAACCTGGAATTAAGTCTGCTGACTGAGTGACTGCTCATATTATGTAGGTTGACAAGCGACATTTCCATTTTCCAGTGTCTATATCCATTTATCATTTTCACTCTGCACTCCATCATATATCTAAAGAGAATCAAAAACTGAAGGCAAACATAAGAAGAGATATACAACTTCACTCTGTTTTATAGTTAAAAGTTTATAGTTAAAAGGGCATTCTTAGTTCAGCCTTTCCTTCTGTGTTTTGATTTTATACTTTGTCGTATATTAAGCCAAGTAGTTCAACCCAAAGGAACTGATCTTGGCCTTCATTATTACAAAGGTCACACATAAGAGGTGCAAGAATTGAACTGATAACCAGGTAGAAAGGTAGCTTGTAGCTACCTACAGAGGGGGTGAGAAAGTTATCTATCCCAGCTCTTTGCTCTTTGTTTCCTATTTCAGAAATTTTCAGCCCAGCTTGTACCGATACCTACTTCAGAAAGTGGTATGCTAATTAAGGGAGCTCTTCCTTCTCCCTGATATCTACCCAATGCAACACGTGTTCCCAGTAATTTGAACACACCACCCCTTACCAACACAGTGTGAGTCAAGGAATGTGATTTGTCTTTCCTTAGGGACCAGTAAGATCCCCCAAATTGAGCAGAATGACAGTCAGACTGATAACATCTACTCTATTCTGTCTGTTTTAAGTAATTTCCCACTCAAGTACTACTCTCTATGGGGGAAGGAGTTATACACTGATTAATTCACTGCTAAAGCTTCGCAGTCACTTTAAAATGTTCTCCAACTCTAAGAATTGGTGGAACAGGGACTCTCAAACTGTTTATGTTTGGAGTTATGGCATTTTGTTTTCCCAAGTAACAGTTACGTGTGGTGGAGGCCTGCTTTCCTGGAGATGGCTGAACACCTGCCTGCCAATGGGAATTAGTGGATTAATTCCTTGTTTTGCTTCACTTGCATGAGCAGCTTTTGCTTTATTTATTAAACTGTCTTTATCTCAACTCAACGAGTTTTTTAATCACTTCTTCTCTTCCGAGGGGGAGTGAGCGAGCAGCTGTGTGGTCCTAGTTCCTGGCTGGCATTAAACCATATCACAAGCATAAATTAACAAAAGAGGAATCCAAAGACATGTCTGAAGTCCAAACTTCCCCTTACTGTCCAGTCTACTTCTTTTAATTTTTTTTATATATATATACATGCACATATATATATTAGCCTTAAGGAAAGTAAGTCATGCAAAAGGATATCTTCATACCAATATGTTGCTTGCATAGCTTTCTCCACTACAGCTTTCATCATTATATGTGCCAATGCCAGTTCATGTTCCTTCAAGGACTATCTGGTTCCTGAAGTTTTTGTCATGGCTATCTTTTAGATTGTAACTCTAGACTGCAGCTCTCCAAGTGTACGTATCACCTCTTTACACATACTTGTACAGCAACTCGTACAGATAGGATTCTATTCATAGAAGGCGCACTTTCATTTTTGAATTTATGTAGTATATTCATCAAATTTATATTTTCAAAATAAAACATTCCATGCAGTATGGAAAGTAAATTCCATATTTTTAGGCCTAATAAGTTACATATGTTTTGCTATGTTGTTCAATGCCCACATGTCACTCTTAGAGGTTATCCTTTCATTAATGTCCCAGATCTTTCTTCCACCTGCAGTTTGTGTTCAATTTTATTCTACTTTCCGAGGTTGGAATGTTCTCATCACAGCCTAGATTAAAGGGAGATGCTTAAAAATACCCAGGTGCATTGTATTGTTGCTCTCTTGAAAACCTTTGTCAATTTAACACTTAAAATTTGAGGCTCTTTTTTTCACAATTTCATGATAATGTAAAATGAAGTTACGGGCCCTAAAAGAGAAAAGGAAAGAGGGACAATTCACGTGTGGTCCCCTTAATTCATCATCAAGTGGAAGTGTTGATTCTGTAGGTGGCACTATGAACCAACGCTTCCACACAGCATTTGAAGTAACAGTGTCACACCGGAGACCGTCCTTCAGAAGAGGTGCATAGCTGAGGTCCTGACCACTTCATGATGATCAACAGTCTCAAAGCACTTGCTGCAAGGAGGAAGTTGTTTATATGAGTGGGTTGTCCAAAGTGAATCAGCCGATATCCACTGGCAGACATCCAATGGAATCCAAGCCTCTTGTTCATCTTTTATTGGGTGAGCCATGATCTCTCACACATTTTTCCCAGAGTTGAATCTGACAAGAATGACATATAGCTTATATCCCTTTTATTCACTTTTTACATTCTGCAGATACTAACAAAGGAGGATTTATAAATATACTGATATAGAAATAAAATTAGGTGGTACAGAGAATAAGTTTCCTTTATCTGGTACCCTCTAGTCACAGTGGCTGCTGTATCTGGAATGGAGACTTAGAGTTATATTCTATTCCCTTGAAGAAGATTAAGAAGTGAGCTTTTGCAGAAAAAAAGGTTTCTGATTTCTTTGAGAGAACTGCTTTTAGATTCTCTATGACAAGGAAAGATCTGTAGGGAATATCAAAGGTTACTGGGGCATCTGTTTGAAATAGTTTTGTCAGTTGACTTGGGAAAAAAAGACAAGAAAGTCTGTGTGGTATGAAAAAGCTAAGATCGCTGGGGAACATCACCCATTCCTATGCTGCTTATTTTTCCATGTGGGTTTTTAAAATGATTTATTCATTTAGCAGCTTGCCCAAGCAAGGCTGAAGCATGGGAGAAGCATGCCTGTTTAGTAAAAGGAGGTGGTATTCGCTCAAGATTTAGAAGCAAAGTGATACCTCTGCAAGAAGTTAACCTGGCATATACCAATGAAGCAGATATTTGGTGACGAAGCTTGCCAGTGGGAAGGTGCAAGGGTGTCATTTGGTCAGATCTTTCCTTTTGCAAAGTGAATGTTAGCAGTCATGTGCAAATCAAGGATGCTAGAAGAGTTGGTCCTGCTACAGGTAAAAGAAGAAAACCAAACGTTATATCAAACCCAGCCTGAGCTGCACCTGGCATGTGTTTACTAAAGGAAGAGTGAAGGCAGATTTAGGAAAAGTCAAAAACATATTCACACTCATTTCACTGAAAACTGTCACAGAGATTGAAAATCTCTGCTGCTGCTCCTCCTCAGAAAGACCAAGCTTTAAACAAATTGATATTTCAACCAGTTTCAAAGTACTGGGTCTTAATCAGCTGCTTAAAACTCATGGTGGCTCCAAACACAATGCACTAAAGGTACCAAAACTAAAGAATTTTCTGAATTCTTGGCATTTTACAGCAGTAGCATTTTCAGGGGATGCCGTTTGTTCTCCATGGGGTGCTTCACACAAAGGAAAATCCCCAGAAGATGGCAGGAGAAGTGATTGCACCTGGCTAGGACCAGCAGAAAAGGGCCAGTGAACGTTGGGGACTGCCCATTTAAGAGGTATTTCCTTAGACAAAAAAGGCCATGGTTCAGGCTATAATTCCATGGGTGGGCTTGTCACTAACTATTCACTAACTAACTGACCATTCTGGTAGGGACCTGGTCACTTGATAAGGCAAATTAAAGGAATCCTCAACAAATGGTAACTTGTAGGGGCTTCAAGTCATCAAGGAAGCTGGAGCAGGAGAGAAGAGCTGAGGGATCTACTTTTGCAGAAGTCAGGTCATTTTCACTGTGGAAACAGCTTAGCAGAGAGGAGATGGGTTGCAGGAGACACATGTGTGACTTGAAGGAGAAGTCATGTGCAGAAATGCACCATATTCCCTGGAGGACTTATGAATGAGGAGGGAAATGAAGCATTGAATTGTCTACAGGTGTTTTATAGGTGAGTCTTGATCTGTACAACTCTGAGTTGAAAGCTTTTTTTTTTTTTTTGAAAGATCTTACAAAGCCTGGGCATAGTTTGCTCTTACATGGCTGTCCCTGGAGAGAAAAATGTAAATTCAGACTGTTCATGGTGGAATCTCTTGTAAAAAATTGTATTTAAACTGCTGGCAGTCTGAAGAGACAGCTTCAGTACAGGTGGTCTTGGGGCTGCTGGGCTGCAAACCCTCATCTCATGAGAAGGGGAGACGCAAAGAGACTATTCTGGGCAGAGAAGCCAAAAGGAGCAAATGAGACACAGTCCAATCAAATGAGGAAAAACTAAAGAAAATATGGATCCAGTCTGCTGTGACCCAAATGCAGCTCAGGAAGCTTTCCCCAGGCGCTTTTTAAAGAACAAAAATCCCTGTCTAATTTTTCAACACCAATAAGTAAATGTTCCTAACGAATTTGCCCCTTATCTCAGTTAGCGATTTTGTAAAACAATCCATATAATCCATTACTTCTGAGTCATTTTTAGCTGGCTGATCATCTCTGATGTGTGCCAATGGATTTTTGGACTGTGTGATTGACCGTGTAGGTCAGGTGATGCCACCCCCGCTCTCTGCGTGACACAATGGGAGGAGAAAGGTGAACGGTGGCTAATGGATACAAAAAGCAAACATTCTTGTTCAAGTATGGATCTTCTTGTTTTCTTATGACGTACAAGGGACATATGCAGATATGTTCTTTTAAAGTATGCTGTAGCAATTTCTTATTCATATTCATGGAAGGGTATAAAGACATAACAACTGGGACATACATTTCTTAGTCTGCAGAACTACAATACCACCCTGCCCCCCAATTTTTGTTCTGTTCAATGCATCTTTAGATTAAATAAAAATATGAGAACTTCCACCCTAGGTCAGATCAAAGGTCCATCTGGTCCCACTAACATGGCAGAAATAGAAATATGCATCCAGTGACCCTTATAGACTCTTGTGGCTTTCAGTAGGAACCAGAAGTTTTTCTTCTGGAGGACAAGTGATAAACAATATTATTGTCTTTGGTGTTAATGATAATTTTTCACTAAATGCTTTCCTTTTGGAGAAAGAAAAGCAATGCTGAAGGCAAATATCTCTTTGTTTGTAATTATTTTGACTTTTATTTAGTTCTGCCTTTGTGCGTACTTAGGAAATTACCAGGCGAGAAGACCCAGACAGCCCACAAACGGTGAGATCGAAATTCTAGAATTACAAGACATGCAAAATAAAACCTGGAACTTTCTGTCCTGTTTTTCTATTAGAAGCATTCTTATAAATTTTAGGTGTTTGGAAGGTAAAGGAAATGCCCAAGAATATATGATTATTTTTTTTCACTTCCAAAGAAGAGAATAATACAGCTATACAAGCAACACACTTCATTTGACTATGATGGAAAGAATCTGAAAATTTTCTTCTACAAAACCTGCAGTGCCTGAAATAAAACATCTTAATTCAGGCCAGCCAAATCTTTACAAGCAATCTGGTTTACAGCAGACACACATTCACCTGGTTTTGATAACCAGCGCCAGTGTATATCACAGTTCTAGGGTACACATTACAGACTGCTCCTAATTAATTAGTTCAATACAGATTCCTTTTAGCTTTTCATTGAGAAGACGTTGTCTGAGTCAGAAATGTGAACAACACTAGAAAATGCTTTTAAGAGAGAAGGAACCAGTGTTTCACGCATTGATATTAACTGTCTAGCAAAAAATTAATTTCCATAGAATTAGAAGGGCAAGGAAATCAAATGTTGGCTGGCACTCAAAGGAAATATATTCCTGTTGAATCTGTTTTAATAGCTGGTCATTAGGAGAAAAAATTTACATCCACAGCTGAAATCTGCTGCATTTATGTTCTATGATCCAGAAATCTGGTCTGCATTCTCTTTGCTTCATTTTTCCTAAAACACAACCAGCATCCTAAACTTCAGAGCTCTGTTGCATTATGCAATCAAATTATACAATTCCAGATTTTTTAAGCAAAAAGCACACAGCACAAATGGATCAGCTGTCTGGGTTTGCTGTGACCTGCCTTAGCAGTTCTACGCCAAGGTGTTTATGAGACATCCAGTGTGCATAATGGTTATTATACTTTAATGCATGAACACTTGAATTCTCCGTGCCATTGGCCACTATTTGTTCGCTCATGTGTCCTTCCATTTTCACCTCTGAGGCAGTTGCCTGTCTCTCAAAGAAAAAAAATAACAAAAATCAAAGAAGACATTTCAAACCCAAGCTAAAATAACTATGGACCAAATTTTGTTCATTCATAGCACTAAACTAACATTTTACTCACCAGAGCTACACAGATGCACACAAGAGGAGAATTTAGTGTTGGTTTTGCAATTATTTTACCATTAATTAAGGGTTTATGATTGCTAATAATTGTATTAAATGAGAAGATACTTACTATTTTGTGGGGATTTAAGTAAAATTTAATATTGTTGCTGAAAAGTTGTCTATATATGAAGTAAATGCTGTTTAAAAAACATACCTGTCCCTCACCCCATCATATCTGTACATCTCAGGTCCTTTAATACAACATTCCTTTGGGGTGGGGAAACATTGCCAGATCTGTTTTACAGCAGGAATCAGGAGTTAAACTGGGAGTCTCAATTCCAGCTGCATGAAAGGGCTTAAATCGCATCCCTGGCCGCATGGCTTAGGGTTACAAACCTGGACTAGCCTCCTGAGAGTCCTCTGCAGAGGATGAGGAAAGGAAAGCACCTGGAACGGGGGTGTAGATAGTCCATGTTTTCTTTGCAAATGCTGAGGTCTGGTCTGAAACAGATTTAAGTGTTGCCTCTCTACCGGGGGGCTTGAGATGCACCCTCCGAAACAAGCTTCTGCTCCCAGGTTGTCACCTTTCTGCTGGGTACATAACACTGCCTCACTCCTCATTTTAAGCTGAAGATGATTGAAAAGGCTGGTGGTCAGACATAAATGTGAGCCCTCCTCAGCCTGGATGAGTTTGGACTGGCCCCCCTCTCTCCAAGAGGGTACCCAAACCCCTGGGATGGCATCGGGGCTGCCAAACAGTCACTTCTCTCTCCTCCTGGGGACTCTCTCCTCACAATTGCGAGAGCAGATTTGAAGAATCAGAAAGAAAATGAACAAAAAGGGGCCTTTGTAGCCCAGTAATGAAGGCAGAGGGCACGGATAGAAACCTGGATTTTGAGGCCTTTTTCTTGAGATATTTATCTGGTTTTGCCTTAAACTATCAGCAAGCGAAATACAAAATTTAATGTTGGGAACACTCAAGCATAAAGGTCTGTATCTAGGAGCAAGAGATGCAGTCTTTGCAGTTCCTGAAACAGAAGGGATGAGGGGTCAAAGTGAACAAGCTGGAGAGAAGCGAGGTCTCACTGGGGATGGCGGCAGCAGCACAGGGAAGCAGGCAGCAGTTGCAGCTCAGCTCATTCCTGCTCACAGAAATTGCTACCGGAATAATTTGTTCAACTCAAGGATCTGACAAAAAATCAGAGATTTTTAAAAAAGAATAATTAAAGTAATTTGAGGACTAGGGAAAATACCTCATAAGGTTTACAGCACTCATTGTGGTTCCTGTATCAAAGGGGAGGCTGGAGGGTGACTTGACTGCAGAGATGTTCAGTACCACATGTCTTCTTCATTTTACAGATAAAAAAATGAGTTGCAGCCGCTAGAAACTGAAGTCAGATGCATTTAAATAAGAAATAAGGCATACAATTATAGGAACAAAGATGGTTAACCAACAGAACAAATGAGCAAGGAAAATGGTATGTTCTCTTCCCCTTTGTGGTTTCACATGAAGACTGCATGACTTTTTGTAACATGATTTGTGGAAAAACACAAGTCCTTCTGTGATCAAACACAAACTGCTGGGTGCAAAGCGGAGTGATGGGCCCTGCGGCATGCAGAAGGTCAGACCAGGTATCAGCAATACTTAATGAACGGCAACTGATGCTCAATGTATATGTTACTAAATATATGTAAGGAGATAATCCCCATTTGCTTCCTGTGTGGGCAAAGAGCATGCAGCATTGTGCCCTGCTGTTGTAGTCAGGCTTTCTCCATACAAAAACCAGGGCATTGTGGTGCTCACCCATCCCTTCCCCTGACCGGGAGGTGGGATGCAGTCTGAGCAGATGCCAATGTCCAGCAACCTGGAAGCTTAAACACAGCCACTGAAACTACGAATGTCCATGACATAGTGGATTTGCAGGAGGAGATCTCAGGAGGCCTGGCCCTGATTATTTTCATGTTTAAATATGTCTCTTTGCAAACAAGAAGAGGGGAAACCAAGCAGGTATCTACACAGGGAATGAGGGCTCCTGTGGAATATTAAGTTCTACATATGCTTGTTCACCTTTCATGTGGAAATGTCCTTTCTGTGGGGTGTGTTACAGTAAGTCAGTTGGGATACTTGTTAGCTAATCCAAGTAGATGGGCTGCCAACAGCACTAGCAGGGAGAGGTGGTGCCCAAAAAAGGTGACATGGTCTGGTGGCTGCAGTCCTCCACCATCCCAGTCCTCCTTCTTGATAAAGGTTGTGGTGCCCCAGACAAAATGATGCCCCTGGATCTTGGGGTTGAGGAGGAGGAAGGGTTGTGCAGGCCCAAGGTTATACCACAATGACTCTGGCAACATACACCATCTGCCCAGCAATCTGAAGGACATGGGGAATCCATCCTTGTAGGTGCAGGCACAGGGTGCTATGCAGCTAGACCCTGAAACAAGCGTTTCAAGGTTTATTGCACATGTTCACAGTGACATCAAAACTCATGTCAGAAAAAAGTTTAAAAAAAAAGGTAGAAAAGGAAGATCCCACATGGGTGTCTTCACAGCAAGAGCAGGACAAAAGAGCCAGCTGAGAAGATGGTTAGCCATGGCTGCTGTGTATGAAACATAAGATTTCCTTTGAGTATTCATAATATTATCTTTGGTCCCTATGAACTAAAAGCAATCAGTACATGCAGCAGTTATTAAAATGCAACTTATCCATATGGGATATGCTGGCTTCTACCAGTGATATCTGTTGCTTCTTAGTAAGCAGGAAGGAATAACTCATCATTACAATATTTACACCCCTTTTTACAGACTGTCTTAATGCTGGTTCCCAGAACCATAAAAAATCCTCAGGCTCTGAAGACAAAATTTCATATCATTGCTCCAGTTTGCCTTGTTGAGAAATATAATGATGTGTCAACACACTAACACAAATGTAATTCCTGCATTGCATACAAGATAGCTACTTAATGTCACTATCCACAGGGTTTTATGCGTAGTTTGAAGAGATAACTTTGCATTCACGTTGGCAGCTGGTAGTTAAAATTACGTACATGCTTAGTCTCAGGGGCACATTTTCATCCCACGCTGTACTAGATTAATGCAGGTAATACAGACAAGAATATGACGGATATAAGCTACAGCACATACAGTCAGCTTGCAAAAAAAAAGGAATTTTTTCTTGGTGCTCAGGAAAGAAACTAATACAGCCGGTTGATACTGGCATCATCCTGTGCAGGTTGTGCTTTGCCAGGGGACTGTGCTGTGGTGGACGCAGTGTCACCTCCTGCTGGGAGGACACAGGGAGGACAGGGAAGCTGTCAGCCAGCTGGGGTGGGTCTCTCGGGGAGCACGGCCCTTTGCACTTCAGCGCACATGCAGGACTTCATCTCAGCCAGTGAAGCGCAGAAGCACAAGGGGTATGGGCCACTTCTCATCTGTTGCAGATAAACGGACCTGAAAGTAGGTCACTAAGATTTGAAGTTCCTCTGTGCAAAAGTAAATGAGAAAGTCTTATGAAAAGTCTGAAGTAACAGCTACATGGTAGACTGCCCACTGTCTCAGTTAAGTCAGGCTTGAGGCAACAAGAACCCTATGTAAGAAGCTTCTCAGCAAGCAAAGAGAAATAGCAACCCTATCTCTAAAAAGTGCCTGGTTGTGTTACTCTCCTGAATAGGACATGCAAAGAGAGTTTAATATGTTTATACTCCTCTATTTATAGAGAAACCAAGTGACCCAATATGTAAAAAATCTCTCATTAGATCTGAAAGTACCAGCTTGAGTCTCCACAGGAGAAGGAACACACTCTAGTGAAGTCTTGGACAATCTCACAGGTTTCTGTGCTCTGCATTACACATGCCTCAAAACAACAAATGCCATGGTCACTCACATTAAGACCAGGACATGACAGTGACCTTACCCACTGCCTGTGAGTTTAGCTGTACCTAGCATGGACATCTTCCTGCTGGAGCTGGGCAAATCAGAGAGGGATCTTTCAACCTTCCCATTCCCAGTGGTACTGCAGGTCATGGGGGCTGACAGCCGGCCAGCCCTCCCTCAATGGGCTTCCTCCCAAAACATCACCAGCTGAGTCACATCTATAATTCTGCTGTTTCTGGCATTTCTGACTTGCCCAGGCAATAGCACAGCTGACCTGCAGGACTAAGAATTTGCTCCCAGCCAACACTTTCCATCTGATCTTCTGAGCAGAAGTTCTTATTTGGGGGGTAAATTAATCATGCTGCAGCAGAACAGAAAGGAGTTTTTCTCCAGCAGGCAAAGCCAGACCTGCTCATCACCTGTCAGCTCCCAGTTAGAGTTAGGTAAAATCCCCTGGCTCCAGCATATGCTGAAACTATCAGTGTCTGATCGATTACAATTGTCATCACATCCACAGTCTGGGTTTAGTGGTGGGGTTTTTTCTTTGAAGAGTTCAACCACTGATGAAGCTGGAGCAATGAGTGTGACTGAGGTAAGCTCTGCTCAGCAGTCCTCGGTTTTTTAATCAGGGAAAGCAAAGCTCTTCTGGAATAATTTCATTTCCTTAAAATGTCTTCTGTCAGTATTATTCTCCTGCCTTTCTATCCCATAATCAGTCACCTGCACTTGATGCCTATGCTATCGTTTGCTCAGGTGGTGAGGCTGAAGACCAAAGTGGATACAAAAGCAAAATAGGCAACCTCTCTCCTGATCACATTTTGCGACACCTCTCCTTTACTTCTTTGACCCTCACATAAAGCAGACCAAACCCTGTACTCACATAAGCTCATGGAAGTTTGACTACACTTGACACTGTTCTCCAATGCATGATCCATGGCTGCACAAATTTCCTACAATATGTAATTGCCCTGCCTTGGAGGAACTGTTTCTGTGGCTAGGGTTTTTTCTGGTCTAATAGCTAAGACTGCTTTTTGCCCTAGCGACAAGCACCTTGTAAATAGGAAATAGAAGCATTTGCACTCTTGAAATTGGAAAAAAAGGTCATATTAACTTGACAGGTTCTAACTAATAGGCTCAGAAAAGGCATTACTTGGAAATTAGTTTCCATTCCTTCTGACTATGTCCCACAGTTTAGCCCCAGTCATCAGACAGGACCACACAGGCTCTCGCTCACTCTCCCTGGTTGGTATTGGGGAAGAGAATCGTAAAAGTGAGAGAACTTGTGGGTTGGGATAAAGGCACTTTAATAAGTAAAGCAAAAGCCACACACAGAAGAAAAGCAAAACAAAGAATTTGTTCACTACTTCCCATCAGCAGGCAGATCTCCAGGAAAGCAGGGCTGCATCACGCGTAACAGTTACTTGAGAAGACAAACACCAAAACTGCAAACATCCCCCCCTTCTTCCTTCTCCACCTTTATATGCTGAGCATGACGTCCCATGGTATGGAATATGCCTTTGATCAATTGGGGTCAGCTGTCCCAGCTGTGTGTCCTCCCAACTTCTTGTGCCCCCCCAGCCTGCTCGTTTGGTGGTGCGGTGTGAGTGGCAGAAAAGGCCTTGACTGCTGAGCAACAACCAAAACCATCAGTGCACCACCAAAACTGTTTTCATCCCAATTCCAAGACACAGCACTATACCAGCTGCTACTAAAAAACTTAACTCTGTCCCAACGAGACCACAACACTGGGGTGAATTTCAGAGTGCTAAACTCTTCATAGTAGCCTCCATATGCTCACCCATAGCTTGAGTGAGTACTCAGTACTCCCCTCTGAGTATTGATTTTTGGCCTTAGAATATTTCTATTCTGCACAATCATGTTATCCAGCAACTGTTCAATACAGTGAGTTTTTATTCTTACTTACAAATGTTGAATTTTTTAACAAGTTATGGAAACATTTAAATCAGAGGGATTAACTTTGTGTAATTGCAAATGTCTTCCTTTGCATGTTTTTTTGCTGTTTTTCAGGTATCGTCCTCGTCCTGGCTTTTTTTAAGACAAGTGTTTCACATCTGGGCCTCATCAAATTTGTGGGCTATGCTAGTACAGTGAAGAATATTCTTTTCCCTCGAACTGTAAGCAGGCAGGAAAGAAAATACTGCCAACAACTATGGACCCCCTGAGGAGGTGTAAGTACCATTGTGGGTAATTTTGCCTAGAGAAATTTATTGAGAAGCAATGGCAATGCCTAAATATAATTTTATTTGTACTGTTGCTCATTTGAATAACATCAGTGTAAACATCCCCTTTACGTGAGCTTTTTTCTCCCTGCTGAGAGATTGCTGGGGGGTCTGGGAGAGGCGGGAGGGAGCACTGTGTTGCGTTACACTGTGCGACATTCAGGCATACCAAGGGACCTTTCTCTCTCAGCACAGTATGTAGCAAAAAATACCACTATAATCGTGATAGGGGAGTGAATAAGATAGAGCTGCCTTCACCAGATCTTGGAAATCTGCATCCCCCACAATGGGCTGCTCGGAATCTCACAGCACAAACAGTTCAAATCACATTTTTCAGCCCCGGTGTGAGTGTGCCATGCGGAGCGTTTTCCTGAAGAGACTGCTGGTGCTCAGCATGCAGCAGGAGAGCATTTTCTAGGCACAAAGCTGGGCTGCTGCAGCATGTGTGATGCTTATATCCACCAAAGGCTTTCCAGGCTGACTTAAGAAGCAAATGGATTTGCAGTAGTTTCCTTCTCCCTCGGAACCCGTCATCTTCAGCCATGCCCCTGAAGTTTCACATCACCACCCCCACTTTTCCATTTAATCCCACGACACACAGCATCTCTTTGTTCCTAGAAAGGTTGTTACCATGCAGGGGGCAAAACCCAACACAGCTGCACTCATTCTTCACCGCTGTCAGCAGCAGCAATCATCTCCCACTGTTATCTTTTCAATTTTTCCTTTCCCAGATGCAAAAGGAACCCAATCCTGCAAGACAGTGAGGGAGTCCCTAGAGGGCTTGAGCACTTCCATTACGCATCCAGATCATATAGACAGATTTTTTATATTTCACTAAACAGAAAAAGCCACTTACTGTTGTTTGGCTGGGAGGATTCTCTCTGCTACTGGTGAAAATAACACGCTCAAACAAGGGCTTTCTCCCATATAACCAGATTCTTACAATCTCACCTTGTAAAGAAATCATAATCCTTTGTTACAGTGACTGGTCTGCTGTTCTGGTAGCTATAACCATGTACATATGGTACTCAATAATAAGAAAAAGCACCCTTCAGTAAACCTCAGAGGAGTGAAAGGTGCCTACACTGTTCAAGGAGGAAAAGGCACGGCACAGACTCCTGCTCGGGGCGGTCATTTTACTTCAGCATCTGTTTGACGCGGGAAATTCAGGGCATGAACTGGACAAAGTTAGAGGGTTCAGGAGTTTGCCAAAGAAGATGCTTTTTGGAGAAGAAGCTGCTTTTGTGTTGTGTAAATAATCATTAACTCTCAGTGTAATAATTGTGAGATCAATACTGCCATAGAAACGAGCAATGGATAGCCTTCATGCTGCAGCCTGTTAAATGCTCTTCAGGTGTGTCCACACCGGTGCTTCAGTTCAGATCAAGAGTGCACGTTGCAGCCACCCCTTTTCCTGCACTTTGGTTTACATCACAAAGTGGGTCTCAGTGGATGCGAACTGGATCCTTTCAAATGAAGGTTAGCTAAAGGATTCACTGGACCATGCCTGTCCTTCCTCACCATTCCCAGCACCAAAAGGACCAACACTGTCTTCTGAAAGTGCCACCAGTACTGTTATAAAGTCCTTAGCCTGCCAAGGGAAGCGGGAAAGTGGGACCGCAACTGTATTTCTGCCCACACTTACTGGGATTGAAGGGTGCTCCAGTAAGCACGTGGAGGGCTGGGACTGTCCTTTGTCCTTGGCAGGGCCACAGTAGGGCAAGGTTTCTAAAGCTACTAACCTGTTGTCATGGTTTAGGCCAGATCGGCCAATGACGAGACAACAGATGCTCTCCCCCACTTCTTGGTCCAAGAAGAAGAGGAGGAGAGATTAAGAGATTTACGAGTTCAGAAGGAACTAAACTGCTTTAAAGAAATATTAACAATAAAATAAAAATAAAATAGTGAAATAGATAGAATATATACAAAACCTTACCAGTCTCCCAGGATGACATCACCAGCAGGCACTGGGAAAGTCCCAGACTGGACTCAGTGATGGATGGGAACTTGATTCCAGATCTAGAGTCAGGAACCCACAGATTGAAATCAAAAGCCGATGAACAGACTGGGTCCTCCTTGGAAGTTGGACATTGAAGAAAGAAGGTTGACCCTTTGATCCCTCAGCTTTTATACTGAGCATGGGGCAGAAGGGATGGAATACCCTGTTGGTCAGTTTTGGGTTACCTGTCCTGTCCGCTCGTCTCCGCAGGTGGGACTCCTCTATGCTTTTCCATTTCTGACCGTCCAATGGGGCGAATAATGAAGTTATCTGACATTCATCATTGTAGCAATAAGTATAAGCAAGAAATCTTTGCATACCATTCCTTGGCATTGGTCTTATCGCTCTGAGAACAAACAGTTTTCTGCACAATGTGCTGTTAATATCAGAGAGTTAGAAGAGGCCTAGCAAAAAAGTGAAATTACTGAACAGAAAGTTGGTTCTGTTCTACCTCAAACCAGGACACCTGTCCAGTGTATCATGTCTGTGTGAGGAGGAGGCAAGTCACACCCTCTTTCTCTGGCCTTGAACTGTAGGAGAAACCTATGGACTGGATCACATATGGACATCTAAAACTAGGCCAGATAATTTCTATCTTTTATGGCCAGACATGTGCAAAGACCAGAGGACAACCTGACTGGCCTTAATAGTTAGCCACACCTACGGGCAAAACACATTTCTCTGGCAAAGAACGGAGGGTCTGATAAATGGGGACAACCACAGCCACAGAGCCAATGCAACCAAAGGTGCTCGGGGGCCCTGAAAACCTGGGGCTCCCCACATTGCAGGACGAGTAATGCCTGTAGTAACCTCACTCCTGACTCCGGTGGTGTCTAGGAGGGGGTTTGAGGTACGCTGACTGCAGGCTGACAGTAACTATGTGAGCAGGAGGTTTCTAGCAGGAACAGGCTTTAATGCATTGCAGACAAGGTGTGTTGAGTCGAAGGGGCAGATTGACTCACAGCAGTCTTGAAAAGTATGTATTTATGGTGAAGGTAAGTTAGCACTGAAGCCATTAGCTGGGGTCTGTCTGCCTCAAGTCATTAAATGAAATAGGCTTGATTTAAAAAAATAGCATTGTAGTGCAGCAGAAACTCTGGGCTACTGGGCAGAATGGCAGTTTGTGTTGGGAAATTGACTGCCTTTGCAGCCTCTCAGTCAGTGCATCCTGAGAACGCTTCCTTATTGTTCTGTGTTGGTTAGGACAACATGTTTAACTGGCAGAAAATGAAGAGGGTTTCATTTAAAGAAAGCTGTGAGCATCTGCCACAAACCCTCCCAGCAGTGCAGCACCACTCAGAAATGGCAAATTTACCCTGGATGTACTGGATCAATTTTCTCCCCTTTCCAAATATTTTCCTTTGAGACGTGTGGCTGCTGGTATGGGCTCACCTGCCCCCGCTGCAGATTGCACCCCTACGGGTGTCTCAGGCTTCCCTCCCCATGGAAGGACCATGCGGTGGTGGAGGCTTGGGCAACTGGAGGGGCCACTGCCAGCAAGGCTGCCCGCAGCGGGGCAAGGCAGAGCATCTCTACTGCCATGGCAAGCCTTCACACACTCAAGTGTATCAGACAGTCATTTATTTTTCGCCTAGTGCAACAGGCTGTCACATATTATCTCAAGGTCACCAGTGTCCCATTCCACCTGATTCTTCTCATCAGAGGAAAGAGCTGAGGAATTCTGCTGTGATTAATAACTATATCCATCCCCCTGGGCTTATTTTTGCCCTCCGTTTTTAATTTTATGTTCTGCTTACCAGCTGCTCTTGTTCATTAAAAAAACAAACCCTCTCTAGTTCTTATTAACACCATATGTCTGCTGGTTATTTGAGAAATGAATGCAAAATACATTTAAAGGATTAGTCAAATCATGATAGGCAAAAAGATTGAAAGGCAAAAAGCTAAGGAGATGTATGTCAGGCTGTATCTTCTTGCTGCTACACATGGTCTCCACAGCTAAACCCAAAACAACATCCTGCCACAGTCCTCCCTCCCTGTTCCACTCGTGCCTCCGCAGCCGCAATGAAATCACAACAATGTCTCTGCCTCTCACCAGTTCTCCAGAAGAGAGTTTTTTTTTTTCCTCTCACTCTTCGGGGAACTCACTACTGACCCGAAACTGACTTTCAAATGTGAGCCAAGAACTAGTGCTAATTGGAGACAGTTGTTTCTAAAACACTTGTGGAGTTTCACAGGGCTGTTCCGAACCATTCAGAAACCTGTGCAGCACAAAATGCAGCCAGCTGCTGTTTTCTGCTTCCCTCCTTACAACCCTTTCACATACAGACCGTCCCTCAGCATGTGATGTTTGAAGCACCATTTTTTTTTCTGAAATCTCTCTACAGTTCCACATCCAAACATATTTATTTAATTTAAACTGTGAACACAGATAATCAGTTTTCATTGGGACGTAACAAGGCAAAAAGGCTAACCTATTTCTTTTCTCCAAGAGCTTCTGTCATGCAACAAACCCCATTCCAGTATTTATGAATTCAGCCCCCATCCTGACATCCTGATTGGTAGAGGAGAATATAAACAGCCCAGAATTTGGCTTGTCTTAACGCCTCTGCACTTCTTCTGAGAGTGTGACATCTCATCTGATGTGCGTTACCTCCAGCAGCACACAATCCCTTGGCAAAATGAACGTGTCCAGATTTCTTAGCCACTCTATTACCATCAGACCCAGAAGCAACAGAGCTGCTGACTGACACTTCTACAGCACTGGCATTGAAATTCATTGTTTAGTGCAGATCTGCAAATGGCTATGTTGAGAGGAATAAGAATCTCTATATTTATATATAGATTTATAGAGTTATTTTCATATGAAAATCTATATATTTCCTCTGACAACTGAACTTGTAATATGAACAGCATCGCCAATGATGGTCCTTTATTTGTTTTTTTGTTCATTGGTTTTCCATAGGAAAAAATAAGCAAGCCATTAATAGTCTGAGAAGAGGCTTCCTGCCCAGAGGATACAGGGAACAGGAACGGCTGTAAGTGAATCTTCCACAGCAGAAAATCTTGTTTAGAATAGTAACAAAAACTTGCAGTTTCTCCTGAGAGGCTGAGCATATGCTGGAGGTGGGTTATTTTCATTTTCCCCTGAAGCACACCTGGAAAAACTAGAGGCACATGAGTCACTAAAGATAATGCACAAAAATGTTGAAAAGGAAGGAAAAAAATCCGACTCTTCTGATCGCTCACTCAGCATGCTGCACAGAGGAATCCTTACAATCCATTACAGGAAATTTAGATGGTGGATGGATTGCAATAGTTTAGGGAACTGGGCAAAAACACTAAGGTAGAAATAGCTTGCAGTGGGTGCAGCATGATTTATAAGGTGTTTATACTGGGCATTGGGGGGAAATACATTATAATATTTGGATTTCATGGTTTATAGCATCAAATATTCCTAAGATTCACATAAAAAATATTTAATAGCTGGCTTGGTTGATATCAGGGAAAGCTCCAGGGAAAGTGGAATTTAATTGTATTCAAAATACTTCAGACTATGTAGTTAATTTCTGAAGTACATGATTTTTTTCTATATTGTTCCTATTACTCTCAACAAGGTTTCGCTACCCCTGCTCCAGCCCAAGGGTGTGGGTAGAGACCTCTGTCTCCAGCGGCTGGCAATGGATGCAGGAGCCCTGTGGACATACGGCTGTGACTGGGCTCCTTGTGTTTGCCTGGAGTGGGTCCAGGGAAGCAACAGGAACCCCAGGGCCACGCTGCATGTCCAACCACCCACCCTGGCTCCTGCCTCCCTCCTGGTCCTGGGGCTCCTGGTACCTCCTGGGCAACCAAACCCACCTGAACATCAAGCTCAGCAAGTTGAGCCCCAGCATTGCCCATGGCCCCAGCAGAGCTCTGGACTAGCTAATATTTTCACCACGGGCAGCATGGCCATGTCTACTTTGCCTAATTACTCCCCTTGCTAAGAGGATTGTTGCTTGCAGGAGGGAGAGCAACTCTGTGTGGTGATGATAGTTGTTTTTTTTTAAAACAAACATATTTAGAGCTTGAGTTTTAGATATTTTAATTTGATGTATTTGGGGGAAATTGATGAATAATTTGAAAAATGTGTTGAATAACTACAGCATCAAAACCAGATGTGGTTGACTTATGGCTCTCACTTAGTACTGAGAGATCTGCCTGCCCTCTGTTACTCTTAAAAGTGCATCTGGTGGTTCCCCCATGGGCAAACTGTGATGCAAAAGAAAGTCTGAGGTTTTGTTTTTTTGTTTCTCAAATCAGATTTTCAGGCACAGATTCTCAAGGGTATCCAGCAGTCACTAACTCCCTTCTGGATCAGTGGGGACAGGCAGTCTATGTTTTTGTATAGCCAAGCCTCGGCGTTTTATGAGCAGTCTGAGTTCCTGAGCAGTTGTCATTTAAAGTGNTCTCCTCTCCTCTCCTCCCCTTCCCTTTTCCTAAAATACATTTCTTCAGCATTTCCTAAAATACAAAGCTATTGGAAAATACAAAGCTTTTGATATAACCATTTCCCTCTCCCAGTAGAATGAAACCTGCCTCATGGTGCATTTCCAGACAATCAACTCTCAGAGAAATTTTTCCTTTGTACAACTTTGAAAAAGAAAGAGTGCTCAGCAATGAAAAGCACCAAGTGTACCAAAGCAGTAGAAATCTGACATCAGAGCCATGATGAAATACCACTATTACCATGTGTCAACAGATTTACAGGAGTTTGTAAATTAAGCTGGCGTAGCTGTAATTTCTGAGGAACTGTTCTGTCTTCTTCAAAATGTTATTTCAAATTGACAAGAACCTATTTGGAAATAATATTGTTCAGCACCAAGACACTGCATCTTCCAGGGGCTGCGCTGCTCAGGAGCAGTTTTAGGTCTTTTTTTAAACAGACCCTCTTCTCAGGTGGCAAGGGTGAGGATTTAGTGCGGATTAAGAATCTGCTGTGATTCTTAAACAATTGCAAGCATCCAAGCAAGAGTGCAAGATGCTGTTATGACTCCATTTGTAGGATGCTGATGGGGAAAGGGCATTAGCATGTGAAATCATTCATTCTCTGTGCAACTGGTGAGTAGATTGCCTTTTGGCATCCATACTAATAGACCAGTTCAGCATAACACTGGTGGTTTATTTTCCAAACATGAAGCTTGGGTCACCCAGAATCCTTGGCTGATTTTCTTTAAAAAATAAACAGAAAACTTAGCTTTTCTCCACAGAATGTCAGATCATTTCAAAAGGGTTTGTTCATTATGGGCCTACAAATTTTGATATTTATTTGTTATATTTAAATTATTACATACATCTTGTCGGTGGGAAAACTAAGGCAAGCATCAAATGGATGTCTGAATGCACGGATTTGTCTCTGCAGTTAATTTAAGTCCTTACCTGGATTTGGTATTGCAGAGAAACCAGTGGGGTAAAGGTGGAATTAGTGTATTAGATTAGGGTGCAGGTTTGTTAACGCTGGGGTGAAGCTGGGAATGCAAACATAAAACCTAAAGGCCCCTGCCTTTGCCTGGCACAGAGCTTAGCGCAGAGTTGCAAGGCTGGGGACAGCAGGCAGGGCCAGGGGAGGCACTGCAAACAGGGTGGGAACATTTGTGGTACACCAGCATCGTCTGCATCGGCTGCATGCTGAAAAGGCAGTCCTAACTGCTGGGCTAAAACTCCTGTCCTGGAGAATGGATGGTTTATATCTTAACTTGGAATGGTATGGTGACCTTGATTTCAGCCTTTCTCTGATGAGGCTGCCCTATTTTCTGCATCTCCCACTCAAACCATGTCTTTATGTGAGCAGGTATTTGTTAGATGAGTGTCTGAAAAAGGCATACTTGGCACATAATGGTTATTTTTACTGGAAAATGGCAGCTCCGGCAGCAAGCCTTCTTTTTGAAAAACTGCGCCAGTCTATCTATTGACACCTCAGTGGGACTGATTTAAGTTAATAACTAGATTTTGTATTTCTATAACTCCCGTAGGAGTCCTCAGCACTGCAACAGGCTATGAACCTAACCAGCCTTTTTGCATGTCCCTCTGTTTGATGTGTGTCTAAATTGAGGACTTTCAAAAAACAATCGATGACTGCTGCAAGATGAAATGAGTTCCTAATCCTTTCACTCATTGATCCAGAGAGTTTAAGCCCCTCAGGAATCAGCTGGTTCCCTCATCTCGCCACAGGTGCCACAGCTACGACACGATATTCTTGTCTTCCTCCCCAAGCTTAACAATCTGTGTTTGACCAGAGTCAAAGGCTGTCTTCCAGAGAATTGTCCACTTCTTGCTGTGTGTCCTCAGCTGGGCTCCTTCCCCGACTGCCTGCTCTAATAGCTACTTGTGCCAAGTTAATATTAGTGCATTATTTTTCCTCACTCATGTTTTCTGTCTTCAGCATCCAGCTACTGGATCTCATTATACCTTCTTCTGCTCTGAGCTCAACAAGCCATTTGCTAACTGATATTTTCTTCCTGTCAGGGTTTTCAAGGTCACAATCAAATGACGTTTTGGTCTTATTTCCAACAGTCCGAACAAACCGAACCCTTTGAAACTCACATATTTCAGTATTTGCTCTATACATTACACCCTTTTTTGCAGTCTTTTCTGTGTCTTCAGCAGCATTTTTCTATCCTTTATAAAGCCCATGTTAGGATGTAAAATGTCACTCCCCAGAAGCACCTGCAGTGACTAAAAGGAAAGCAGGAGAGCCTGGCTCACATGCATGCATTTGGTTGTAGTCACCTGAATCCCTCACCTGAACCATTGCCAGGTCCTCAATGTGGTCTCCCAATGCAGTGCATACAGAGATAAAATCATTGGCCCAGTCTAACTTGTTACCCCTCTCTTGAGGAACGCAGAAAATGCATTTTTTCTCAAAGCGTCTCAGAGGGGCTGACGCTGGACCCTTGTGTCACCATAATCCTTTCTCGAGTGCCTGCTTTCTAGGCTGTAGTCCCCCATTCTGTGGGTTTGATGAGAGAACCTTGGCGCTGCTCAGCTGTGAAGTACTCCAAAGCACCACCGTCTCCCTTCCCTGTTTGTTTCATGGACAACCTGAATGGGGATTAAACGCTGGTTGCCTGCAAATCCGCTCTGCTTCTGCAGCATCTCAGCAAAGGTTTCTTCTCAGTGGGACCTTGTGTGAAGAACTGCAGGCCATCCCCCCTGCTTGACAGCATCTACAAGACATTGTCTTTCTGCATGCCCCAGCTTCCAGGAGGTAGTCAGGACTCCCCACATGGCGAATACCCACCAGGCCTGCTCCGAGCACCCACCACTACCTCAGCCATGTGGGCTGACCACACTTTTGGCTTCATGGACAGCCTCAGAGGTTGGCCCTGCAGAAGGGCAAGGGAAAATGCTTTTCCCTGAACAGACCCAAATACTCCAGATTGCTCTGAATGGCTGCCCAGCTCCTACCACTGCTTGGTGTCACACCAGCCTAACTGCAACTTTTTTATTAGCAGTGCTTTTAGACTTGCTTCAAGAAAGCTGGTAGAAATGCCGCGGCACGTTGTGTGCAGTGCCAATCCGTGGAGCATCCCACCAGGTGCTCCCTGTTCCCAACAGTGAGCGGCACTTCATCCATTTAATGCACACTGTCTTCACAAACACTGTTTAACCTTCACGCTGCAGACAATACCACAGAGCCCTGGAATACTTTATAAGATTTTGCTATATTCATGCGGTTAACTTCTTTTTTGAGCCAAATTTTTAATTTAAAACAAGATGAGCCTGTTTGCTTACTAAGACAAACTAAACACTGAACTGTTAAAGTACACACGTAAGTACATACCATTACAATCTGTGGACAGGATAATGTCTGGTAAAACACTTGCGACCGAGAAGAGCTGTGAAATGCAGGCAGAGTATCACAGAATATTTTGGTTGCTCCACATCTGAGATATCCGAGATGATCTCTGATATGGGGGCTATGACTTCAGGTCTGAGTGATGGCAGAGATTTTCCTGTTGGCCTCAAAGTACAGGGAGACCTGAGTAGAGCCCCACAAAAGGTGAGGAGCAAAGGCGAAGGGTGTCAGCCCTGCAGGTGGGTGGCACTGCAGTGGGTGGCTGACAGCACAGGAGCGCAGGAACGGCAGCCTGTGCACTGCTGCCAGAGCTCACCGCAGGAGCAGGAGAGGGGCACGGGCATGGCTGTACACTCAGTGGACACTGACAGCAGATACCAAGTGTTAATGCAGATCTCCCTTGCTACTGTTTTCACCTGGAACGAGCAGATTCTGGAGCTTGTCCAGAGAAGGGCAAGGAAGCTGGTGAGGGATCTAGAGCACAAGACTTATGAGGAGCAGCTGAAGGAGCTGGGGTTGTTTAGCCTGGAGAAAAGGAGGCTGAGGGGAGACTTTATCGCTCTCTACAACTACCTGAAAGGAGGTTGTAGCGAGGTGGGGGTCGGTCTCTTCTCCCAAGTAACAGGTGATAGGACAAGAGGAAATGGCCTCGAGTTGTGCCGGGGTGGTTTAGGATGGATATTAGGAAAGATTTCTTCACCAAAAGGGTTATCAATCATTGGAACAGGCTGCCCAAGGAAGCGGTTGAGGCACCATCCCTGGAAATATTTAAAAGATGGGTAGACATACTGTTTAGCGACATGGTCTAGTGGTGATTTTGGCAGTGTTACGTTGATGGTTGGACTCGATGATCTGAAAGGTCCTTTCCAACCTAGACAATTCAGTGATTCTGTGATTCTATGAAGGGAAGCTGTATCTTCATTTGAGGCAGAAGGGCCTAACAAGCGCAGCACAGAGCAGAACACTCTGCATACAAATAAGAGGTAAGCAACAGTGCTTTTTGCGGAGTTGGGCGTAGAGCATAGTCTATAAAATCCTTGCTCAGTGCTTATCAAGATCCATCATGACCAAACCAGGCATTTCTATACAATTTGCATTCCTTCAACCTTTTTCCTCCAGTCATCTTACAGGGTTATTTCACACCAGCATCCTTCTGCAAAGGAGCTCTGTATTGGTAGCCAGACAGTGGTAG
Organism: Stercorarius parasiticus; assembly: GCA_013396915.1. Classification (NCBI taxonomy): domain Eukaryota; kingdom Metazoa; phylum Chordata; class Aves; order Charadriiformes; family Stercorariidae; genus Stercorarius; species Stercorarius parasiticus. The sequence goes on along the minus strand of VWZL01004489.1, from coordinate 233,811 downwards.
CAATCTGCAGCATGTCACCACCAATCAGAATCAGCTGCTGAACTGGATTGATGGTTTCATCAGTTGACGCCCTCCTGTTTGGCTTCATGTATCACCCTAGGCACGCAGCTCCATCCTGCATGTGTTCCTTTTTATTATGTTTTCTTCTTGTGACTGTACCTTGGTAGCACTGGAACTTCTTGGTGGGGTGGAGACAACACAGCCCAGACTCCTCCATCGCTCAGATACCATGTAAAGGACACATGGATACACAAATAGAAATCAAAAAAAGTTGTGTTTTTTCACCTAATAAAATAAACCCAAGGAAAATCCAAAAAGAAATAGGATGTTATGGAGCATATTTTCTGAGAAGAGTTATTAGATCGTATTAAACCTGGCTTTTAGTAGGGACAGAATTTCCCAGTCCTCTAAACACAGACCCATGAAATGACCCTGCAGCTACCAGCAATATAAAGCTTGTTTATGGCCAATATTCAGGAGAAATTGTTGCAATACTTCCCTAGGTATTGTTTAACTGGTGAACCTGGCAGGATCACTGCTTGCAGGGGTTACGTGCCATGGGAATTGCCAGTGTCTGTCGGGTGCTTCATGCTATCACATAAAACAAAGCAAACCATTTCAAGATAGGTTAGGAATTTTGAAGCATGCTCTGTTTGCACACTGTGTTTCTACATCCTTTTTCAGGATCCCCCAGCCCCAGCTGGAGGCACGATAGAGAGGAGTCTCGCTCTGGGCTGTAAAGTTAGATACTTGCTGCTTATCTCCTGTCAATTTAAATAGCCTGTGCTTATGCATTGACAAGGCAGCTCATAGGTCACAAATGTGCTCCAGCAGTCAGAGTCACTGCTGACAAATGAATCAGTGCACAATGAGACAGCTGTTGGCATCGGGGATCCAATGCTCCTCTCTTCAAAATGCCGGTGTGTGTGGGTGGAGGCAACAGCCTGGCAGAGTCAGCACATCACAGAGATGCTCCTGCAGGTTACACTGATTTTCAGGAGTTTTCTCCTTCCCAGCAACACATTTGAATGACCTAGAATGGTTTACAGAGAATAATAAAAAAGGAGGAAATGTCCGAAACTGGGTAATTCTGCATTTACCGGCAGAAAAAGCAAATAGGTAGAGTGGAAGGAGAGGACCATGGAGCTCAAAGGATCTTTTTCTTTTTCCCAATGCTCCCACTGATCTGTAGTTTACTTTAGACAAATCGCTGTGATGCATTTTCATTTTATCTATTGACAATAAGTTCTTCAAGACAGGAACTACCTGTGCCTTTTCCAGGCAATGTGACACTAATCTTATTCATGTTTCTGGACATTAGTAAGTAAGAAGTAATACTACTTAACTAGTTAGTCCAGTTAATGTGTTATTTTTTCAGAGCTGCCACTCTCATTGGCTCCAATGGTACCCAGCACTGAAAATCTTCATGTGAACATTTAAAACAGAAGATGATAACAATGCTGAAGGCGTCTATAAAAATCATAAACACACAGAAATACAGCAGTAGGAGAAAAACTTCATCATCTTTCTTAGAGACAAGACACTAAACAAACAAACAGATGAGATTTGAGATATGATTAAAGGTTCCTATTCCTATTGGAATAAGCAAGTGTGAGAGTGGTAAGTAGCCAAAAACTTCTGAAACAGGGGCTTCTGTAGAAAAAAGTTGGGCATCTACTAGGCAGCATGCAACTAGTCTGCACCACATTGCATTTTTAATTGCATTATTTGGTCTCCCAGGCAACTAATCTTGAATTTAGTTGGGATCGTTCTGGAGCAGAATCTACAAAGATGAATTTAGTCATCAAACCACTGCTGAGAGTCTACAAATAAAGGGAAATATAATGTAGTTATTAAGGAATATAATATTCCAATTCTTATTCTGAATGAGAAATAAGCTATAGTTAATAATTATAAAGCTTCTGGATTACTTGTAAGGTCAAAGGAGAAAACATTTGGATTTCACTGCAACTGGTCTGCCCTAGCAAAAGCAAAGTAATACTACACTGCAACTGTGATATGTGTCACTCCAATCTCAGCAGTTAGAGTCTCCAGAAAATGTCCCAATCATGCAACAGCTCGAGAACTTCACTATTGGAACCCCCATTATCCAAGACTGAATTCACACACAGATACAAAGGAGTCTGTGTTTTCTGTGAATATTCATCCATCTTGGTGAGGCAAGAGGAAGAGGATGGTCATGCATACAGACTGCAGGTTGTTATCTGATCAATATAATCTATTTATGTGTCATTTAGATTTAGCAAAATCATAAATTTCTGTTAAAGAGAGAGAAAAGTTTCTATCATAGTTGTAAAGACATAGCAAGTGTTACCCAATTCCCAGGTTGCCTGTCAAAATCATCTAACAACTCTGAAGGGTATGACCGACCCATCTCATTCATTCACATTCATTACACTAAGTATCAGTTTTAAAGGTCAGTCCTGAGAATTTGATGCCAGCAACTAACTAGCTTAGTGCCAGGCATGCTACTGTGTGGGGAAAAAAGGGAGCAGGAGTGAAGAACAAAGGGAATCTGGTCTGGACAATAATACAAAGTTTTGCCCTTACAATTGTCCAGGTGATAAGCATTTGACCATCAGTGCCAAAAGTCTGAAAACTGCAGTCAATGAATTTAAGCCAATTAGCTTAATGACACTAACCCTCTGCCAAGAGAGACTCCCTTCCCTGCCCACCCCATGCCTGTGTGGATTCAGAAATTGTTCTCTGGCAAAAACATCCCTTGGGTGCTGTCTTCCAAGACTGTGATAGATAGAAACACTGCGAACTGACACATGGGTGTGCCTGGAGCACCCACACACTTCCTCCATTGTATTTCTGTTGGTGAAAGGTAGGCAGCTAAATGTTACCAAGGGCCTGAGTCCAAGTCATTAGCCCTTGACTGTATAATAAGTCCAAGCAGAAACTGATGTACTGCAAGGTCCATGCTGATATGTTAGCTATTACATCACCTTGCAACCCTGGCAGCTTTCCAACACATTTCTTTAGGCAAAATTCCTGTTGATGTCTTGGCAAAGGACAAAAAGGATTTTCTTCCTTTCTTTTATGCCCAATGGAGTTAAGAGTTAGGCTTCTTAAAAACTAAGTCATTTATTAATTAACCACAGAGGAAACACTTGAGAAAATACAGCCACAGAAATCTCCATAGCAGGAAGAAAGAATTGTTTGCCATATCTAATATAGCTGTAGATAAGCTGTCAACACTGCAGTCACTCTCTTTCTTGACACAGTAAATATTAACATATTACCTGCCTCTGTTGTCCTTGAAGGAATAACCATTGAAGGAAAACAGGCAAAAAGCAGCAGACACATTCAAGTATCTTGCTTGCGATATAAAATTCTCTTTGCATCAAAATCAAATGCAGTTGCAAAATGATCATTAAAATTGCCTCAGTCTCGCTGACAGGGCAAATAAACGCACAAGGGTGAAATACTCATAGGAAAACATCGTCCCATGTGTGTGATGAGTCAACCTCCATTGCACAATAGCAGCTTCACACCTATTGAGATCATGTTCAGAGTAGCTTCTTTATGTGATTATTCAAAATGTCATTGACAATTAGAAATCCTGACATTAGATCAGAATTTGACAAATATCTCACCTAGAAAAAGCAGTACTTTGGCATGGGCACTGAGCTGGCATACATATCCCAAAGCTACTGCTTTGGTATAGAATTGGAGCACTTGGAAGCCAGAACAACACCATGGGACAAATATCCACGTAGGATTTAATTCTTTTCAGTTATCTATACACTTCAAAGCCAGGTAACTAGTCTGGGCTCCGTGTGTAGACACTGGAGACAGTGTCTAAAGTGGTGGGACTGAATCATCACGTGGAATCATGAAGGAGGGAGAAACATAGACAGCTGGTTTTGACTGGACACCTAACTTGTATGTGGCTATGGTTAGGTGAAATGAATCCTACAGCTCTCTAGCTAAGCTTGAGTCTGCTTTAGCCCAACTAGCTCTTGACATGTTAAAATACTTCAGCAGTCAATATTCCTGCTGCAGTGGCTTGGCATGGGCTGGAGAGCCAAATGTTTGCCCAGCTTTGGAGGTGGGCTTGAGGTGAAGCATGTCTGAGGTGGCATGGGCGTCTGAAGTGGTTTGTCACTTCTTATGAGCTGTCTCCTGCTGTGACTCTGCTCCTGCTAGCACTGGATTTACCTGATTTGAAGCTGATCTGGCTTCCTCTCCATGAGCTGCAGGTATCTCAAAGGCATCATTATCTGTGTTCCCACTGAGAAACCATCCTGATCTCAAATAGCTTAGAGTATACACAGGAAAAACATGGACAGGCAGTGGGGTGAAGTGAGGTGATTTGTTTGATGGTATCCAGCAAATTAGTGAAAGAAATTATGGCATAAAAGCTGAATCCTGCAAGCACAACAGGAGTGAACAGGTAATTATAGTTTAACCTCCCTGCATGCTCTTCCCAAGGAGAGTCTGAGTTCTTTTCACGTGGGGATTTATAACATGCAGTCTGTATTATAATTGCCCTTTGAGGGACTAAACTTCATGAGATGAATAAAGAGCAGTAATACAATGATGTAATTTAATTTCAGAGTACATTTCATATAGAAACACAGCAAGTGTCCTATTTCCATTAGCCCTGGAAGCTGTGTCCTTGACTTCAACAGGGCAGTGATGCTGCAGGAGCAGCAGCAAACTTGTAGTGATGCGGAGACCCAGGCTCTCTGCTCTACCTAGAGGGACGCACCAGCTTGGCAAACCTCCACTGCCTGCCAGTATCCCCTCTGAATGCAGGTAAATGCAGGCCACAACCAGGGACTCTGATGGCTTTGCAAGATATCAGATGAGGAGTATGTCTCAGAGACATGGCCTTATGAACCCTTCCCCCAGTTTCTGCTAGACAGCATTGAACAAGAGGAGCCACTGTCATATGGGATAAATACCCAAATTAAACAAGGAACAGAGAGCTCAGCAGAAAGAAAGTGCTTCGCTAGTATCACTGCAAGGACAGGCCACCTCCTGGGATGTGAGAGAAAGGAAAAAGCATCCAGAAACTCCGTAACCAGCAGTTAAATCTTTACTAAAGACCAGAGGCATGCAGACCAAGATGCAAATGCCACTGACTCTCTCGCAGGTTTTAGAGCTACCTGTTAGGAAAAAAGCTAGTTAGCAGGGTAAGCTGCAAGTCAGATCTCATCCTTCAGCTGATCCAAACAGCCAGAGCTGGATGACACTTCATCTCAACTGGAGGTAAGGCAATGTCACAGCTCTCCCAGCTAGAGGACTGCAGGGACAACCAAGGCGAGGAGTGTTGGTCAGGACCTTCAGATATGAAAAGAGCAGGGCAACAAGGGATATGGTCGATCCACCTTAGAAAGGAAGATGACTGTTCCTACTACTGAGATCAAAACAGACTGCTCACCACCTGTACCACTTTCCAGCTTCCTTGAAACCCCTCGACACTGAGGCACACATAACATGTCAAGTAATTCCAGAGTGCTGAGGATGTATACTTTCCTTCTTTGTAGCAATGACAACCACAAAGTAGTCTAATCTCTGCTTATATTAAAGGACAAATGCAAAAATTGAAGTCCAACATCTTGGGAAAGAGATGTTCAGAGATATATACCAGCAGCCTAGATGACTGTTCACCAAGTCTTGAAGTGAACGTTGCTTTTATGACCAGCTTTTATGACCAACTTTTGATTCAGCACCAAGTGCCTCTCTGCTGATTGCCTCTGAGCCAAGGGCCAGCTTTGGATTAGAGCTTGGTCGGGGGATGCTTAAAGCTTGGATACTTTCTCTGGGCATCTATTAAGCAGACTCCTCAAGCTCTTTCTGTCAATCACCATGAGGGCACCAAGTGCTGTGTTAAATTCAGCAGAGCTTTACTACAGCATTTTTCTCCTGTAGACTCTGAGAATCACCTCCAGGTGATCTACAAAAGAACTGCTTAGTGTATTCCCAGTCCTTTTAAGCACTCGCAGAAAAGGAACCGTTTACCCGTCACTGGAGTTTGAGATGTGCCACCCATGTGCTCACTCACCCTTTATCCTCTTTACTCTCTCCCTCAGAGCCCTGAGTCATCAAGATGATTGCTGTGTGCCAACACAGGCAACACCCAGCCGTTAGTCACCATGTGGAGCATGAAGGCTGTACAACCTATGCATACTCACCCAGACACTGCAAAGGCAAAAAATCTCCAAGCTTTCTGCATGCTATTGCAGGTTATAAGAAACAAGATTGAAATAAAAAGTATTTTATGCATTTCAGGGTAAATCTACCTACTACTCTTAGGCCCTCCACTTCCCAGTATGACTATAACAGGGAATTCAGCACAACTGACCCTGGTGAGTCAGGGGAGAGGAGCTAACTAGGAATACAGCGGTTTCTACCACTGCTAGCAGGTGGCTCTGGGAAGAGTTGTACCTGCTTGTGCTGCCCTTGCAGCTGTGCACCCTGTGTTATGCCACACGCCTGCCTGTGCACAAAGTTAACATGTAGTGCTGGGTGAATAAATTGAGATAAGTATATGGATTCCTTTACCTCTCTTCGGGCTTTGGTCACCTGGCAGTCCCAGTATAAAGCCTTACTTACTAGGTTAGCAAGCCTCCTGGCACTGTTCTTGCCCAACTTTGTCAAAGGGATCCTGTCTTTCCCCCCTGCTGCCCTCGTTCCTCAAAGAAAATTATCAGAGCCTAAGCCCTGTCTTGGACGCAGGCTACACAACCAAAACTTGACCCACAGGATGCAACCACTTTGACCTCATCTTCTCCCATCCACCAGCAGGACTGGAGAGAACCCCCCCCGGGCCACTATGGCCTTGGGCCCTTGCCACCAAGGCCCTGTAACCATTCTTGATATACTGAAGGTCTTCCCAGAAGAATCACTAGTGTCCATGTGGATGAGCAAGAAAGGGGTAGTAGTCTGAGGGCCAGATAAGTCTTGTCAATCTCTTTAGTGCTTCCCATATCACAACCCTGGTCAAGCAGAAAACCTCCTGAGACATCTAGCCTGTCAGGCCAAGGGTGTCTTTGTCACCCACAAGAGGGAGTCTCCCACCACTGCCACCAACAGCTTCCTGGCTCCAACTTATGGATCAGCCTCAATCAGCCTAGACGCCTCCTCCAACACAATCTTCTGGGCTCACCGGTTGAGGTCCTGCACCTCTGCAAGTGGTGAAGGAGCCTTCCTCCTATTACAATAATTCACAAGCATCCAGTCATCCCCACCATGGGAGTCTCCATCCTACACCTGCTTAAGGATTGCCCTTGCTATCCGTCCTTCCATGCAACACAGGAAGCCAGACAGCTGGAAAACTGGGGAGGGATTTTCCCCCTTGGAAGCAGATGGACTCCAGAGTGGCTGCTGCTCCTCAGGTCTTCACCAGCCTGGCTGGGAAGGCAGTGAGTTCACTCATGGGGAAGTAATGAAAGTTGACAACCATGCCGTGCTCCCACATGAAGTGGAGCTGTATAAGGAGTCTGGGAGATTTGTCTATGGCTCTGACCCCCACCTGGCTCCTCACTGTGGACTAGACCATCTGTTTTGCAGTAGGGACAGCATGCACAGTAAGTACCCAGTGCCTGGAGACCTGTGACCAAGCCATCAGTTCTCATCAACCCTGGTTGGTCATCCACAGCCAATAGCCCTAAATCAGCTCCTAGAGAGATTTCTCTCTCTCAGACTGGAATGTATCACCTAACACCAAGCTGGAAGAGATGCATTTCCACCCTTTAAACAGAGAAAGAACAGGGTTAGGTTATTACTAAATCTCAGATGCTCTTCCTGTAACAGGAGCAGAAGACAAGGACATTGCCACTCCTGAGCACATGGATTATACATCACAGGTGCCTGTATTTACTCACCTGACACCTGAAGGCACGGCAGTTCAGATATCTGTCATTCATAATAAATAATTTTAGCAAGGAAATTTAGCCCCATTCTAATAAAGTGCCTGCTTGTGTTTAATTTTAAGTGTTGAAAGTGACAGGAGAATTCATGCACCTACATTAAGCCTATGCTCAGTTGCTTAATTGAATTGCAGCAGCAGTGTATATTTAAAACTTCAGAAAAGGGGAACTATATACAGTGCAAATTAGATGAATCATAATAGTTTCGTCTGGATTTTGTAGAGTTTCAGCTCACTCTTCTCACATTCCTGAGTAGTGCAAAACAGCAGGCGGGGTTAAATACAGATCCTTGATAAGCCATCAGCCTAGTCCCTATATTTTCTAAGAACTGCTGAGCTGGCTACTTGAAAGGACCCTCTCCATCATTCCAGCACAAAACTATTATTTCCGGGCTCCACTTTTATGAGCCAGTCCTTTCAGATTGCGAAAAATTTCTGAATTCACAGGATCATACTTTCAGCTCCTCTAAATTGGTATTGATATGTATCACAAAATCTTTGCATGCGCTGAACTAAGGTGTGCTCTAGAGTTACTTAAAGTATTGTTTAAAATATTGTAACTATTTTTAAAATTCAAAGTCAGGAGAAATCAAGTCCACATAGCTCTTATGGCTTTATATAGGGAATAACAAATCGTATAGACATTGAAGGAGTTCAATTTATGTCGTGAATAAAAGGAACAATAATCACAGACTGCATATGCCTGCAAGGTAACAATATACATAGAAAACGATATACATAGTCTCAAAAACAAAAAGGTATTCAGAGTCTCAGGACAAGAAGTAGGAGGAGGAAGCTAAACAAGGAAAAATTGAGGTAAAATATGAGGTGCGTTGTTTTTTTTACGTAAGTATAAATAAGCAGAAGAACAATCTTTTGCAGGAAAATAAGGCATTTTTAATGGCAAACAGAGTTCAGTCATTATGATAGAGTGTTATGGGGCCTCTAAGATTTTCATGGCACTGTGAAGTCCATTATAAATAGTCAAGCCATGAGATGAGCAGGTTTTGTTTAGGTAAGTGCCACACTCACACTTCTGTTTCTCATTGCAGTCCAAATCCCCCATTCCTTAAAGCCCCCAGATCCTCTTTCCCTGGCTCACCCACCCATTAATGACCCCCTGGTACCCACCTGTACTCCAGCCTCTGTGAAACAACAACTACTTCACCTGGGATTGGTTGTACCCAACACACAACTAATTGCACTTTTTGTATCCAACATCCCAACAAGGCGAATAACCAGTGTTCCCTACGCACTGCTATAGGGAAATGGCAGGAGCAGCCCTGTACCAGAAGGATTTTCAAGCTTCCTGTGCCTGTACCAGCAGTCTCAGGAACCAGCTGCACCAAACAGCACCTCACTGCCTCACCGCCACTGCAGCAGCCATCCCTACTGCAAGGGAGGTGGCCTGAAAATGCATTTATCATTATCAAATCATAGAATCATAGAATCGCCTAGGCTGGAAGGGACCTTTCAGATCATCAAGTCCAACCATCAACGTAACACTGCCAAAACCACCACTAAACCATGTCACTAAACAGTATGTCTACCCGTCTTTTAAATATTTCCAGGGATGGTGCCTCAACCGCTTCCTTGGGCAGCCTGTTCCAATGATTGATAAACCTTTTGGTGAAGAAATCTTTCCTAATATCCATCCTAAACCACCCCGGCACAACTCGAGGCCATTTCCTCTTGTCCTATCACCTGTTACTTGGGAGAAGAGACCGACCCCCACCTCACTACAACCTCCTTTCAGGTAGTTGTAGAGAGTGATAAAGTCTCCCCTCAGCCTCCTTTTGTCCAGGCTTTTCTACATGAATGTAGCTTCTTCATAAATGCAACCCCTTCTCAGCTCCTCTCCATTTTGTATTTCCCTTCTTGATCACCATACCCTGCTCAAACCTTGCTCGTGCCCTTGCAGGACAAGGCCCCGCTCCCACACCGCACACTCACCCCTTTCTGCTTCTGCAGCCTTGGGCTTTTCCTCTTCAGCCACCACTGCATCCTCCTACCTGCCAGTGTCACCACTGGCTCTGAATGTGGCCACAGCACTATCTATGCCAAAGAAACAGTGTTGTCACTGGCTTGGAATGTGGCCATGGGTATATCTATGCCAAAGAAACACTCAACAGAGACAATCACCAAGTAGCTCTTCAGTATACTGGAGAAGGCTGGAAGGGGTCATTATACTTGGGAGATATGGAGAATTGTAGCTGGCTTCACCAAAGAAAGAATCCTCAGTTTCTAGCAGACTCAGTTAGAGCTGGAAGAAGGTACCTCAATATTGTCAGATTTTCCTCCCCTGACAGGAATACGTGAATATATCTCCTACGAGAAACAGAACCCAACTGAGTATGAATGGAATTTTAAAACAATGCACAAACATCCCATTCTTGTTTCCCTTAATCCTGCCTCATGGGATGGGAACCTCTTCCTCCGGGAGCCTCCCATGAGCCTCTGAAAGGGTGAGTGAAGTGACAATGCAGTCTCCACTGAGCACATTCCTTAGTCTGAGTGCACAAGCCCAGAAAAGACAGTAATCCCAGAGATCCCTTTGGTGCAACACAGACCTGCAGTCCAACGCAGGAGTCAGCACCAACACATTTTGACCACTGTGGGAAACAGGTCAGAGGACTCCACTGGGAGACAGATCAGGGGTCCCACTGCACAACCTGACCTTTTTTCTAAAATCCTTTATTCTTAAACACAGTAGGAAGATTTTTTTTCTTCAGTATTTTATGCTGTGGACTTGCCCTGTTTTTAACCTACGTTTTATCCATAGGACAGGATTTGCCTGAGCAAGGAAGGTTGCTACATGCTTCTTGCTACAAACAGCATCAAGCTCAACATTTCTTGGCCTTAAGTATTTGCAGACCATCTGTGAAAACTCTGTTGGGTATGAACTCTGCATTTGAAGCCTTCTCGTGATAGATTAGTTACTGAATATGCAGGGATTCAATAAAAAACCTACAGAAGTATAAGGAGAGCAGGAAGACTTCATGACAAATGGCTCAGGATCTTAAAGTTCAGTCAAATGGCCTTACTAAATCACCTTCAAAATGCAGAAATTCTTGCTAATGCATCCAGCAACAGTAGCGCAGCAAATCTTAGCCTAAACATTAATTCAAATCTGTTTAGATGAGCTCACTAGTGTTTCTGTGCTCTAACGGTGAAGAAAAAAAAAGATGTAAAATGTTTCCAGGTACCCATCCAGAATCAGTCTTCTGCACGCTGTTTTAGCAACACCAGGAGCAATGAGGTAGGGACTTTCTTTAACTTTGTAGTGACATAAAGGAGGCAGAAAAACTAACTGGGGAGGTAAAGAGGTGGGAAACAGTATATAAAGGACCTCTCCTAATACATTGGTATCACAGGGGAGAACAAAGAGTAAAGACCCTGAAAATTCTTGGGTTTCTTTCTTTTGGGTATTCAACTGGCATGAAATCAGCACAACTCAGCACTGAAAGAACAAAATACACAGACCACAAACAGTCCAGAAACTCTTTTATATTATCCATCTCTATAACACTAAAAAAAAGATCAAAAAAAAAAAAAAACGATGGCTGGGAAAACTCACCCAATGAGGAGCTAACAGTCTGGGCCCAATGATCAAGATTATTGCCTGTCTCTTTTTCAGTTGATAGCATTAGAATGCCCACAAGCTACTAAACAATTGGTACATATCAGCCCCACTTCTGTTATAGAACAATATCAAGAAACATCTTTAGTCATGACCTAGAAAAGCAAACAGGTTCCTAAACCGCTAAGAGAACTGACATGAAAATACCCAAGAGGACACTGGACTGACCGTCAGGGGAAAACTTTCTAACTGGCAGATCCCTGTTACATGGTGGGAGGCCCAACAATTAAGGAGAACATTTAAAACTAGACATGAAGAACACTAGAAAATGCACAACATAGTCCTGGGAAAGAGTTCATCAACTTAATTACTGTTTCTATTCTCATGTATTTTGCACTCAACAACATGCTTTGGGAAGATAAATCATAGAATCATAGAATGGTTTTGGTTGGAAGGCATCTTTAAGATCATCAAGTCCAACTGTTAACTTAGCACTGCCAAGTTACCACTAAACCATGTCCCTCGGTACCACATCTACCCATCTTTTAAATACCTCCAGAGATGGCGACCCAACCACTTCCCTGGGCAGCCTGTTCCAATGCTTGATAACCCTTTCAGCGAAGAAATTTTTCCTTATATCCAATCTAAACCCCCTGGTCTTTCCCATCTATAGCTTACGCAGTTCTGTAAGGTTTCATTAGAGGTTTATAAACCTGAGCCTGCAGGGAAATGGAATTCCAGAAAATGTCTGAATGCTGCAAGGCAATTCTGCAATGTGGGATTTAAACCTATTTTGCCCCACATGAGAAACTTGACTGGGTGACAACTGTGGCACTCTTTTTGTCAGCATAAAAAAATGATTTGACTATTCACCACACCTTTTCCAGGTCTGTGAAAGCCTTTGGGATTATGCTGCAGGAAAGATTTAGTTATGTTTCTATGGAAACCATAACACTTATATAAAACCCTGTTTAACAAGCAAGAGTGTGACACTGTATCTCATTCAAGGTGAGCCACCTCCGAGATAACTCATTGATAAACTTCCAACTGGGTTTTAAAGCCTGGGAGGACACTGGTGGATTTCTTACACCTCTAATAGGAGTGAGACTCAGCAGGTACTGCTGGATAACTACTTAGCACCGTAGCATTGGTGTTATAATCTCACACGGAAAGTCGCAGTCATTTGGCTAGGCTTTAAAGGACATTTTTCGTCAGGTAGATCATACAGTAATGATTTCCTAAGTTTATGTCTTTCTCACTTATCCCCTATTTTACACATGTGTAACTTCACTGACTCCAGTGTGACCCAGAGCAGAAATACAGTTTTGGTTTTTCATAAAACACTGAAGTGTTTGTTCCCAGCTGTTTGTTTGCAAACACCTAGAAATACAAGTGGTATTTTCTTGACTAAGTTACTACTTTTCCTGAGGTGAACATCTCCTTTGACATTAAGAAGAGCTTTGTCCCCTTGACACTGCTCTTCCCAGTAAGCACACAGAAGTTGCTGTTGCAGCGAAGCACAAACACCGTAGCTGGCAGGAGTCAGAATTTATTTTTGTGTTTTCTCCTCAGAAAAGATGTTCAAATCAACTTTTAGAATATATTTTATGTTTTCCCATTGACAGCAATCCCAGTCATGTTGTGGATGTTGTAGCAATAAACTAGAAATAACAGAACTGCTCTTATTTGATAATCACAATATTGGCAAAAGCCGAGAAGGAAAGTTGCTTTTTAAATTACTTCTGATTATCTCACCAACTGACATGAAGAAAATTGCTGGAGGGAGGAGCAAGGATTGAAAGACATTCAGACACAACATCAGATTGGGGGGTGTTAATTTTTTAGTCTACTGCCACTTCTTGAGAAAGTACTATAAGTTAAAATATCTTTTGGCAGCATGAAGAGACATTGTCCTTTAGGGTATGAGTGTCCCTTTCTGGATTTAACAAGGCTAGTCACTTACATTTCTGTCAATGCACTTCTAAGTCATTCACAAAACAGCTGCAGAATGCTCCCCCTGAGAAAGAGATCAGCAGAAACACAAAGGGGTATCTCAGATCTGTTCAGGGTCTGATTCTGAAACGCAGTAACCTAACTTCTCATTCTGCCATGTTCCATCTAAAAACATTGTTTTCCACAGACTGAGTTAATAAACCCATACAAGTGCTCTTGCAGCACCTTCATTTGTTTTTTTCTGCTACACAACCACCAAAGAGGCCACTGATTTCTGTTGTAATGATTTATGTTCATGAAGCAATGCACTAAAGTACCACTACTCCATTACTGCCATTGAGCTTGTTTTGAGTGATCAAAAAGATATCACTGTTGCTCTTTCCTGGAGAGGCCCAGTTGTTAGTGCATCAAATGTTATCAAACTAGTTGAATTGTTGCAGCATCCGCCTAACCTCAGCAAGATATACAGAGCCCATCTGTGTTGTAAGGTGCTATGAGGTGATTGAGATCTACCAATTTTTACTCCAGTAGGATATGGAAAGCACAGGAAACATGCACTAAAAGAGAAAGTCTCTAAGAAAGGTTCCATATTTTCTGATCAAGAAAAATATGTCTTCTCTACATCTGATGTTGCCACTATGCTGTTGTGTTTCTGAACTGCCAGACAACACTTTCACTGGGACCTCTTGGCTCATTCAGTCTCCCTAGCTTCCACTGAGCCAGGGAGGTACCTTCTAACATCTCTTCCTGCGAGGACACCAGTTTCTAACATCTCTAGCTAGGGTCTGGACTGCCTCGAGTAGGCTCCATTTCTGCAGAGATGGAGAAAAAGCAGGCAGGTACAAACCATGCAACTCAGACAAAAATTCTGGATTCAAGAACAATACCATGGATACACAGTCCTGTGGGACAAGGGCTGTGGGAGGGTGAAAGCCAGAATTCAGTCCTTCATGATTCACCTCTTCAAGACCTTATTGTTTTTCTCTTCAGGACCCACAGGTTAATATTCGTAGAGTCATAGAATCATAGAAAGGTTCGGGTTAGAAGGGATCTTAAAGATCATCTAGTTCCAACCCCCCTGCCATGGGCAGGGACACCTCCCACTAGACCAGGCTGCTCAAAGCCCCATCCAGCCTGGTCTTGGCGCTGCTTACATTCTGTAGCAACTTTTCCAAATAATTATACTCAGAAAATTCTAAAACAGATGTTTTTAGTTGTTTCCTCACTAGTAATCATGCTAGCTAATTAGGGTTGGCTATAAGGGCTAGCAAACGTAACTATAATAGATTGAGCATGAGCTGCATAGTGCACATCTTCATCGTGTACAGCATTAACAATAGTATGAAGGTAAAGCATCTTCAGCTGTTTTCTCTGCAACTCAAAAAACCTAATAACTTAAGCTTCAGAATACCTGTGATGGGTTGAGTATTTATTTTTCTCATGCAGAGGGAAGAATGTGACCATAAAGGCTAAGATTTGTAAGACCAGCTTTCTAGAAGTAGTCTCAAAGCTTAGTTCACTCGAGTACCACTACCAGCAGGTTTGTTCTGGACCTGAGTCAGTCTTCTTCAATAGAGTTGGCTTTTAAAAATCACTTCTGGAAAGCTCCAGACCTGCTGCTTCTGCCAGCCTCCCTAGAAGCTGTGCCACATGTGCGTGGATGGGTGGGAAGCTCCTCTTTGCCTTCCCCAAGCCTACTCATACTCCAGCCCCAAAATTACCACATTATCAGTAGATGCAGGGATAGTTCTTGCTTGGTCCTTGGTCTTGCCACTGGTCACATTGTCATCCCACAGGAACTGGCTGGTCGTTCTTTGGCAACATGTTCCTGATTCCTAGGTGTGCCAGGGACACACAGTGAATTTTTGAAGTCATGTAATGTAGCTACTCACAGTTTTGAGCTATGCACAGTTTCAGCCACATCAGTTCCAGCACACTTTGGTCATGGTTTAATATCTTTGTTTCAGTTAGGCTTGATTCCTCTACCTTGAGTGTGCTACATGGCTGAGACCTGCTCAGCTTGAGGTTCTAAGTTGCAGTCCCACCCCAATCTTTTCTATATATGACCCACATTATACAAGCAGACTGTCAGAGGAGGCCTGGCTGGAAATATTCCATCAGTATGCAGATGATGAAAATTTGATTTTGAAGTTGCTGACAAACACATGAGAAAGTACATGAAGAGGAGGTGGTATTCAGTTTTCCAAACATTTATTGGAACAGCTCTCATTTGGAGTGTCTATTCACGCACCGATGTGAAGAAATGTTACACCTGACACAACAGGGAAGTATAAAAGGTCAGTTTTACTGATGATGTGAATCGTTCTTCCCCCAGTGCAACCTCAAAATTTAACAGAATCATTCATTTGCAGAGAAAAAGCAGATGTTCAGAGCCTTCTATCTTGGCCTACCCTCTGGAGAAGAAATGTGTTATACCAAGTTCAAGTGTTTCAATTATCTACATATACACATATATACACACAAGAAAACAGGCACCACTTCTTGAACAAATCACTCAAAAGAAAAGTATTTCCTTCTTTTAGGCACTTCAGCTCAGCGATAATGTCCATTCGAAGAATTAACTCTCTTAGAAACCAGCTTTGCCTGGAGAACAGAGAAACTGCCAGACCTCTTTCCTCACACATAACTGGCTGCACACACAACTTAGGTTCACACAGCATATCTCTCTGAGACACACAACTTACTCACACGTTAAGAAAAAAAGCACTTTGAATGTCATGTTGCTGCATTTGCTGGTGACACTGATCATACAATATTGTAATATAAAATACTTGGTGATTTTTCTTGTCCTACTTGCTCTGGTGGAAGGTGACCAGTAGTTGTCCCTCTAAGACTACTGGTGAAGTGCATGGAGCTGCCTCTGTCTGAGCAAAGGGATTCCCCGGGCTTTGGAAGATGATGAAGATAATGCCACCATGATTCCTGCTCACTTTCATTGAATGAAGCCAGTTTTGTTTAGATCAGTGCAGCTATTTTTATTTTTATGTCCTCAAATGTCACCTCACTGATTATACTGGGCGGTCAGTTTGCAAACTGAAATAATGTCTATCTCATAAGGGTAGATTTAGATTGGATATCAGGAAGAAATTCTTTACTGTAAGGGTGGTGAGGCAGTGGAACAGGTTGCCCAGGGAAGCTTGGATGCCCCATCCCTGGAAGTGTTCAAGGCCAGGCTGGATGGGGCTTGGAGCAGCCTGGTCTAGTGGGAGGTGTCCCTGCCCACGGCAGGGTGGGTTGGATCTGGATGATCTTTAAGGTCCCTTCCAACCCAAACCATTCTGTGATTCTGTGATTCTGTGATAAGTAAATGGAAGTTAAGCAACTACATGCAAATTAAGATATGTCCATGTGTGGGAGTTGAAAATGCAGTCATTTTGGAAGCTAATTTTCTGTGTGGTCACTGTTAACCCCAGTTAACTGTGACAGCATCAGAATTTAGTTTTAATTTAGTTTAGTTCAGCTTGTTAGAAAAAGGTTGCCACTTCAGGGGTTTTTTTTACTACTAAGTACTAGAGCTGAGGGATTTGAATGTTTATAGAGAGCTGAATATACGACAAATAAGGATTTTTTCAGAAACTCCCAAATGGAGATGGAAGTTATAAAATGCTTCCTTGAAGCTAATAATCCCTTGTATTTCAAGTGCTGATAGGGCTGGTTTTGCAAAATAAGCATTTCTTTTCAAAAACAGTTGCATGCTTAAAATGTCTGTAGTCAAGAAGAGGAGAGAAAGTTAGAGAATCACCTGAAATATACCAAATTTAAAAAAAAAACAGCTTAAAAGGTTAAGAAAAAAACGAGATCCTGAGATTAAAAAAATCAGAGCTATGCAAATCTGCAGCAGAAGGTCTGGCTGGAAAGTTTCATAATAATTTTTTGAAAATAAAATCATTCAAACCCAGGAATCTTTGTAAGATTTCTTCTTGCACCACTGAGGTTGCTGGAGATGCATCAGTTTACTCCAGCAGTGCCTCAGGAAGCAAAAGACAGGAAGCAATACCCTGTACAGTACAGCCAGAGCCAAGAGAAATGTTTTATTCTCCGCCTGGCTGCAGCAGATGCAATCAATCCTGAGTTCTGTATGGTTGGCTTCTCCGCTCATCACCCACTACTTGGAAAATTCCTGTGCTGTCAAAAATGGGAACTGTGAGGCAAAATGACACAAGCATGACGAGAAATTGCAATGTGCTCCAAAGGCCAGCTCCAAGACCAGATATCCAATGACTGCTGTCGTCTTTGCCAATAAAATTCATAATCATCACTTCCCTGACTCAGAGAAAGTTGTTATGGCAGCAGGCATTGGACACTGAGCACTGCCACCAGAGACAGTACACAGAGTTAGACAGACCAGTGATCTACTCAAAAGCAAACCCCTGATTCTTTTATCAAAACCCTTTTACCAAAGAACATACCATGTTTATTCTATTATTTTGCCTGATGTATTCCGTTGCTTTTAAAAGAAAGTACAGTTATTATTTGAGCATTTTTTGAGGTAAGTGACAGAAAGAAAATTTCACATGGATGAAGAGCCAGAGTGGTGATGGCTGCTGTGTGTGTGCTAAGCAGAGGATGTGAACTGGCAGAAGGAACCTCCATCCATCAGCTCTGTGCTGCTCCACGCGGCCATGGTCCTTGTACACAATACCCCCACAGCCCAACCAGTCACATAGAGAATGACAACACCATGCTCCCACCTTGTCTCAAGTACACAAAAATGCATAATGCATTGCTTTGAGGGAAGAGCAACAGCTGCACTTCCTAAAAGGTGCTCAGAGAGGCAATAAGTCTTATTGAACTCTTGCCAGAGAGGCCCGGTGGCTCAGACATTAGGGCACAGTAATAATCTCCAGGCATGATTTTTCCCCAAATCGAGAATGCATTCTTTACAGCTAGCACATCAGGACAAGGTAATAAATTCAAGCTTATCCAGTAAATTGGAGCATAAAAAATGGATAAATGACACAGTGTTTATTTTTAGTTTGGATTCTCCCCATTCTATTTAGAGCATGAAGCCCAGAGGCAGCAAACGAAAAAACAAGTCCCATGAAAATGAGTTTTGCATTAACAGCTGGGTGAGCCAGTGGAGCACACTACAAAGCAGCGGCAAGGGAGGTTTGGGGAGCTCACCCAGCTGGCACCATAGCCATGCTTAGGTGGATGCTTAGCATAAGCACGCTTTCTAACCATGTTCCCTAAGGCAGGAGCTCAGGTATGAGCTAACAGATTTATTGTAAAAAACATGTACAAGTTTTGAGGCAATGAAAGTTAGGAGTGGGCAATGATGCCAAACCTCTGATGCTTCTCATGAGCCCACCCAAATTTCCATTTCACCCTGTCTAGCTCTCAGGAAAAAAAAAGTAAAAAAAAAAAAAGGTTGAGAAATCTGTTCCTCATCTCTGAGCAATTGTCAGAGATTGGGCATTTTCACAGTGATATACCAGCAGTTACGTGATGTGATGATTCTTGTGAATATAATACGCTTCAGTAACTATGAGAAGTTATGCTAACATAGCGGTAGCTGTAGACGACTTCATCATGTAAGGCATTGTCCGGTACAGCAAGATGCAAGCAGCCAAAACATCACAAGACCCAGTATAAAGCTAGAGCCAAGCTTTACTGACGTTTCACTTGCTGTGGGATATGTGATGTGTAGGCAGTGATGAAGATGGAGCAAGTGCTCATCTACAGCAGAGGAACTTCACGTTGTTGAGCGCTGTGTCATCCTGAAGCCCCTGTGGGGGCTCTACCTTGGTCTGGAGACCACATATGTTGCAGCTTTTGCTCCATGGGCCAAATCTACCCCACGATAGTCCATCACCTACTAGCACAGTTGCATCTGAGCATCTGAACTGGATGTTGTTGGCTGCTGTGTCATCACCTCCTCCTCCTTGGTACTTCTCTGTTCTCAGTGAGAAGGAGACCAGGTAGCCTCTAGGGCAAACCTGAAAGCCAGTCCAGGTACCCCACCTGACAAAAAAGCAGACAGAGGAATATCCGGGCGCTGCAAAACACTGCAAAATGCTCCTTCTCCTAACCATGCTGCCCTCAAGCTTAACACTTCCTTGCTTACAGCAGTGACCAGCACAATGTCCTGCTGCAGTCTGGAGCCCCTTACTTTCTCCTTTTTTTTTCCTTCCCTTCCAAGGGTGTACTTTTCTCTTTATTGGTATCTCATCAGAAAAACACCAGGAAGTCCGAGACTGTACAGTTATGATTCTGGTGGAAACTCTAAGGACAGCCTGGGCACATGTTTTATGATGAAACCTTGACCCATCTGACAAGTACGCACCAGGCAGCAGGGAGAGCAGACACAGTCCCATCCAGAGCAGCAGGGCCAGGGTTTCACCCAAACAGTTTATAAATGTATGGTTAAAACCCCCTTTCCTTGCATCTGCCCCATGGATTGCATATTTCCAACGGGGATTCTAGCCCTGTGATGATGCTTGGGTTGTTCACAGTGCTCTGCAGAAACTTCAAGAGCAAACAGAAGGTAGTAACGTGAAGTAACTGTGTTTAATTACCCTAAAAATGAATGAACAGAAAACCCAACCAGCTGTTTTAATTTACTTTATACCCCAGCACTATGCAGACAAAGCAAGTCAGAGAAGAGACCCCTGCAAATGGTGACACCTATGGGTATTTTGTTGAGGTGGTACACGACAAACAAGGGAAAAAACAGTGTTACTTACTCCCCCACGAAGGACTCGATGACTGAGTCATCTTGACAACGCAGGCGTATGCCGTTCAGAGCCGTGTCATCTCTTCCAAACTGGGAGGGCTCTACCTGCAGTAGAAGATACACAGGGACAGAGGTGAAGGCAAGGGGTAGAAGTCTCAGGAAAAGTAATTTAAGTGCCAGTCATATAAAGTCCCAATCCCTTTCTGTAATGAGAAAGAGAAAATTCCTTGGGAAGCACATGGGAGAAGATGTCTGCCACACTAGGAAACCATAATGTACCTACGTAACACTTGTAACATCGTATTTTCTAACTATTTCTGATCCAAGGTGTGAGGCAGAGACTCTGAGTCCCAGGAGAGATGCTGGAGGAGGCTGCAGCAGCAGATTTCGGCACTTAAATGGCTTCTCCCAGCAAAATCAGCCACATGGAGACCATGCATCTGCCAGCACACCTCTATCCAGTTTGAGAGGAAAACAATTTTGGCAGTAGCTCTAGTTTTGCTGTATCTAATGGAGACCTCTTGTCCTTAAAATAAAAAAACAAAAAAACCCCACACATATTTTTCTTTACTTTTTCTTTTTTTCTAGACCAAATTTTCCAAAAGACTCATAGTTTTAAGTACAGGCTACTGTACTCAGGAAGAGAAAAAACTCTGCAGAAAGTCCTTAGACTGTAGGAGGTGGAGAGCTGTATACCAGGGCGCAGGGACAGGAGACAGTGGGAAATAGGGAGAATTTTACCTTCAGCGCAAATCCATTGGCATAGCCATGGCGGCAAAATTGCTGACTCCCCCACTTGCCCCAGTGGCCTCCATTGGGCACAGTGAGGACAGAGGTGTATTTACGTGCCCCTGTGCCTGGGGTGTAGACAGAGAAGAGTAGGATCAGGGTAGCTGGCACGAGGAGCTTCATCTCTTGCACTCTGCATGTGCCAAAGGAGGGCTGGTATGTGGACAGGGGAATTTATACCCTGCTAAGGCAGTTTGCCTTTCCCCACCACTCCATTGACAAACACCATAGGAACAATCGTTTCCACCCGGGCAGTGACACAGCACTTGCTGACCTGCTTGCAGTGCCCATGAGGAGCTTCCTTGGAGCACAGAGGGTTCCACAGCCAACATGCAGTAGATGCTGTGGCTGCAGGGGTATCCACCACCACTAAAGGGCTATAGTGAGACCTGCGTGATCCTTGCAGTGCTCATGGTGCCTGAGGAGTAACTTGGCAGAGGCTCGATATCGATTTCTGCTGCTGGCCACGCATGTACTTGGCCATGGGGATGTTTGCCTTTTGAGGGAAACTGTCATAACCATTTTAGTTATTGCTGGATGTCTGGCAAGACAGGTGAAACTATATTAAGAAACACAGAGGGCCTGGTCTTTAACAAGCATAAGTAGACTCAAGCCTTGTGTCTCCCAGCACGCTGTGTTGAATAGAATTCCTGGTAAGCTTGACACATGTGTAGACTATTCATAGTTTCAATGTCATTTTTTTCACTGTGAATTTTATTTCAATAAAAAACACTCTGCTTTGTGACAAGCTTAACTGAAGTCAGGCATGCTGGGATGCCCACAGTGGTTCTCAGAGAGACGGTAAAATAAATGCCATTGGGAGGGGAGATGGAAGGCAGATTTTCCAGAAAGGCAATACTGAACTTGTGCAGTCTTTGGGGATACCAGGATGCAGGGAGAGGTGAATTTGAAACCTTGGAGTTGAGACTCTCTTAACATACAGATAAGCAATTTTTCCTAGGGCTCTTAGGCTTGCAGGGTCTGGCAGAAGCTGTTTCTCTGTTCTAAGAGGTAAAGAGGAGAATATATTTGAGGAAAGTATCTCAAGGTTCAGGATTTTATAGCAAGATAGGGTGCCAAACCTTGAATTATCAGAAGACAGAGTCTCCCTCTTCTAGGTTTCTCTTTCGATCTCTGCTCGGCTCCCTCTGTTCCCTTCTCATTAGGAGACCATGTTGTCTTTCCCACCCATGGCTCTGTAGTCCCCTTCTGCTTGTCAGTGCTTTGTGCAGGTGACAATATCTGCAAATGGAGATGATGGGAAGCTGAACGAGCCTTTCAGTGGAAGGCACCCAAACAGCACAGCATGTGATGGAGACACAGCCTGTTTTCCTTCTTAAACCAGGGCTTTCATCTTGCTTCTCCAAGGAGGGTGCCAAAAACCAGAGGAAAAGTGCTTTCCCACACAAGGACCATGCAATCACAGCTGGCAAGCCAAGTGTGTTTGCTCAGACAGGGTCACACAGTGGCAATTGGGGACACCCAGACCTGCCCTTGGCTGCACATGAATGGAAAGAAGCAGAAGGACTCAGAAAGAAATGGCTGGGACCTGGTGTTAACATCACAAAAGAAGCAGCAGGATCCCCACATTCGTTTCTCCTTTGCTGGCCCCAAATCATCTCCCTTGGCTGCTTCACCTCTGGCAGCAGTGATGCAGACCCACAGACTGGCAGGACCCACCTACCCTTGGATTCTGCTCCGATTAGGAGGTTCCCGCCTCTTCCCAGCCCCAGAGGGAGGATCCCAGGGCATCATGAGCCCCCACTGTGGCAGGGGAGCAGGGTGAGGCAGGAGAGCGGTGAGGCCACCTTCAGGGATCTGGTTACAAGAAATGACTCCTATGCACACTTCAGAGGCCCCTAAGAAAACTCAATCCTAGGACAAGTGTGGTCACTCTGGGGCTTGGGAAGTATCATTGTCCCCATTCATAACCAAAGAAAGTACCTGGTAACCCGGAATGCCAAATGTGAGCTGCCTTGGACTTGATTTCAGAGTACATGGCTGAGATAGCACTTTATATGTACAAATGCCATTGATTTCTGTTACCATGTAATGGTGCTAATTTTTTTTGGATGCCTTGAAAAGTTTTCTAAGACCAGCTAACCTCACATATCAAAATAAAAAAAACTTTACAATGGTGAGATCTGGACATCTTACTGACACATGTACCCTGCACTCCCTCTCCTATATTTTAATATCCTTGAAATAATGCCAAAACACAGTTTTAAAGAAAATTGGCAAACTGATGAATTTGATTAACAAAACATGACTGCACTAAAATGATGATTGTACAGGGTACTTCATGCTTTCATTATTCATCCAGCTGAATACAATTATTTTTGCAAGCAGAGGAGCATAAAAATTATGCCACTATTCTTCAGCTTTTATAAATACTTCTAAAAATTTATTTTCATCTGTTTATTTACAGATGAGTATAATATTAACTCGAAAAATAATTTTATAAAATTAATACTCTGATGTGACGAAATACTTAAAATCTATATAGAACATGCAAAATAAATTTCTATCCATGCCATATAAAGACATATACCATACACAATTTGTTTCATTTTATGATTATATTGAAAAAAATGATACATTAGCAGCTCACGAAAATGAATTTATTTCTGATTTTTACACTTGAAAATACCACACACTTAGGAACATAAACTTTATTCGGCACTGTTGCGTGTTGTCTTCCTCATATTCTCAGTTTCTCATATTCATGTACATCTGCTGCTGCCCAAAGGGCAGTGACCATTTGAGAGACTTGCCAGACTGTCCAGCCTCATCCTATAGCTTTTGAAAAGCACAGCACTAGACTGTGAAGTCATGCAAGACCACACCTGCTTCAATTTTCTCGCTCCTATTTCAGTCTCCAGTGTCTCTGCTCTCCATTCACAGCCCACGTACCTCCACCCTGCTCCTGATGGTCTGTCAGGAGCTCTGCAAGCCCATGGAGATCCTGATGTATTTCAGTGTGGTACTCTTCTTCTGTGTTCTGAAGAAGGTCATGCACTAGGGTCATTTGGGCTTTTTACTTCCTTAAAATTGTAAGGATTGGGCATTTTTAAAACCTAGTAATGAATATTATTTCTGTGGTAATCAGTTCCTATCACTTCCTCTACTATGTGCTTTGTAGAATTCCCTGCAATAGATTAAATATACTAATTTAGAAAAAGTTGGAAGTTTTTTATCAACAAGACATATAAGTAGAAATGAGAATTGCATCAAAACTTTCAGCTATTCATATTACCTTCCATCTTGGACATTCTTGCTCCCTTCTTCGCAGGATCCAGCTCACTCCAGAAGTTTCCAGGAGCAGGGAGGCATCTAGTATGATGGTGTGCCAAGAAACAGGAACAAAGGACAAGCATTGTACGCTGGTGTCCATAACTCAGAAACAAACACATGAATCAGCTGGTCAGATGCGAAGAAGAACTTCTCTGTTCCAGTCTGACAAATTAAAAAAGGTTTCCTCCTTTGTTAAATCTTCTTCTTTAAGCTCAATATGAGCCGGCAATGTGCGCTCGCAGCCCAGAAAGCCAACTGCATCCTGGGCTGCATCAAAAGAAACGTGGCCAGCAGGTCAAGGGAGGTGATTCTACACCTCTACTCCGCTCTTGTGAAGCCCCGCCTGGAGTGCTGTGTCCAGCTCTGGAGTCCTCAGCACAAGGAGGACATGGTCCTGTTGGAATGAGCCCAGAAGAGGGCCATGAAGATGGTCAGAGGGCTGGAGCACCTCTCCTATGAAGACAGGGTGAGAGAGTTGGGATTGTTCAGCCTGGAGAAAAGAAGGCTCCAGGGAGACCTTATAGTGGCCTTCCAGTACCTAAAAGGGGCTTACAGGAAAGATGGGGAGGGACTCTTTATCAGGGTGTGGAGCGATAAGACAAGGGGTAATGTTCTAAAACTGCAAGAAGAGAGATTTATATTAGATATTAGGAAGAAATTCTTTACTTAGTGAGGGTGGTGAGGCACTGGAACAGGTTGCCCAAAGAAGTTGTGGATGCCCCATCCCTGGAAGTGTTCAAGACCAGGCTGGATGGGGCTTTGAGCAACCTGATCTGGTGGAAGGTGTTCCTGCACATGGCAGGGGAGTTGGAACTAGGTGATCTTTAAGGTCCCTTCCAACCCAAACCATTCTATGATTCTGTGATTCTCTGTGTGCCAACAGGAGAGAATTTCCATCTTAGATTGAGGTCTGGGGTCTACATATGCTCTTAGATCATTGTTTGAGCTGCCAGCAGGTCCTTTGGGCTGGGGACGTGAAAGCAACTTCTGGTGAATTTGTTTTCTCTGCAAGTGAATAAAGCCTGCAGGAAACTCAGGTGGATTGAAAACTGGCCAAACAGCCAGTCACAGAGGTTGGTGATCAGAGGCATGAAGTCTGGTTGTAGGCCAGTAACTAGCGGTGTACCCCAGGGATCAGCACTGGGTCCAGTCCATTTAATATCTTCATTAATGATCTGGATGATGGGTCAGTGTACCCTCAGCAAGTTTGCTGGTGACACAAAACTTGAAGGAGTGGCTGACATGCCAGGGAGTCACGCTGCCATCCAGAGAGACCTCAACAGGCTGGAGAAATGGGCTGATGGGAACTTCATGAAGTTTATCAAGGAGTAGTACCAAGTCCTGCACATGGGGAAGAACAACCCCAGGCATCAGTGAATGCTGGTGGCCACCATACTGGGAAGCAGCTTGGAAGAAAAGGACCTGGGGGCCCTGGTGGACACCAGGTTGAACATCAAACAGTAATGTGCCCTTGCAGCAAAGAAGGCAAATGGTATCCTGGGCTGCATCAGGCAAAGCATTGCCAGCTGGTCAAGGGAGGTGATTGTTCCCCTTTACTCAGCAAGGTTGAGGCCACACCTAGAGTCCTGTGGCCGATGCTGGGCTCCTCAGTACAAGAAAGACAGGGACATACCGGAGAGAGTCCAATGAAGGGCCACAAAGATGATTAAGAGACTGGAATGCCTCTCCCATGAGCAAAGTCTGAGAGACCTGGTACTGTTCAGCCTGGAGAAGAGAAGGGTCAGGGGCACCTCATCCATGTATATAAATAGCTGAACGGATAATACACACCGGAAGGAGACAGGGTCTTTTCAGTGGTGCCCAGTGACAGGACCAGAGGCAATGGGCACAAACGGACACAGAGGAGGTGCCTTCTGAACATCAGAAAACACTTTTTTGTGGTGAGTGTGACTGAGCACTGGCCAAGGTTCCCAGATAGGTTATGGAGTCTCCATCCTTGGAGATATACAAAAGCTGTCTGGACAAGGTCCTGGGCAACCGGCTCTAGGTGACTCTGCTTGAGCGGTCAGTTGGAGAAGACGACCTCCAGAGGTCCCTTCAACCTTTCTCTGGGATTCTGTGAACTGGAAGAGAGATGTCAATAGGAACAACAAGGCAGCATAAATGGCCACAAAGATAATCTCAGTGATGTGTTTTGAATGAGCTGAAGGAAGGGTTGAAGGCAGCATGTGCCCAGGACCTCAGGAGAGGAGAGAAGGTAGACAGCATCCACCAAAGAAGTCAGTAAGCGCAGAGGGGTGGTTTTGGCTGAATGACTGTGTGTTTCTGTGTGGTCCAGGCCATTTTATACTCCTCCTACTCTGTTACCAAGATCCTGGTTACCACAAACCAGCTCTCAGTAGCCATATCCCTCACTGCCCATTACAATTAGGTATAAATCATGTGTAAATCACACAGCCCAGTTCTGTCAAACCTCCCTCACCTGCAGTTTGGAATGAAGATGAGACACCCTACAGGTAGTTGAACCCTGCAAAAGAACCCACTGTCTCATGGAAACAGTACATCAGCAAACACAGAAATCACACCTATTACCAAAGAAACATGAAAGGGCAACAGAGAGCCTATCCTATGAAAGTATGAACAAGCGTAGGGTTGCATTATCTAGAAAAAATAGGTGGGATTCTGACTGAATGTAGACTTTTACAGTGCGTATGTCTCCATCTGATGTAATCACCACAGGGTCCCTTTATAGCTGCTGAGGGAGACAATATGACGACAACAGAGAGAAACAGACACCTTCATATGAAACTCTCCCTAAAAATACCCATTCATCTCTGCTGACTACAGGGAGGCATGATCCTCATCTGGACTAGTTTTATAACCTCAATCTCTTTTTAGGCTTTAGTAGGCTAAAAACAGTAGTGCTGAATTAGAATTAGTTTTCAGTAATATGGGCAAATGTTGAAGACAACATAAGTAATCAAATTATGTGCTGCCTGGTCCTCATTTTCTCATTTGTTAAATCGACTCAGATTAATACAAAATAGAATAGCAGGAAAAATGCAAATGAGAGACGTCAGAAGTGAGACAAATGGCAGGATTTTCTAGATGTATGAGCAGAGAAGGAAGCTTTACAGCAAACAACAGACTAAGTATAGCTGTTTCTCAGATGTAGGAGGAGACAGTTTTGTATTAGTGATGGGGTGTAAAGAAGAGCTCCACTCCGATGTGGTTCTCCTCTTGTTGTGAACTTATTTTCAAGCAGTTTCCCACCTGCCCATGACCCCAGCTTTCACATAGAACTTTCTTCAGAACCTTCGACAATTTGGTTATCCTACCTACTAGACTGAGCGTCCATTAGTGTTTTTTAACAGAGAAATTACAATCTTTACAGTTTCTTCTATTTTTCATTTCTCTATTATTGATAGAACTAACTTCCTTCATCTATGAATTATCTACATCTTCTTTGTATAGCCTTATTCTTTATTTGCTTATTCTAATTTTTGTTTACAATGAGTAATTATTTTAACACATTCTTGTGAAAGCCTAATTGCCCTGCAGAGGGAGCTCTCAATTTCTTTCAGTTCCTGATTCCTTCCCAGGAGCCAGCATACCAAAGCTCGCTATTTTTGCCAGAGTGCCACAGAACAATCCCCTCTATAAATGAATCTGAGATAGAGAACCTGAAGCAACGTGACAAGACAGTTTGTCCACGCCTGGAGCCCTAAGGCAGTATCAGTCCACACATAAGTGTTCCCGAAGGGAGAAGGATGTTTGTCCAACCGGTGCTTAAAAACTTTTGATGATAAACACACCTCAGATCCCTTAAGCAAGGCAGTCTAGTGCTCAGCTGTCCTTACTTCTGGACCAGCTCTCCTAACATCTCCTGAAATGTAAGACAACTGTTTTTTCTTGCTCATAATATTATAGTTTATTCATTTCTTCCCTCCACAGCCATTGACACGCATGAAGGCTTCTGGCACATCCCTCTTCAGTCTTATCTTCCTACTGAATAGTCCAAATTCTTTCAGTCCTACTGCTTATGTCATTTTCTAGATCTGGTGTTTTGTGGGGTTGGTTTGGGGATAATTTTTGCTCTCTGTTATTGGTAAGTCCACAGGTTCCCTGAATTTCATTGTCCAGAACCATACCCAATATCCCAGCTAAGAAGAAACAAAATGCTGAGGAGACAAGAACGATTATTCAGCATGGCTGGAAGCTTGCACTTCTGTTTATGCTTTCCAGTACGATTCCTGACATTTTCACAACAGTATGACACTGTTGTCTCATGCTTAAGTTATGATTCGCTACACTCAGAATTGCTACAGAGGATCCTTGCCCTTTTCCTTCATACTAAATTAATTTCAGTATTACTTGCTGTCCGTCATGCCCACACAAGGACTGAAAACATATAAAGGGTCCACTTGTCACTAGATCTTATCGTGATTTCTACCTGCATAGGGTCGCCAGCAAGCAAATCAAGCATCCTTAAGAAACCTGTTGAACAGAAAGGAAGCAGACACTGTGGCCAGTAATGAAGAAATAGTTTTGCTCATGTCTCATAGTTGTTTACACTCTTTGCACCAACATGTTCACTTCTTTTCCTCAGGGTTGTGTTAGGGGTCGGAATCAGCAGGAAAGGAGGTTCGCAAACAAGGACCAGAGAACAGCAGCTAAAAAAAGTAAGCATATCTGCTCAGGCAGGATTGTACAAGGGCAGCCGGGGATGGAGAGAGGTGCTGTCTGGCTGCAGCCCAGGTTGCTGGAAGGAGGTGGAGGGAAGCTGCAAAGAGAACAGCTGGGACCTGCAGATAAGGCCATAGCAGACAACTCAGTCCATTTATACCCAGGGTACAGGACACCATGAGGTGACAACAGAAACTAAGGCATTGTCTCATTTGGCTTTGACACTTGACTATTTCTGAAGGTTTGATCCTGCATATGCCATGTTCTAGACCTCTCATCATTTTTTGCTGACCTCTTCTGGACTGTACCCAGCCGGTCACACCTGTTTTGAACAGCATTTCAACAGAGACCTTGCCATTGCAGCAGGGTACTGGAAAGGTGGAAAATTTCTACTTGCTTGCTTAGTTAAAATGCCCAATTATATAGCAAGGGTGGGACCAGCACCTTCCTTACTGTAGAACTGCTGCCTCATCAGTCACTCTCTCTCAGCTCTCTCTGAAGGTGGCTATTTTCACAGTAGTGTAATACTTTGCACGTGTGCTTATTTTGAATTCTATCCCCATCCTCTAATGTCTTCAGCATCTCCCAAGTTGGTACCATCTATAAATTTAATAAGCAAACTCTCTATTGTACCACGCAAGTCATTAATAAAAATATCGAGTAATTCCAGACCCAGAACAGTCTCCTGTGGAACGTGGTTCAGTATATATTTCTACAACTGAATCAGGCTTTTGATATTTTTTACCATTGCTTCAAATTGCTAATTCAAAAAAAAAAAAAAAGACCCTCCTGTGGTGCAGATTTACTGACTGCCAGAGACCAAATGTCAGTTTACACCCACTACAAATCTATGACTATATCTTTAACTAAAGACCACATATGAAACCTCTAAAAACTTATCCTCAAAATGCATTGGGAAAAGTTCTCAGCATTAGCCTTGGCCACAGCCGCAAGGCTCTTCAGTCCCCAGAGCATGAGTGTTGTGGTGTATCTGATATGTCCAAAAGTGACCCATCCCCCTCATCCATGTCAAGGTCCTACTCCCCTGGCTGTATATGCTGTGTACACACCAGTGCATACCTGGGCTTTCTTCCCCAGCAAACCAAGGGGTTCCCTTGGTGGGCACAGGCTGCCACCAGATACAGCATATTCTGCATGGAGATGCAGATCGATCAGCATAATGGAGGCCACTCAGTCCTCACCACTTGGCCATGTAAAGCTGTGTGATGCTAACAGCAATGCCAGCAAGGGTACTTCAGTCCCAGAGTGTCCCCTGCAGGGAGCTGGGACTGCTCTTGTTGCTGACGCCACCTTTCCCAAGCTCCTACTGGTGGATCTTGACCGTCCTCCCTGTTTTTTTTCCTCCCCTTTTAACTGCCTTGTGGAAAAAGGCAGCCTGTGCTGTGGCTGGGTTTTGGCCATGCCTGCAGCAGCAGGGTGGCTATGGATGCTGGCTCAGTAACGCCAAGCCAAAAAGAACAGATTGAGGTCTCCTGAGGGTTAGGGGAGGGAGGAAGGAAGAAGGAAAGGAAAGAAAGAAACTGTGCACAAAGCTCTGAAAAGAAAATTGAATATTTGTAGAGTAGTCTGATAAATAGCAGATCATTCAAAGTATATCTTTATCTTTACAAAGGACTTAATTAGCAGATCCTGAGTACAAGTGAAGGGGAGGATGAAAAGAAAGGAGAGGACATGTCATTGGTATCAAAATATCTAAAAGAGTTTAATATCTGTAAAGACCTGTTACTTATATCAAAATTTTGTATCTCCTAAGGTGATTCAGGTGTTGGCTGAAAATAGTTTAGCCACCACTCTGAGATGCTCATAAACAGAGCAGACTGCACCCTGGCCTACACCCGGAGCCAGGCAGCATGATGGTCTCTACTATACCACATGTTTTGACAAAGAATCTTGAGGCCATTAGATGAAGACTTATGGGAGAGAGACCGTGTTCTTACAGGAAATGCACATGTGGAATTACAGTCCCCTTCCACTCTGGAGCAGGGCAGAAATATTTGATGGTTGTTGGGAATTACTGTTGGCCACCGCAGTTTGAATACTTGCATGGGGAAACTCAAGCAAAAGTCTTCTCTCCCTCAAGAGGTCTTCACAGGTGGTCACACTGATCCAGAGAATTTACCGTGAAACAGATTCTGTCATCTACAGTTAGCCATCCACCTCTGGAACTGCTGCTGCAAGGTATATTGATCCAGTAAAGCCTTTAAGCACAGCATTAATCTTCTGGACTTCATTTATATTCTTAAAGTTCAGCAAGTGCTAAAGGGCTTTGTTGTACTTGAGCTTGCAGCACCTTAAAAGCTGAGACCTTCAATTAGCAGCCTTCAAACCACGGTCCCACAGCCCTCACCACTGACCAGTGGATGGCTGACCTGGGAGGCAGCCCTGATCCCGACACTACTTCATTTCTCACTTGTCATGAGATGATGTGAACCACAAAGTTGGTCTGGAGCCAACAGCTTTGCATGGGGACCTGGACTCACACTATGCGGGAGGCTCTGGACTAAGCAGAAGATAAATCATGCATGATAAGCAACTTTGCTGATGAGTTACTCTGGGGTCTCTGTTAGGAACCGATGACTATAGTGGAAATGCTTGTTAGGCACAGATTAACCCAAAATATCCTATACCTGGATGTAGTTTGGAGTGAAAACATGAAGGCTCTTCCTTCTGAGTTCTGAATAGGGATTTCTTCTGTAGTTTTGAACCTGCCATCTGCTTGGCTTCAATTCCTGCAAACGCATTGATCCGAACCTTTGTCTCTTGCCTCACCTCTGTCATAAACGTCAAGAGCAAGAATTGGTCACCACCTGCAAACAATGGTAGCTGTTTGGGGCATGACCTATTTATTATTTACACCCTGTTAAAACCCTGATCTGGAAAGGTTCAGTTATTTGCTTTGGGAGTTTCCATAGTGTTCTTCACTGAGGTATCCAAGGGCTCCACAAACACTAGTTTCTCTTGTGAAATGGAGTGACAATTGTCCAGGCTCCAAGGCACGTGAACTAAAGAAAAAAGAACCCATTTGCTCTGAGTGCTAGATTTCCTTGACTAGATTTCAAGGTTTCAGGTAGTACATAGGATATAATAAATTCAGGGCAGAGCTACAGCTGCTTGTAGAAAACTCCATTCTGCAGTTGAGACCCTAGCGTCTCAGTGCAAACAACTCAGAAAACAACCAATGATTAGGAAATCATCTATGAATGACTGAAGTGATCTACGTTGAACCACCAAGGGAGGCAGGATGGAGGTGCCCTATGCAGCATTCACACTCAGCAGAGTCTCAGGCTGCAGTCCCCAGGCCCTGTGTTGCTGCCCAGTCATCCCAGACTGACCATATCCAGACCCTGTCTCCCTGCACATGACCCTCGTTCCAAGATCCAGTCCCCCTTGCAACATTTTCTGCTTTGCCCCTTGCCCAGAGACTTGGAAAGGAAAGGAAAAGAGGAACAATTACCCCAACATCATTAAAAGTGTAGCCATAAATGGGGTATATGTGCTATAGCCCACTAGTTCCTGCTGTCATGGGTGATGCTGAGAGCTGCAGGGAGTAAGAAAGTCCTGAGGAGCTAGAAAGAGTAGTGGAGAGGCAAACAGAGGAAGTGGATGTCTCTCCTTGCATCTAGATGCTGATCATTAACAGGAACAGAAGCAAGCGGAGGCCAGCACAGCCACAGGTAGAAGGCAGGGGAGCCACTGCCAGCCCAGAAGAGGGTGGCATCTACCTGCCCACAGAGCTCTGGCAGCCAGAGGACCCTCTCCCACCTCCTCCCACAGCCATGTGCATTCATGCAAGCCCACCTGGAGAAAGTGATGCCAACTGGGACAGTGGGACCAAAGTGCTTGCCGGTAAGAGGAAGCTTCTCTTCCAATGGCTTGCTGTAGCTCCCACGTCTCCTAATCTGGGGGACTCGCAGCCAACCATTGGGAAGGGAGAAGAATTGCTGTGGAAGAGATGTTGGACATGAAGGAATCCTGCATCCTAGAAAAGGCAATGGCTTTTCCTCACCCCAGCTCCTACCTTCACTTTCAGACCATTTATTCCTATCTTTTTCCACCTTTCCCATCTGGTTCCTGGACCCTCTTTATTTGTTTTAGAGACTTCTGGCGCTATGTTGTCTGTGTGCAGCAGAGGTAGCACTTCAGGAAAAGGCAGGGGCTGTGTCTCTGCTTTCTGTCCAGCACCAAGACAGGTGAAGGTGTGCATCAGGCCAGAGCTGCTATGGCAGCAATAATCTTTCTCTGCTCGGGTCTCAAGTATACCCAGCAGAGATGGAATAACCAGTCCACTTAATGCAATCGCTGCCAAGACTCATCTGCATAAATGCAAAATGCATTTTTTTGTTACCTTTAATGTTGACACTAACTAGGGATGATAAAGAGATGTGGAGAGGGAA
Source organism: Stercorarius parasiticus (assembly GCA_013396915.1). Classification (NCBI taxonomy): domain Eukaryota; kingdom Metazoa; phylum Chordata; class Aves; order Charadriiformes; family Stercorariidae; genus Stercorarius; species Stercorarius parasiticus. The sequence continues at coordinate 200,530 of VWZL01004489.1, read as the reverse complement.
TGCATATGTTGGATATTTTGTTGGACCTCTCATTGTTCCAACACTACATGTTGCTGAGATGTTGACTTTTTACAACAGTGTGAAATGACATATCTTTCCCTAGTGTCCTTCTGAGAAATGCCTGAACCTGAAGTTTACAGACAAGTACACAGCACAAGAAGTTTCACCACAAGTCTTTATGATGTGGCAAAGCTACAACCAACTGAAAACCACTGGAAAGGAAGACTTCAGCAACCTAGTCAGGACAGCTGCTCTTCCTCCCCTCCACAGTTTCCTCTAAGTCCTCTACTGCTTCTGTAAGTCTCAGATGACCTTTGTTTTTTTTTATCAGAAGCCACTTACCCACATCCCTACCCACTAAAAGTTGTACTGGACCAGTGCTGGTTTGTACCACTTTCCTCCTGGCTGAAGCCAATGGGCACAAGCTTCCCAATCCCCTTTTCTCTGGAGTTACCATAGAGCAGAGGTACGTCCCACGCTGGTGGGAACTGCCGGTCTCTGAATACGCTTCAGATTTCTGTGTGGGTATGAATGAAAATCACGTGCCCTGACAACTTCTCAGAGAGAGGCTAGGTGCACGTGGGTGACATCTCATCTTTATAACGTGCTTGTAAATTTATATGCATGTATTAAAAAAAGGGTTAAATGCTCCAGCAAGTATAAGTTTATTTAGCCCCCATCGAAGCCTGCCACTCTAGCTGTCAGTGAAGCATTAACAGAGAACTGGTGATCTGAACAGGGTCTTGCCCACAGCATGTGTCCTCCAGCAGCCCTACAGGAAGCCCACTTAACTCTTTCCAGTTGCTGCCACATGCAGGTTTTCAGACAGCCCCAAGAGTTTCTCCTCATGAAAGACTCATCACTTTCTCACACTCATCCACTGTGTCAGGCTCTGCTTATTTATCTCACTGCTCTAACTTGAAAGAGTCTGGCTATATGCACTTGCCATCATGCTGCTCTTGGCATGTCCTTGAAACCTTGACACTGCTGTTTCCATTCCTTCACCGGTGTTCATCCCTCGTAACATACCCACACTAGACGTTGGAGATACCCTCATATTCGGTGCAGGGACAAGGGGGATACCAGGGAAAGTGACTGTAGGGTTGCCCATGCAGGACCTGCCACATAGATGTAGGGGGAAGGATCTCAGGAACAGCAGAGAGAGAGAAACAAGGAGACACCTTCTTTTTTCTTTTTATAGCATTACCACCAGGTCAAAGCCCTTTCTCAGTGACTCTCTTCATTCCTTCAGGTTTGTGTGGGCTGCAGCCAAAGGGCAGGTCTGGGTGTCCCCTGGCTGCCATTGTGTCACCCTGCCCGAGCAAACACACCTGGCCCTTCAGCTGCTCTCTTGGGTTCTTGCTTGGTTTCTTATTTCAGGGGAAAAAAAGTGAATGCCTTGGTGAAAAATCTCCCTTTCTCAGCTATTTGCTGTGCTGTGGTCCCTTTTTTTTTTTGTACTCAGATAAAATTCCCATGTAACAGGTCCTTTTGGAGTGGGTCTTTGTGTCCCAGTCTTGCCACCCTTCAAAAAACATTTTCTTGCATCACTTTGATGAGTCTGTCTTAACCTCAGTATTAAATTAATTACTAAAAAATACTAAATGAAATGAATAATCGGTTACTCCTCCTATGCTAGTTCTTGAGTTCCCAATTTACCTCTTAGGGTGTCTAATTTTCTAATGAATTTTTAAAAGGAGCTAAACCTCTCAAGCTATGAACACTGTGGCATCGGTAGAATTGAAATTTGCAAATTCATAGCACAACTCTCCACCATCTCAGGGGGGATCACTACTGTAGGAGAAAAAAGTTACCATTTTTAGTATGTAAGTTTTTCTGTCCATCTCCCTCAAGAAACAGCCTTATCATCATTCCAGAAAAATTTCCAGAAAAACTTTTGCATTGAGTCAGGCACTGCAACCAGAAATAGAAAATTTCAGCACAAATGGTTATAGATGGGAAAAGCTACAAGCAACAGAAATCTGTCTTAGAGAAGCAAACAGTAGGAAATCTCAACAGGCATTGCTAGCAAGCCTGTACACAGCAACAACACATATAACTCTTCCTAGAAGGAAATGTCAGCATCATTCTGAGTCCAAATATCTCGCAGTTCCTCTTAAAAATTGAAATTTATTTCAGGTGGAAACCCAGAAGAGAATTTTGTAAGAAAAAAAATGATGCATTCAATGAGGCCTCTAACTGCTTTAGTGTGCACGCAAACACTCAGACTGTGCATTCAACAAGGAGAGAAAATGGTCCTATGCCCACATCTCATTAACTCCCTCTGAAAACCCTCCTTGATCCCAGAACACGATTTTCCACAGGTACCACCATCTGTGGTGACAGCAGCAGTTCACAGTTTCCCAGGCTGCATGCCAAAAACTATCTCATATCTACATTTCCCCCTGCATGTCCAGCTTTTCGGTAATTTTATGCAGCTGGAATATGGATTTTTCTCAATTTCTTGGAAACTTATGGACATTTGCCCAGAACACCTTTCACAAAAATAGGGTAATCCTATCCACAAGCCCTCTTAACTTTCCATAAAAATGGGAAGCTGGTGGCCTCTCAAATGCTCTGTTCCCCTCATCTTTACCTACTCCTCAAAGTAGTATTTGGTCTTTGAAGTGCTTGGGACACCAAAAATGGTGTCTACGGGCTTCACTTGAGTAACACTTGCTTTGGGGAATTTCCTCAGTGCTTCAGTCTTTGTATCCCTTCCTCACCCATGGCAAGGTATAGAAGGGCAAAGCCCCTGAGTTTCTTGAAATTCAGGTCCAAACACCTTGGCCATAAGAGCTTCACCAGTGAGGCTGAGGTCTTCTTTATTTTGACCATATGCCTACATGAGATGCAGTCATACAAGCCAAAAAAAAAAAAACGACAGTTTATTTTTCCCTCCAAACTGGGACAGGCCACTGTGGAAAAATACTCTATTAACAGCGTGTGTCTCTTCTATGGCCACATCTGCACAATTTTATCATGTAATTAGACCTTGGCTCCTGCCAATGAGGGATCTATTAGCGAAAAGCACCTCAGACAAAGGGAAGCCTTAGTGCATAAATTAATGCAAATCAAGCCTGGGCTCTCCCCTCCCATGCCTATTGGAGCTGTTGTGATCTCTGTGTTGCTGCAAGAAATGAATGTTCTGCAGGAGCCTGGGAACAACAAGCTGATGAGAGGGGAGACAAGGGCAAGGCAGCCCCCTCATTTTTTTTCCAGACGGGATCCCGGACCTCAGCTTTACAGCCTGGATGAGAAGGAAATATGCAGGAAACATCTTTGTGGATCACTATTGAAACCATGTGGTGTGTCAACTTCAGTTTTAATTTAATTTTTTTAAGAGGCTCATTTAAATCAAAACATGCACAGAATTTTATTGAACCCCTGAATAAAACTGAGGTGACTTTTTTCTGATCTTCCCGTCTTTTCTCTTGCCACTAGATCCTTGCTTCCTCCCAGGTAGAGTCTGCTAAAAGTAGAGGTGATGACACAGCTCTGAAGAGCATCTGTGTACGGCACAGGTATCAAAGTCAGAGGAGAGCAGCGGTGATGAGTCAGCCAGCCACTGCCACAACACTGGCTGCTACAGATGCTTTGGAGTTTTGCTGTCCCTGCTCCCACATCAGGTCTTCACTGCTGCTGCACCACCAGGGATCCAGAGTGGCGAGGCTTTCCAGTCCCACAGAAGTGTTGCACAAAAATGAACCTTTTCCAGGACGCACAAGCAGTGTGAGTCTTGCTCCTTCACTTGACTAACTGCTCCAGATCTGGCAATGGCAGAGAAACTCAGCCCAAGTAAACCACTGTTTCTGCTGTCTTTCCTTACCCTTCCCCTGCTTGACCCTCAAATGTCCTTTCACTTCCTATCCCTACCTGAGAAAGGAACTCATGCCAGTCTGGAAGGACGTTACGTCATCCCAACCCAGGCCAGACCAGGCAGGTACACTCAGGCTCACCCAGATCCACAAACAATACTGTAGCTAGAGGGAATTGCCAAGTATCCCTAGAAAATTGGCTCTATGGTATTTCTTGCTTGTCAGTGCTAGGCAGGATTTATTTCCTTGTTTGTTTTCTTCACTACTGCTTGGGGGAAATTTACCCTTTGCTAGGCTCACATTAGTGGTCAGGAAAAGGACTCCCAGCACAGCAGGAATCTGATGTCCAACATTTTCTTATCTGCAAACCTTGTCCAACTTGTATTAATAAAAGTTCAAGATTATTTAGTACTTCCATTCTGATGGCCAGTTGTAGAGGAGCTGGGAAATTCAGTACAGGCTTATGATCACAGTAAAACATAATAAAATGTGATCTAATAAATATTTTCATATACTTAATCTAATAAATACAGCACATGCTGTAATGTATGTAAGATCCTGGTTACTTGCATTCTCCATCAACAGTTTGTGTAAACAGTTAGATCCCAGCTGTCCAACTGCCTTTGCTGATATATTTTCTCCAATTTTACCCTGCAAATACAAAGAAAATATACACATTGTAATGATGCTTTTGGCAGCAGCCTTCACCCAATTTCTGGTGTGAAGCTCCTGTAAATGCCTGTCACTTGCCATTTCACACTCCTTCTTTGAAACACTGCTGGAGGCTTCACTTCCTGGGAGCACAGCAGTGCCAGGGCCAAAGCCAGCAGCCAGGCGAGGCCCCAGGGAAAGCTGTCCCCAACAAGCTTACAGACAAATATGACTTGATCGTGCATGGCTGAGGGGGAGAAATGGAACCTCCCTCCCACCTCGGTCCATTTGCAACCCATGCTTCAGCAAAGACCCCCTTGCTGCAGAGACCCTGTGGTGAGCGCTGACAGCAGATAGGGTCCACAAGCAGAGCTGTGTCCATGACAGCTGCACTGGTCCCCACAAGGGTCTTCTCTCATGCTGTTCCCACCCGTGTCCCCATTGGGCCCAGGTGCAGCTACATGCCCAGTGAGCCTCCAGAGGAGAAAGCAGCTCCTGGGGGCTCTGCCCCCAGTCACCATCCGAAGATCAGGGTGGGCTCCTTGTTTTGAACCACTGGACTTGCACAAAGAATCATTTAGTTAGAGGATACAGGGCTGAAAGGATGATCAGGAAGTCTTCTAGTGCATTCCTGCTCCAAAGCAATCATTGCATGCCAATCATCCCTGACGCACATCTGCTCAAACTTTGCCAAGAATCCTCCAGCGACGGTGCTCTCCCAGCCTCCCTAGGCATAACTATTGTTATCAAGTGCACCCCAGTGTCCAGTCTCAGCCTGCTGCAATGCTCATCCATTACTCTTTGTCCCAGGCAGAGAGAGACCAGGTCATTCCCTTTCTCTTTGCAGCAGTATTTTGTACTGTCGCAGGCTCTTCTCCCTCTCCCCCGCAGTGGCCTCGGGCTGTTCGTAACGGAGGGTGTGGGGACTTGCTGATCATCTCATTCCCTACGGACCCCAGGTGACACAATTCATACTGTGACATGTTTTCTCAGGCCCTGAAGTAATGCTTACCTCCCCAACATATTTTTTACATCTCGCCCTTGAACAGGGGTTCCCGTACAGCCACCGAGCCCCACACGCAGACTCTCCTTGCAGCCCACCTTGGCCCCTTACAGCTGCCGCCCAGCCTGGCTCTACGTGGCACAGAGGCAGCCTGATGCGGAAGGAGATAGGAAAAGCTGGGGCAGCTTTTCTCCCCCGTGCTGCCTGCGTTCCCCTCCCCACATCTTCCCACAGCAGCACTAGCTGCAGAGCCCTAATTGAACTGCTCTTCCCATGACTCCCTTTCCCCAGGCCTCCCGTCTCTCGATTATACGGCCCCGGCTCTCACGCTCAGTCCTCACAGGTCATGATTTCCAGACCGCTGACCATTTTTGTTGCTTTCCGTTGGACTCTCTCCAACTGGGCCACATCCTTCTGGAAGTTCAGTGCCCTCAGCTGAGCAGAGCATCCCTGCTGGGGGCTCACATACGCTGAGAAGAAAAATCACTCCATTTGTCTTGCAGGTTGTAATTTGGTTCATATATCTCGGCATGGAGATGACCTGATGCCGCTGACTCATGCTTTGCCTTTGGTCCATTATGACCCCCAGGTCCTTCTCTGCAGAGTGATGTTAATGCAGGCATTTTTCCACATGCAGATGCTTATTTCTGCATAAGGTAGGAGCTCGCACTTGTCCCTGAAGAACTGCCTCCTATTTTTCTCAAACTATTTCTCCAATTTGACAAGACCATTTGTCAGGCTCAAGCTGTGTCCTCCAAAGTACTTGCAGCCTATTACAGCTTGCTGTGGTCTACAAAGTTGGCAAGCTTATTATTTATTTTATAGGAAACCATTAATAATGACCTGGCCTGACATTTGCCTGCTACTCTCTTTCTCTCCAAAAGCCACCCTATTCATTCTTCATGAAGATTTTCTGTGGAAATTGGATTTGGTCAGGGCAAGAGGATTCATGATGAGAACAGAATACAAAGGGGCTGGTAAGAAACAAGACAAAGCAAGAGATATGAACAAACAAAGCTAAACTCTGGTTGTTATCTGTTTCCCATCTGTGGACAAAAAAAATAACACATAATGCATGTCATCTGCTTCATCTTAGAGGTCCTGGCCAGTAGCAAGTCAGAAAGTCCTTATGCCATGAGCATGTCACATAGCCACCGAATCAAGATCACCTCCCATATGCTAGTGTGTCCCAGAGACACAGGAGTACAAAGACAGAAGAGGCTGGTGCATGCAGTGGCTGGAGCACAGATTAACAGGGAGCCTCGGGGACCCTAAGAAAGGGGACACCGATGATGTTGGGGATCAATAGAAATAGCCATCAGATCTCCATATGGGCCTGTGAAAAGATAAAAGTTCTCTGGCTGCACCTTTACTTGACCAAGTGAGGACCTGTTTTACACTCAGTCTAACATCCACTTTTCCTAACAATGAACTTCAAGGAGTTGCCCAACTGTGCCAGCTCATTGCCAGCAAACTTGGCCAGTTTTCCTATCTTACTGTTGTACTGAGCAGCGGCTCTCCTCAGCCTGACATGAGCAGATACCAGCAGTGGTTATAAAGGTTGGATCACCCTGTGTTGCTGGAGTATAAATTCCCCTGTTTCCAAAGCTGGTAGCCACCCAGTCACTGCTCTTTCAGTAGGCTCAAGATGAATGGTCGTCATGCAAGCCTGCTGCAGCTGCCCTCTGCCTGCCTGCTCTTTTCCTGCCGTGCTCAGCACAAAGGCGCTCAATAGCACAGCTCTGTCCCTGCTGTGCCATGGAGGCTCCTGGGGAAACAAAGGGATTATGCACTTTTCCTCCTGTCGCTATACCGAGGGATTTGCATTGACAATAAAAAAAACTCTGCTTTTCCATTATCTCCCTTCTGCCCTTCTAGTTGCAATATCCAGTCTCACAAGCCGAATTCCTTTGTGCTTGAGGTATTTTCATTGTTTGGTTGGGTTTTTTTCTTCGCCTTGGTTTGCAATCAGCTTGCTGTATGTTAGCTTAAAGAATACCTGAAATTCAGATTTGAGACTGAAGAACAAATTAGAGACTTTGCAGACAACACTTACGGGGATTTAACTCTTCGAATGTCCAATGTTCCCATACAACACAGAAAATATCAGAAGGAAGTGCAAAGGAAGAGCTCAAAAGGATAAATTTGTGTGACTTAGGAAAGAGAAGGGATGAGATAGTGTCTGGAAATTGATGAAAGCGGAGAAGGGACAGTGTAAACTGGAAGGAAGAGCATAAATCAGGAAGGAAATGTGTTTAGAATGCAGAGGGCAAGCCGAGAGAAGAGTTTTGCTTTCACAGTTATGTCAGTAACACTGTGATATCTCTAGTTTTGTACCAGTTCAGTCACTTTGGTACTCTCCTCTCCAGATCTGCAGAAAACCCTCCCCACAAGCTCTCCACAGGGTTGTGGGGCAGCATCAGCCCCTCACTTCCCACCCCAGCTGCAGCCAGGATTCCTGCTCATTGATTGGGTGGGAACAAAGTGGGCAACAGGCAGGCAAGTCCCTGGGAAAGGACGCTGACCTGCCTGCCAGCTTCCTCGGGCAACAGCTATAATTTGTGTTATCATGTTCCTCAGCAGCATTTTATTTCTTAAAAAAAATCTCAGTAATCTCATAAAAAGGAGTAGAGATTGTTGTTGTCACAGGGCATGTTCACAGTCGCAGGATGCCCATCTCCCTCTGTCATTGCGAGGCTGAGGTGATGCTGAAGGTCTCTGTCACCAAGTCCTCAGGAGTGCTCGGAATAGCTCCTGGCTCTCTCTTCCCCTTGCTCACAGACAAACCACGGGCACGGACCCTGCAGGGGGTCCTTCTCCATTCTTCCTGCCAAAAGGCAGCCTGCAAAGGAAACCCTAGAGCTTGCACATTGACTGACAGCAGGAGCGGTCTAATGGTCATGGTGCTGGAAATACAGGATGAGTGCACAGAACTTATTAACAAGGACTTGAGGAAGGGTAAAAGGCACTAGGCATTGTTAAACCGTAAGGTAAGGGAGGCTGTGGGAAACAGTGAAAGCTAAAGATGTGGCCAAATGGAAAAAAATAGAAGTAACATATCTGGTGGCAGATTGCATGTAAAAACACAGCAGACAAAAAGCACTTTGAGAAACAAATGGCGAAGGGAATTAATGCTAATAATGTTTCTTCATTTCAAAGATTCAGGCAGCTGTCAGAAAATCTGTAGGACCAGCTGATGGTATAAAAGATGATTGCAGTAGATATGGCCATTTTTAAATTATTTATTTGCATCAATGCTCATAGTGGAAGAAACTTTGAGTTCAGATGGTTCTAACCACTCTTGGGCATTAGGGATCTTAGGAAAGAACAGGTAGAAATTAAAATTACCTTAGAAGAGAGATAAAAAAAATGCACAGAGTGAACAGCAAAAAATAACTAGAACTGATACTAAGCACTCAAGTGGTCTAAGATGTCTCTAAAGTGGAAGAGCCAAGGTCATTGCAGTGATGGATAACGTGTCATTTTAAATTACTGAAAGGCTAAAGGGGCAAACATGAGGTCAATTTTAAAAAATTGTTCCAAGGGTGATCTGAGTAACTACAGACCTCTTATTCCAACTTATATACTACAGTAGGGTCTGCCAATGTGTCCCAGATTTACATGGTAAAGTCTTTGTAGTGGGGGGACTGCAGGGGTGGCTTCTGTGAGAAGACACCAGGAGCTGCCCCTGTGTTAGTCACAGCCAGCGCTAGCCAGCTCCAGGATGGACCCACTGCTGCCCAAAGCTTAGCCCATCAGTGATGCTTGTGGCACCTCTGTGGTAACACATTTAAGAAAGGGTAACAATGCTGCACAGCAGCTGGGAGAAAGGTGAGAAACTGTGAGAGAAACCAAGGTCAGTGAAGAAGAAGGGGGTAGAGGTGCTCCAGGTGCTGTAGCAGAGATTCCCCTGCAGCCCATGACGAAGACCATGGTGAAGCATGTTGTCCCCCTGCAGCCCATGGAGGTCCACGGAGGAGCAGATATAGCCACACTACAGTTTGCGGAGGATGCCACACCAGAGCAGGTGGATGTGCCCTGAAGGAAGGTGCAACCTGTGGAGAGCCCATGCTGGAGCAGGCTCCTCGCAGGAGCTGCAGCCCAGGGAGAGGAGCCCACAGCGGAGCAGGTTTTCTGTCAGGACCTATGATCCCATGGGGGACCTACACTGGAGCAGTCCATTCCTGAAGGAGTGCACCCATGGAAAGGAACCATTCTGGAGCAGTTTGTGAAGAACTGCAGCCTGTGTGAAGGACCCACATTGGAGAAGTTCGTGGAGGACTGTCTCCCATGCATGGGATCCCACACTGGAGCAGAGGAAGAGCATGAGGATGAAGGAGCAGCAGAGACAGTGTTGTGAACTGACTGCAATCCCCATTCCCTGTCCCACTGTGCAGCTCGGGGGGACGAGGTAAAGAGTCAGGACTTAAGTTGAGCCCAGGAAGAAGAGAGGGGTGGGGGGAAGGTGTTTTTAGTTTTGATCTTATTTCTCACTATCTTACTCTGTTATTAATTGGCAATAAATTAAATTAACCTTCCCCAAGTCAAATCTGTTTTGCCCCTGACTAGTTGGTGAGTGACCTCCCTGTCCTTATCTTGACCCATGAGCTTTTCATCTTGTTTTCTCCCCCTGTCCTGCTGAGGAGGGGGAGAGAAAGAGTGTCTAGGTGGGCACCTGGCAGCTAGCAAGCTGTGTGAGAAGCTTGCTACCTATTTCACATGCATCTTTTAATAAGTACTTTAACCACTGACAGCATTTCTCTATTACAGATTCTTTCCAGAAACAACCTGCTCTGTCCTCATGAAGACTCTCTGTAGAAATTGTATTCAACTGAGATAAAAAGATCCATGAGAAATGGTTATCATGAAATATGAAAGACAACCATAGGAAAAAAAAAAAATAAGTAGAGGGAAACATAAAGTAGAACCTAGTTTCCTATTACCAGGCTTAAAAAAAAAACATGCACCTTCTGGCCTGGTAAACAGTCTCCAGTGGCACTAGACAGCTAACCTCAGGCAGCTGAATAAGGTGCATAAAGGCTGTTCAGTGGATTCAATGTCTAGACTGCACCAAGCGTGTGCAACCCCACTGATTATAGCAGCAACCCAGACACAAAGGTCGCCGGGGGACTCTCGTATAGACAAATAAATGAGGGTGTCACAACTTAGATGAACCTGAACCACAGCTCTGGCGGCCTCACCGGTCAATAGAAAAGAGCAAGAAGCAGCAGAAACGAGAAAGAAATGGTGAAGAGGAAAGATGTCTCTGCCTCTACCTTTGCCCTGGAGAGATAATTCTCTGTACAAGCTGCTCTGCACTGGCAGTGGTGAGAAGGCATGGACTCTGTCTCAATTTAATGACTTTGTGTTACTAGGGATGTTTCTAATCACTTTTCTCATATTCTCATATATATTCATATATATTTCTCATATTCACAGGAACCACATGTCTCCACTGTTATGCAGTAGACAAGTAGTGCTGTCCCCCACCCAGTTGGCAATGTGCCTGTGTATCTGGTCTAGGTGCACCAACAAAGTCGGACAGTGCCTGTCCCCTGTCCCTCAAGAACACCATTAGTAGCATAGAAAGATTTGAGCCTCTGCATCTGTTTTTAAACTGACATGACAGCGGCAGGGGTGCTACATGCTTCAAAGGCTGACTGGCCTCTTGGCAGCACCAAAGAATGCTTGAAACTAGGTCTTTTATCCAAAATCTTTAGTTTCCAAATGTGGAAAAAATTTAACTGGCTTTATCTCCAATGACATTACAAAGGCCATTCCAAGAATGTTTTCAGTCCACATACAACTTAAAGTAACTTTTTCTCACCATCCTCTAAGAAGGTTTATGTTGCTAGAGAAGGTGGCGGTGGCCAACTGAGAATACAGCTCCTGTGCCTTCCCCGGAGAGCCCATCCATCTTGTAAATGGGCAGTAAATAATTAAATACTTTCTGGCTCACCGGAAGTGGGATTCACCTAACCTACACTTCGGTATCTACAATGTAAATGCATATATGCAATGTCAACAAGGCTACAAGCACTTCACTCTTTTATCTTGATATTTTGGCTCTGTGAGTGCCTTTTTCTATTCTGCTGATGTCTGATTATTTTGAACACCTGCACTGTTTTCAAAGATCTTGATTTCATTGTAACTCTCAGTTATTTTTTATCATAGGGAGGAGCACTTAAGTTGTCCAAAGAGAAATTTCTTTTTGGTTTATATGTTTGCAAAGATACAGAACTGGTCTTTGTTCTATGCTTGCCGTCATGTCTTCAATTCTATTGCTGAGTCTAATGCTATCCTGCCTTAGAATAATTCAATTAAAAGAAAAAAAGATGTGTCACATAACATGACCCTACAACTAGCTGCCAAAGCTAACCAGCAAAGAAGCTGACAGACTCACTGAGAAGTTCAAACTCCAGTTTCCCAATCTAACATAATGAAAAATCCACCTATCCTGGGCTTGCAAGCTGGTACTTTCCCTGCCTGACTGGAGGACTGCAGGTTAACGGAAGAGAAAAAGAAGCAGGGGGTGAAGAGAAAGAGCTTCCCCAGATGAGAAGATGTTCATTAGCAGGGATGTTGGAGACATCGCTGGATACTCAGGGAAGTTCAGTGTATGAGCAGATTTATCCAAAAGTACTCATTGTCCCTGTACCCCAGCAGCACAAATTCAGCTGCTGATACTGATCCCAACATTTTCATTCCAGTCCATGTGCTACTCCTAGAGCTGGAAAGGTTTTCTGTAGGGGAAAAAAAAATAAAATTTCTTTGACTGAAGAAGGAGCTTCATCACTCTGGAAGGGTTAAAAATTAATGAGAGACAAGAGAGGGAAACATAAAGCTGAGATTCATTCCTTACTTGTTTTCTAGCTCCCCACTCTGAAGTTACAGAAATGCATACTGCGTGTCTGCTTTCTCCCACAGGCAGAGTTAATTACTGGTGTGAATTGTTTTCACTGCTTCCTGATGGAGTATCTCAGAATCACTGACCTGGCGCCGCTGCCTCTGGTTGTCTCCTCCCCAGACAACCAAAAGGGAGCAACAAAAAAGTCAGCAAAGATGCTGAACAGGGTCTTTTCCCAGCCAAGATCCCCCTTCTCCTACCTGCAGTGGCAGGATTGTCGGGACTAGAGCTCAGACTGATCAACAGAGAGGAAACAGGAGAAGTTGTGTGAAAGTGGAAGACAACAAAAATAGACCCTCTCAATAAGAGGGACTCAAATGGAGGAAGATTCAACTCTGTGGATATAACTACAAACTGTAAAATATCTCTACCTTTTTGGGGTCAGCCAGTTCAGGACCTCCTCCACTTAGCTCCTCTTCACTGCTTCTCCTGAAGATCCTTTCATGGTTCTAGGTGTCTCTGCCACCGCTCCACGCTAAAGCCATAACTTTCCAAATATCCTGAAAGCCTCATCATGCAGCCAGCATCGTTAATGAAGAGGGCTGATCATATCACTTATTCACAGCTCTTTACTGTATACGGTACCTGGCAATGGCCCATTGCTCTTGCTGTGGTTACTGCCACTCTTATGAGGAAATCCAGTTGACACCTCAAGCTTAGAAAGTCCTATCTCACTGTAGTGGCGAAGTGTCCATTCTCCAGATCGGGATCCTGACCACACAGCCCTTCATCCCTGTTGTCTTCTTTCTGCTGGGTTCCTGTTGCCTATGAGATACAATGACCCAAAAATACATTTTCATCCTCATTGTCTTCTGTGGGGTGCCATGAGTAACTGGGTTTCTTTACGATTTTACCCAAGGGGTAACATCAGTGGATTTCAACTGAAAGCAACGTTTCCTCCCTCACCTGCACAAAATGGCTATTATAGAAGCAGGCTATTCCATTCTTCAGTAATTGAAGCCTGGAATAACTTTCTCCCTGTGTTGTCTGTGTTTATAGTGTAGGACATAATGCTGGTATAGACCTCACAGGACATATCTCCCAGGTGGCATCGTCACTGAGTCTTCAATGGGATCGTGAACAGCTTCTCCTCCTACTCAGCAACCACTCACAGGATACCCATGAATATTGCTGTCAGCAGAGGTTTCTTTTCTGGCTAGTCCCTCTGGAGGAACAAGGCATGCAACAGGAACTCACATCTGAGAGTGGAACAACAGCAGAAGCAGGGTCTGCTTCTGCTGGGAACTCCCACCCTCTCTGTGTGCTCACACCTCCTAAAGACACCCCTGAGCAGCTGGGAGCTATGTCTGCACAAGTCCATGGGATGATGGGACCGCATGCAGTTTTGCTCTCGCTCCCCTGCCCCCAGTACAAGACAGACATGAATAAACTGCAGTGAGTTCAGCGAAGGCTGCAGGAGACGGTTGGCAGGTGGAGCAGTTTCCCCGTGAGAAGGGGTTGGCACCCTTTACATAGTCACCTACACTTAATGCATGCAGAGCAAAATGCAATGGCTTCCAGTCAGGCACTTTCCTCAGCCCCAGTAGGACGGTAAGGAGAGAAGGAAAGTGAGGAAGAGGAAGTAAGTGAGGACTTCCACGGTGTGAAGGACCCTGAGAACCCTCCACCTCCATTTTCCCTCAGCCCCTTCAGAGGTTTCTAACCTCTTCCAACCCACCACTCCTCCTCCCACCTCACCCTCTCCAACACCCTCCTTGCAGCATTGCCAGGACCCTCCTCAAAACCACAGCGCCCTCTTGGGGAGTGGCCCCAACTCTGCCTCCCCTTCCCTCGCATCTACAAGTTTTCACAGCCCTGCAAGCCCCCTGTCCAGTGCAAACAAGTGACAGCCCTTCTGCCTGGCAAGGGTGGCCCCACCACCGAGGGATAGGTTGGCAACAGGAGCAGTTGCTAGCAACAACTAGCACTTCCCATGGGGTTTGTTGACACTCCCCAAGGACTCCCACCCACTCTCCTGGCTCATAAATTCCCCCGTGCCATCACCTCCATGCAGAGAGGTGCCAAGCAGGTTCACCGCGATGCAGCTGCTCATTCCTACCATCCTCTGCCTGCTGGGCTCCTGCTACCTTTGGGGCATGGAGGCACGGGAATACGAGTCTATCCTCACGGTGCGCAACGGAGGCCCCTGGGGCTCTTGGGGACACCAACATTTTTGCCCCAGCGGCTACGCTAAGGGATTTGAAGTGAAGGTAAGGTTTCACTCCTTTGGGGTGGAAAAAAGTCCTGCTGTGAAATGATGTTATTTTGTTCTGCTCTCAGCTGAGCTGGCCACAACACTTTGTCCCCTTGTAGCAGCTTGCATTGTAACTGCATCGCTCACGCAGGCTTGTCAGCAAGAAATCTCTAGCCTACAGCAGCTCTCCAGGCTCTCTGCCAGCGAGCGATTTCTTAGCAGGTGTCCATGGGGTAAGACAAGACTTGGGGTCGGTACTGCAGAGCCCATTCCCAAGGGGCTGCGACAACTCCCAGCTGCCAGCACAGCAGCTCTGGGTGTCATAGCACACAGCGAGAGGGTGGGTATGACCCAAGATAGCAGCCACCAAGTGTTCTGTGTCCAGAGTCTCTGCTCCACAGTTTGGAAAGAAAGTAGAGGTGGGCAACAGCAAAAAGGGCTCCCTGAGAAATGCCGCGGAGCTGCCTCACAGCCCTACCTGTGTCTGGCTCTGTCCCTGAAGCCTCCTACCACCCCTCATCACAAGGGCTCACCTCATCTCTTCTTTTAAAAGGGGGAGGGTGCTGACCTCTCCCATTTTCTTCCCTTCTTCTAAGGTGCAGCCCTACCAGGGATTTTGGCTGTTTGGTGACGACACAGCTCTGAACGGCATCCGCCTACTCTGCACGGATGGCACAGTCATCGAGTCCTCCGTGGGGCAGTGAGTAGTCTTTGCTCTCTCATCCTCCTTCAGGGCAGCAGCTTTTGGGGAGCATGAAGGAAAACCAGTGTGATGGTTTCTCCATAGGCACCCCTGTGAAGGTGGCTCCCCACCCCACTTGAGGAGGTGGGTGAGGTCCCCCTGCCCACAAATGTGAAGGTCTTAGGATAGAGATCTGGTCTCAGGGAAGGGAGCAGTATTTTGAAAGATGAAGGAGAGTTCAAAAATGCAGATCTTAAACCTCTGTTTTCTTCTTTTCCTCAAATGCTTACTTTGAAAAGGACATTGCTATTAAGTAGCAGGGACAAAGCAAGCAGATGAAATTCCCAAGGGGTCCTGCAGCAACAGGGTTGATGGTGGCCAGGCGTCTAGGGGGTGATGGGAAAGCAGAGTGAAATGTGCTCATAGAAACCCACCATCCCCGCCCCAGGACTTCCAGGATCCCAGGCAAGTTGTGGTGTTGATTGTAGCACAGCAGAGGCTGAACACAGCTTGGTGAGTTGTTTTCTTCTCTGGCAGGTGGGGAAACTGGACCAAGGCCCAGCTCTGCCCCAGCAACAAGCTGGTTTCCTTCTCACTGCGTGTGGAAAAGAAGCGGCACCTGCGTGACAACACGGCAGCCAACAATGTGAGGTTCACCTGCTCGGATGGGACAAAGCTGGAGGGCAAGGGACTTTCGTGGGGTCACTTCAGCCCATGGAGCAGCAACTGCACCTCTGGAGCCATCTGTGGGCTCCAGACAAAGGTGGAGGAGCCCCAGGGAAAGGGGGATGACACAGCTCTCAACGACATGAGAGTCTTCTGCTGTGAATGAGCCCAACCCCCCACCCCATGACAGCATCTACAAAGTGATCCACCATTAAACCTTGAATCTGTCCTTGCACAAGGAGCAGCATGCATTTTTCTCCATTGCATTTTGTAAAGGGCAGCCAGATCCCAAAGCTACAGCACCCAGGGATTTTCTTCCTGCCCCCGTCCAGTGGAGGTGGGCTTGCTGCAGCTCTCCCGGCTCCCAGGTCCAGCCTGCAGCGAGGCTGAGGATGGTGCGCGCGCGCACACACACACACACACACACACACACACACAGAGACACACAGCCAGCCACTGATGAACAGAGAGAGCAGTGTCTGTACACTGTGCCTACACCCCCATAGACTCACGCACACACAGAGCACTCACATACAGAAGGACACCACGGGCGGCAGGTACCGTTCCTCTCTGGCTGATCAGGATTGATGTCCACTAGTGAAATACGTACTCACAGATGGAAAATGAGTCTCTCCAGTAGCTGGTTTTAGCTACTCTCTCTGCCCCGGAGTGGACACAGGCCCCGGTTTCCCCGGTGCCGGCACCTCCAGCCCCTGAGACTCGTGGTCCCGCTGTGGGTGCCGGCTCTCGGCTCTCGTGCTGCTGCCCACTCCTCCGGCGTGAGGGTCGCTGGTGATCTCTCACACGCGCTCAGAATAGAGGGTGTGTGTGACCACACAGAAGGTGGACGGAAAGAATGTAAGAGTAATTAGTAGTAGTAGTAGTAGTAGTAGTAGTAGTAAATAATAATATACATCATTACATAAGAATATGTAGTAAAACTGCAGGGTAGGCTGTGTGATCAGGCGCAGGGCTCGGTCAAACGAGCGTACTGACCAGCCAGCTCCCACCCAGGACCAGCCCCTTTTATCCCCTTTTCCCTCACACTGGTTCCTCCCACAGAACTTTCCCCTAAACATCCCATAAAAAGGCTTGCATATTCCACAACCCCGTTAAAACAGCTCATAAGAAGAACTTATACAACATCCCCAAATGCTTTTCCCCCCCGTGAGTCCCCCTCCTCAGCAGGCACTGACCCCCGCCAGTCCGCAGGGCCTTCTGGGGAGGGGGTGGCCACACTGTCCCCTCGGTGGGGTTCACCGGGGGTCTGGGGCTGATCGCTCCCCTCCAACAACCACAGACACAGCTAGTTTGGAGCTACTTTTGTTTAATGCCTGCTGGGAGTCCAGATGCTCCAGCGGTTTCTGAAGCATTAAGGGTGCCATCGTTTGCCCTTATGCATCCGTAGGGACTGCCTGCCACTTGGCATGCAGCCAGGAGAAGCCTCACAACAGGTATATTTACAAGCATATTTAAAACTTCCCACCCAGACACTGAAAAGAGGGGTTTGAAACTCCAAGAGGTTATATTTTTGTTGCCCGTTTGGTTGGTTACAACGCACTTATCTTGTTCCGTACCTATACCGGTAAGGCCCACAGAGCCACCTATTATCTCAGGAAAGCATCAAATCTAAAATCAAAAAAGAACCACTGAGTACACAGGAGCTGTCAGCGAGGTCACTTATCCTCATTGGGTGGGTATCCAATTTTAAGAGAAAAAGGCACTCTTGAGGTAGCTCAGTTTTCTGTTATGGGATTCTCTGTTTACAATTAGATATAGTAGGAAAATTCGTAACTCAGCTTTTCTCCTGGGAAAAAAGGTTCCTCTAGGGCAATCTGAAGTACACTGAGACAAAAAAAGATGGGATTCTTATCACGAATGTCTCAAGAGGTTTTTATATTACCTCTGTATTATTATATCACTTTCATATTACTCATTCAGTTAAGCGAGTTGCAGTACATAGCACTTTACATGGCATTAAACATGAAAGAGACGTCTTGTCTACACAGGCAGTGTCTGCAAGAGAACTAGTTTTAGAAGTCATTTCATGGTCCTCCCACTCGGCTCTTAGCCCTCCCCATTATAACAAAAACTTTTGATTGGGCTAAACCCAAACACAATGGCAGGTCGTCTTAAATAATAAATATCACAATTTCTGGGCTGAGAAGATCTAACAGTGAAATGCTGGAAGAGAAAACCATGTCCGTTACTCCCTCAAATTAATTATTTGATTAATGTCGGGTTTTGTACTGTGTATGTCACTACCCTACAACAGTGAACCCCAGGGCTTGCCACAGCCCACCACAAAGTGACAAGGTTCATGTTGAGTGCTCACTTTCTGCCCTTTCACAGCAGCATGTGGCCCCTCTCATCTCAGGAAAACTGGAATGCAACACCAGGTGGAAACCGAAGGTTTTTCAGTAATGGTCATGCTTCTTGTGCAGTTATTTACCTTGATGCACAGCAAGTGATGGTTGAGATGTTTATTCTTGCCTCCCTCACTTCATGCCTATTTTGCCTTTAGGCACCTTTGTTGTAAAGCAGCATCTGTTTTTCCCCCATTTACTGGGCAAAGCATGCACATGCTGAAAGTTTTATGTGACGACATTCACAGCAACACTTCCTCAAAATACGTAGGTTATGCGCAACAACCACCGTTAATGTACTAATGTCAGTTATTCACATATATATGGTTTTGAGCATCTGGAGCATGGCAGCTGGGTCTAAAATATANCATAGACTCACGCACACACAGAGCACTCACATACAGAAGGACACCACGGGCGGCAGGTACCGTTCCTCTCTGGCTGATCAGGATTGATGTCCACTAGTGAAATACGTACTCACAGATGGAAAATGAGTCTCTCCAGTAGCTGGTTTTAGCTACTCTCTCTGCCCCGGAGTGGACACAGGCCCCGGTTTCCCCGGTGCCGGCACCTCCAGCCCCTGAGACTCGTGGTCCCGCTGTGGGTGCCGGCTCTCGGCTCTCGTGCTGCTGCCCACTCCTCCGGCGTGAGGGTCGCTGGTGATCTCTCACACGCGCTCAGAATAGAGGGTGTGTGTGACCACACAGAAGGTGGACGGAAAGAATGTAAGAGTAATTAGTAGTAGTAGTAGTAGTAGTAGTAGTAGTAAATAATAATATACATCATTACATAAGAATATGTAGTAAAACTGCAGGGTAGGCTGTGTGATCAGGCGCAGGGCTCGGTCAAACGAGCGTACTGACCAGCCAGCTCCCACCCAGGACCAGCCCCTTTTATCCCCTTTTCCCTCACACTGGTTCCTCCCACAGAACTTTCCCCTAAACATCCCATAAAAAGGCTTGCATATTCCACAACCCCGTTAAAACAGCTCATAAGAAGAACTTATACAACATCCCCAAATGCTTTTCCCCCCCGTGAGTCCCCCTCCTCAGCAGGCACTGACCCCCGCCAGTCCGCAGGGCCTTCTGGGGAGGGGGTGGCCACACTGTCCCCTCGGTGGGGTTCACCGGGGGTCTGGGGCTGATCGCTCCCCTCCAACAACCACAGACACAGCTAGTTTGGAGCTACTTTTGTTTAATGCCTGCTGGGAGTCCAGATGCTCCAGCGGTTTCTGAAGCATTAAGGGTGCCATCGTTTGCCCTTATGCATCCGTAGGGACTGCCTGCCACTTGGCATGCAGCCAGGAGAAGCCTCACAACAGGTATATTTACAAGCATATTTAAAACTTCCCACCCAGACACTGAAAAGAGGGGTTTGAAACTCCAAGAGGTTATATTTTTGTTGCCCGTTTGGTTGGTTACAACGCACTTATCTTGTTCCGTACCTATACCGGTAAGGCCCACAGAGCCACCTATTATCTCAGGAAAGCATCAAATCTAAAATCAAAAAAGAACCACTGAGTACACAGGAGCTGTCAGCGAGGTCACTTATCCTCATTGGGTGGGTATCCAATTTTAAGAGAAAAAGGCACTCTTGAGGTAGCTCAGTTTTCTGTTATGGGATTCTCTGTTTACAATTAGATATAGTAGGAAAATTCGTAACTCAGCTTTTCTCCTGGGAAAAAAGGTTCCTCTAGGGCAATCTGAAGTACACTGAGACAAAAAAAGATGGGATTCTTATCACGAATGTCTCAAGAGGTTTTTATATTACCTCTGTATTATTATATCACTTTCATATTACTCATTCAGTTAAGCGAGTTGCAGTACATAGCACTTTACATGGCATTAAACATGAAAGAGACGTCTTGTCTACACAGGCAGTGTCTGCAAGAGAACTAGTTTTAGAAGTCATTTCATGGTCCTCCCACTCGGCTCTTAGCCCTCCCCATTATAACAAAAACTTTTGATTGGGCTAAACCCAAACACAATGGCAGGTCGTCTTAAATAATAAATATCACAATTTCTGGGCTGAGAAGATCTAACAGTGAAATGCTGGAAGAGAAAACCATGTCCGTTACTCCCTCAAATTAATTATTTGATTAATGTCGGGTTTTGTACTGTGTATGTCACTACCCTACAACAGTGAACCCCAGGGCTTGCCACAGCCCACCACAAAGTGACAAGGTTCATGTTGAGTGCTCACTTTCTGCCCTTTCACAGCAGCATGTGGCCCCTCTCATCTCAGGAAAACTGGAATGCAACACCAGGTGGAAACCGAAGGTTTTTCAGTAATGGTCATGCTTCTTGTGCAGTTATTTACCTTGATGCACAGCAAGTGATGGTTGAGATGTTTATTCTTGCCTCCCTCACTTCATGCCTATTTTGCCTTTAGGCACCTTTGTTGTAAAGCAGCATCTGTTTTTCCCCCATTTACTGGGCAAAGCATGCACATGCTGAAAGTTTTATGTGACGACATTCACAGCAACACTTCCTCAAAATACGTAGGTTATGCGCAACAACCACCGTTAATGTACTAATGTCAGTTATTCACATATATATGGTTTTGAGCATCTGGAGCATGGCAGCTGGGTCTAAAATATAACACCTCTATAAACAATGTCTTGTAGTTGTGGAGGGATGGTGGCCTTGTTCTACCCAAGCAAGCAACCAGCTTTCCTCTTCAGA
This sequence comes from Stercorarius parasiticus, assembly GCA_013396915.1. Classification (NCBI taxonomy): domain Eukaryota; kingdom Metazoa; phylum Chordata; class Aves; order Charadriiformes; family Stercorariidae; genus Stercorarius; species Stercorarius parasiticus. Next base: position 179,559 of record VWZL01004489.1, on the reverse strand, counting down.
AAGTCCTAGTTACTCGCCCAATACGGACTGGTTCAGTCAGAGAAGAGCCGATGGAGCTACATTACAGAAAAGAAGTGCAACAGGGAACATCCTCAAGATAAAATCTTTGTTAAGGGAACTGGTAGTAAAAGCAATGCAATATCATTTAAAATCCAGCAAGCAAAGTACAACCACAAGGTCTCTACACAGCTTAGACACGCACCCAACGGGAACATTTCCTTGGGTGCGCTGCCATGTGTCCATAGGCAGCCATGAGCTAGCTCTGCCGCTGTGGTTAACGAAGCATTGAGCCCACAGCCGCAGCCATCCCCCCCAAGCAGTGCTACCAGTCCAGCACCGCGCTCATCACAGGTCTCCAGTACCCACTCCAGAGCAGAAGCAGCACCGTGTTCGTATCTGTTGAGAGCAAGTCTGCAAAGATAGACCTGCTCTAGTCCTCAGTCCTCTCCCACCGGGGCTCAGCACTGCTTTCCCACTGCTTCCGCACTTTCTTCTACACCAGATGTTTTTGCACAACTCTCTACTTAATCCCCATTTTGTGCTAGACACAGGGTAATGCCTGCTTCCTCTCAGACCTCTCCTCATTCACAAAGCACAGGGCCGTGTGGAGAACAGGAGCACTGATGTGACAGCTGCTTAGAGCAGTGTTCACATTTTATTATTTGCATCTGATAGTCCATGTACTACCAGAGGAGCTCTGTCACATTTTAACTGTCTATTCTGGTGACAGACCTAATCTGTAAAAGCCCAGTAATGGACCAGGACCCTGGTGGCACTTGACACTGTGCAACCAAGGAGCAGAAGGATGGTCTATGCCCTGATCTCTGTTGCAATTTCACAGAATCATAGAATCATAGAATTATAGAATCATAGAATGTGTTGGGTTGGAAGGGACCTTTAAAGGTCATCTAGTCCAACCCCCCTGCAGTAAGCAGGGACATCTTTAATAGATCAGATTGCTCAGAGCCTCATCAAGCCTGGCCTTGAATGTCTCCAGGGATGGGGCCTCCACCACCTCTCTGGGCAACCTGGGCCAGTGTCTCACCACCTCATTCCTAATGTCTAATCTAAACCTACCCTGCTCTAGTTTAAAGCCATTATCCCTCATCCTATCACTACATGCCCTTGAAAACGGCTACATGCCCTTGGAAACAGGCCCTTGCTACATGCCCTTGAGCACACACATTTGCAGGCATCCTTTCCGTGTGCTCAGTGAGGTGACAGTGCACTTCTCAGAAGTCATGGGCCTGTCCCCCAGCTGTCACAACACCTGGGGCACCCTTCCTGGAGTGAGAGAATAAATATGAGTAATAACATAGAGCAGGATGGAAAAAACCCTGGAAATTTTCTTAATGTTTCTCCTAGGAGTACTGAAGGAAGACACACAACATTTTGTTCTACCCCATTTTCTTTCCAAGGTTTGGTTCCCCCAGTGCATTAGCAGCCTTTGGACATCGCTGGCACACGATACAAGCGGTACGAGCCACTTCACAGACTCTGAAACAAGCGGATTTAAAACTGACTATAGATCATATGAGCTAAAACAATTAATACTAAAGCTAGAAAACAGCTGTCTTCAAAGCCTTGCAAAATGCTTGTGTCAGACAGCATGAACTCACCTGTAGGCACTGGGCACCTCAAACAAACCACCTTCATGACAGCAGCAATCAGCCTCAAAACTGCCCTGGGAAGTTTCTTGTTTCCTCCCTAAAAGCAGCAAACGTTGGACTCCAATCTAAACTAGAAAAAAAAATGCACTGGGAGACATTGGAGCCGTGCAGCTCTCTTGCACTTACCAGAATTCACATCCTGAGCCCATCACATTCCCTTCAGAAAAAAAATAATACATCTCCAGAGATGCAAAGTTTGAACTTGACTCCACATTGAGCAAATGTCCCCGAAATTCAGACCTCTTCCAAGCCAGCTTATTTCCTCTGAGAACCTCTTTAATGAAGTACGTATTTATATTTTCCTTGAAGTAGAAATACCATATCTGATGTTATCTGTTATTTTTTATTTCAGTAGGAGATTTTCTTTTGCTTCCACAAGTGTGCCTTTGACCTGTAATAAAATCATTCCTGAAGTAATGGCTAATTCTGAACAAGCAAGTAATTATTCCAGTAAATCCAAGGGAGGGTACAAACAGCTACATCCCTCTGGCCTTTCTGTGCCCCTTTTCAGAAACGAACATGTATTTTGAGCAACAGATCAAAATTTCTTGTGTTGTGGTTCTGCAGGGTCATAGCAGAGTGCTACCTATACCCACGTAATTAGAAGGGAGGTTAATGAATTGCTAAAGCACGTTTCCCATGGATAAAGCAGGTAGAAAGCATATTTAAGTGGGCTGAATAGTTTATTAAATGAGATTATAATAGACACTTTACCCTTTGTCAAGTGTCATTTCAAGATGAAGTGATGTAATTCTTTACCCCAGGAAAGTCCATTAGTTAATAAAGGGCTGTACTCTCTACTGATGCAAACCAGCGTCGTCCCTCATTTCTGTTGGCCTGAATATTTTCTCCTTTTTTCTGTTCTATCCCTTAACCTTTCATATCTTCCCTTTAATTTTCTAGCAAAAATAGAGATCATCCTCAGCCATGACTTCAGATGTATGCTTTCTAGCACTCATCACTGTATTGGAAATTTCCTTCTTTTGCCCAGCTTCCCACAGTGTTTGCAGGGATACTTCCATGGAGTGCAGCTGCCTTCCCTATGCAGGATTCAGAAGCCGATTTAGGAATAATCAGTCTCGTACGTAGCTTTCAAATGCTGCTGTCCCTAGGAAAGAAGAGTGGAGGGATATTGCAACACCCATGACAGTTTGCCAATACATGGAGCAGGTTCCTTTGTATCTGTGAAGGACCTGATCCCTTGCCTAAGTCTGGAGGTGGCCTTGCTGAAGAAGAAAAAGGACACATTTCTAGGGAGGCAACCCACTCCCTGGCCTGCAGAGGGACCAGCTCCACCTGGAGCTTTCACAACCGTTTCAGTAACACACTTTATCCGGACGTTTTAGCAAAGAAGGTTAGAGTTTTTCTGCCTAGGCTATGATGTCTCTGCACCTGGTTTTGTTGGGGGAGGATGGGGTTTCCTCTTCCCATCTCAGGGGATAAGGAAAGCTTTTGAAAGCTTCTCAGTACCAAGCTGCCGTGGTGATATTGTTCGGGGAGAATCTTTATAGAAGGAAAAAAACATCACCTCTCATTCTTCTCTCTGGCATGGTTTTGAAGTATGTATTTTTCTTTAAAAAAAAAAAAAGAAAATTGATTGTATCAAGAAAGCAGACAGCACCATTTGCTGTTCTCACGATGGTTACAAGCCTCGAATTTGTGGAAGTAACATCTGATTTTACCAGAGCAAGATGCCAAGAAAGTGTTATGAATTTGTCATCTTGCTAAAATCTGTATCTTGATTGCAGTTGTAGTACATGTTCCAAAGTCTCATTATGCATCTCTTTTTTTTCCCAGTTCATTGCAAAGCCCTGTCAAAAAACAACTACTGTCTAAGCACCCCATTCCCCTTTTTCTCTAAATATTGCTTGTCTGCTCATACTGATTTTTCTAAATGCACCTCTGTCATCTGTAATAAGATAATAGGCCTAAAAATTACTCAGTGCCATCTTGCATCTTGCACTTAGGTACAGAAGATGTTTTAAACTTAAATTGATGCCTTTATTACATCATCTTCTTTCTGCTTCTTGTAGCACTTTCCAATATCATCTCCTAATAACTGCAGCAGGGAGAAAAAACATAAAACCATTCTGATATTAGTGTTATTTTCTTGGGCTGAAAAATCCCCATGCAAAGTTCAGGTTCAACATCTCCACCTAATTTGTCATTTGTATTTGCTGTATTAATTAAACACACCATTGAGATTCCACACGATGCAGTCTGGTAGGAGCTGATGTCCAGACTGGAACGCCTGGAGCCCAGATAAAGAAGCAGCATTGCTGGCATGACATGTTCAGTAATAGCTTATGTGCTGAAGCTAAGTGAAAAAAAAAAACAATAAAACCGTGGCCTGACAGGAAAGAAAAGCAGGACAAGTTACCAGTATTTGTGTTACTGATGCAACCCATTGCCTTGAGCAAGACAGGCAAGGTACCCTGTACTGCTCTGCTGGGACCAGCCAGGGTCCTCTGGCAGCTGCCCAGAGCTGGCACGCCTCTCCCACCTGCCGCCTCCAGCACTTCTCTGCTCATACCCATTTGCGTGTGATATCCCTGGAGACATTTCCTTTTCCTTATCTAGAGCAACTCCTTAGCAAACTGTGAGGTTCCTAATTCCAATGCACTGACACCTGCCCCACCATACACTGTACAGCCAGGCTGGATTTTGTGTAAGCGCACTTCGACTTACTTAAGTCAGTTTTACATTCATCCTAAAAGACCCAGAATGCAGACTGATTTTGCTGTCCAGTAAGCATGAAACAGTCAGCTTACTGAGCACATTTCTTACTGATAAACCCAAAATAAAACAAAACAAAACAACCCACCTGTTCACTATTCACTTACCTCAAACTGTGCTAGTCCTGCTTAAACCCATTAGGACCATTTATACCAAACCTTTCTCGTAATGGGGATTAAGGACCATTAGCACACTATTTGTACACCAGCAGAATGATGGCAAGAAGGTGCAAGCATCTTTTATTGGTTTGTGCCACTCTTTCTTTGGGTTGTAAACTGTTCAAGCCAAGCACAATCTTATGTATATAATTATGCAATAATATGTGTATATTATTATTATGTATATAAGGTGTCTAGTATGGGAGGTTACCTGGAACCTCAGACTACATCGAACAGCTTTGGGATTTCTGTTTTTGCCTCCCTCCCCAAGGCTTTTCACGCGAACTCCAACAGCTCTGAGAAGAAACGTTGTGTCTCAGGAGAGCTTACCTTTGACTAAGGCATCTGCATCTTTTTAAACTCCTGGATCTTTTTTCTAATTAGCATCCTGAATGCTGAACATTAGGTTGATGCAATTTTCAATGAGTGAGTGGGAAATACCTCAAAAATACAAGATTTATAATGGGAGTGAGCCAAAGACCACAAAATGGCCGCAGAGCAGCCATTACAGAGTCATATGCCTCCAGCATTATTTTTCCTTCAAAGTGAGTAATATATTTTAAGGCAGCCACAACAGCTACAAGATCTTGAGTCATTCCTCTGCACAGGAGGAAAGAATTACGTTAGGGATCAAAATGTACTGAGGCTTCTTAATGTAAAAAGGTAGCTGAGAGATTAGTGCAAGCCCATGTTAGGTGATGCCATCTTGAAAAGCACAGAAAAAGCAAGTTGAAAGCTAGTATTGTCTATGAACTTGTTGGGAAATCTTTATTGCTCAGCTGCAGCCTATGTGTCAGGCAACCCACACCGTCCTGGTCAAAAGGCTGGTAGAAAAGAGGCATCTCGAGCTCCTTGGGCTGAAGGTGCAGGAGGTCAGTCATTTCTTGCTGCAGTCTTTACTTAAGCGTCTAAAGAAACTCCTCTTAGTACAGTTTCACAACGAATTATTTCCACATTGAGATTTAAAAAAGAAAATGAGGTTTTACTTTCCTTTGTAAAAATCACATTAAAAGAAGCTAGAGCATATCCCATGCCCGGGAATGGCAGCCTTTGTTGTACCTAACCACAACGTTAAAACCACTAATTGATGGAGAAAAAATATTTCGGAGACGTTATGATCTGTAGGTCCAGATTAATTAGGATAACACTTTAATTATTCAATGGTAATACATGCCACCTTTGAAACAAAAATCATGCAAAGTGGGTGTTTGCAAGCTCAGCAATGACCCCAAGCACATTTCTTTCTGCTTGTATTAAGACAGCAAGTAGACTTTATGCAATTGCAGCTTTCTCTGCAAGGCCTAAAGCCACCTCAGTTAGGCAGACTGACTCCCAGAAGCACACCCTGAAGAGGAGAGAGGACTCTGCAGAAGAATATTTCACCCCCAAATTAGAAGAGATGACTCAGACCTGTTCAAAATTCTTTTTTCTCTATTAATCTTCATACTGATCAGGGGTGAAACTAAGAGGGGAAGCACTCACTCTCAGCCTCTTTTCTCAATTGCCCTTCCAATTTTTCATTTTTCTTATTATTTTGAAACATTATTTTTGTACTTTCTCTGAACAAACTCACCCAGCATATTTTCAAGGCCTTCATCCCCTCTGATCAACTTCCCTAGCGCTCCTAGAGCAGCCTGACCTTTTGTGCCATGGCTCTCTTTTGGGATTAGCTTCTCTTCAGGTTGGCAGGACCTCCTATCACAGAAGCCATATCACCACCAAAACTATTAATCATGGCTTTGCCAGAGGCAGGAGCGCACATCAGGCTGTAACTAGAGGCAGTCAGAAAAACAAGGTTTCAGCTAAAGGCTGGACATCACTCAACTGGATAATTAGAATTCCTTCTGGCTTCCAAATTACACAGAGTAAACCAGCATTATTTTCAAGACGTTGTGTCCAGCAGCCCTGTGGGAAGCAAGTGATGATGGAATACATACCTGGAGGTGGCCTTTTGCTTTACGTCGTTCTGGCTGTACCACAACGTACATCACCTAGCTCTGCCTTAAACCTTACAGTTCCATTGCTTCTCCTGCTTGGCATGTGCATCAGTTTTCCCAGAATTTTCCACCCATTTTCTCCTCAGCTATGAGTCAGTGGGTGCCAAAGGTTTCCATCACTGGAAACCCCAAGGTACGTTTTGCCCTCAGCCTAATCCCATGCTTAGGCCCAAACATGCCGTGGAGCAGAGTCATTATGAAAGTGATGCCAGTGAGATCCATTGCCACAAAATTAAGACCCCGGCACAGGAGCTTTGTAATTAAGGAATAAACAGAGGCAATGAGTCATTACATTTGGTGCTGTGGGAGTTTTAGGAAAGCATGTTTTCTGTAACTCATGGAAATAACACACGACCTTTGACGTGACTTTTTTTTTTTTTCTTTTATTGTTAGCAGATGTCATTGCAGTCCAGGGAAGCAGGATACCATATGGTCGCTGTTTTAAGAGAGTCATTTAATTGAGTCCATGCCTTTGATACCATATACTTAGAGCTCTCAGGAATGCCAGTCAACTACAAAGTAGTCTTCAAACATCTCAGATGCTTGCAGGTTCGGACAACAGCAAGGCTGACAGTGTATCCCAGACATACACAGAGGACACTGACACAGGCTGCCACACAGGCTGCCACAGACAGCACAGCCTTTGCCAGCATCCCCTCAAACACCATCAGTGTTCATATTCAGACACTGATAGCTCAGCCCCATCCCTCCTCTCCAGCTGGTCAGGATTGAAGCCCACTAGTAAGGACACACATGCCTTTGCTCTCCAGGGTCACAAGCATGTCTGCATTCACAGGTCCCTCAGATGTCAGCACAGCCCCTGAGTCCACCTAATGTCCATGCCTGAATCTGGCCCACCCTTACTCCATACACAGGTCTCCTCCTCCTCCTACCCACCAGCTCACCCAGCTTGGTGCTCACTAGCAAAACAGGTACACACACTCACGCACTCAGCTCACAGGCATCCCACAGATATCAGCAGAGGCTGTCATGGACCTAACGTCCATGCCCAAACCCCAGGACCTTTACCCAGCCACCAACTCGGATCTCAAGTCTTTCAGGAGACAGGTGTCTTCCCGCTCACTGGCTAGTCCAGTTCAAATTTCACTGGCAAATGTATGCATGTGGGATTAAATTCACCAGGGAAATATCAACACCCCTGTTTTTTTCCAGTTGCTGGCATTTAGCCCTCTTGCATGCAAACTTGTCTCTCCAGTCGCTGACAGCTAAAACCCCAGGCACTGGGACCCCCAGCACCTTTCCCAGCTGCTGGCACTTAGACCTTGCAGCACTCACACAGCATAGCGAGACTACAAAGAAAGATAGATTCAGGAAAGGATTTAGTAAGAAGATAGGATAGATGTGGTAGTCAGGCACAGGGCTCAGTCCAGCCATCCCTTTTTATCCCTCCCTCTCTCCATTGCCTCATGCTTCTTCCTCACCCATCCACCCTGATCCTTCCCTTAAACTTCCTGGGATAAATTTTACATAATCCACAAACCCCTTCTGATATCTCATAATATGCTTCACACAGTCCCACAAGCCCCCTCAATCATCCAACACCACTAACAATAATCATGTTTTCCTTCCTTATCAGTGACACAGCTGAGGCTGATGTCTTCAAGGCTGTGGCTGAGTAGTTCCTCTACTGGCCCATTGATCAGCAACCAAAGAGTTCTGGTCTTCACCATTGTCTCCATTACTAACTCGCTGTTAATGATTGCAAGTCCTTGTGTTTAATTTATCGCTTTCCTTGTTTAAGGGAGATTTGGTGCATGGGGTTTTTTCCATACTGAAAAATCCTTAACCAGGCAACTTAATGGACCGGATGCTCTTTTGTTACACTTATCTCTATGTGCTGGAAGTACCTTTCCCTCACTGCTGACTGTAGACGAAGCCTGAAAAGCTCTTTAACTCAGACAAGACAAAATCAGGCAGTTTGCTACAGCTCAAATAAGTTTAAGGGAATCTCATCTGCTAGGTGTTAGTGTACCATTCAGGTCACAGGGTAGCGTTTCATATGTCCATCACTTGGAGACACTAAAGACCCTATAGCACGTTTCACAAGAGCTTTAGTGTTAGCTTTAAGTTCTACCCAAATGCAAAGTCACCAAAGATAAAGTAATATAAGATACCACGCTATTGGATAACTTCTAGCACATCCTCCTGCCAAGGCAGGGGCCCAGCACTTTCTGAAGAGTATATCCATTATTAACTCAGCTTAGCCTTAATCTCATGGACAATTGCATTTAGCCTAATGAGCAGTCTTCACTGCTGGTGCATAGTGCTGCCTTGGATTCCTCTGTCTTACCGAAGGAGGGACCATAGTTTCTAAGCATCAAGTTTTTGGTTCAGGCAGCTGAAAGGTGTCAGGTAAATGCCAGTACTTCTCATGCTCAAACCTGAAAGAAATGAATGCACAAAACTATCATGTTGAATACAAGTACCTATAATCACAGCTGTAGCATAAGAGGAAAAGTTGTCTTTCTGTACACCTTTATTTCCCATCAGTTAATAGTAGGCTAATAGTTCTTCCTTTCCCACAGGTGATGATGAATTTGGGATAGAAACTGCTCTTGTTCATATATTCACAATATTTCTTGTCTGATCCTGTTGGAGACCTGAGTAGGAATAAAATAATGTATTTTTTCTCTGTTCCTAGAAAACATTGTTGTTTCATCAAAGAAATAACCGTGAGACAATAAAATCATCATGCTAGAAGAAAGCTGGTAATTGGTAGCCTGAAATCTATATAAGCAGGAATGAGCAAATTGGGACTGAAACATCACTGCATAACGTTTCCAAAATCCTGAACAGTTCCACCAGAATACAGTTCTTCAAAAAACAGAAACAAAAACAAAACAGTAAAAAACAAGCATACACAAACCTCCATTCTTCTGATATAGTTGCAACAGCAGTGGCAGTCAAGATTCATATAACTACTATATAATCTTCTTAAATTTAACGAAATATCCGGGCTACTTCTTGTTTGAGGACTTTGGAAGGCGGATGCCACATCCTGGGCTGTTCAGTCTTGAGCCAGGGGCTCTTCTCAGTCTTTTGAGCAACAGTTAAAAAGAAGAGAGACTTTCTTGCAAATGTAGGCAGTCATGAATCCACAACCAAACTCCTGGCCTTTACAGCTGTATATTATTTTTTAAAAATCTCCTATTTCCTGCTGTATTTTTACATAGCATTGAACTGCTGCAACTGGTACACTAAAAAACATCTTCTGGAAGTGTTTATTTTTGTTTGGGTTCTTGCAGTGCATCCAGAAATATGAGCCACGAGGAACACTAGATCCTCCAAAGATACATATCTTACATGAAATAATGAGTCCACGGTCAGAAAGAGTCCAGAGCTCCATGCCAGCAACTCTTCTTCTCGGTTACACTCAGCACAAGGAAAGAGCCTGGAGCTCCCCTACACCCGGGATTCCTGCCAGTATCTGACAACCTGGCTGAAAATGCTGTGCTATCCACAACCTGAGGTGTGAAGTGAGAGATTTCACCTGTGCGGAAGCCTGTACCAGGGAAAGCAACAAAAGTCCACCTGAAGTCATTAAATAAATTGGTTAATAAAAGTTAGTGGGAATTAAAGGCAGGAGGACTTAATCAGTCAGACGAAGAGGTTACTGATCTAAACTAGGCAATATGTAGCACCGTTTGTGCAAAATACACATGAGAACTGGAGCTCAGCAGAACACAACTCTGGTCTAATCGGGTGAGGGGAGAAGCCACAAAAAAGGGGTGCTGCTCTTCCCATGTTCTTTTCATTCAGGGCAGGGGGACAAGGACAAGAGGGTGAGACTGCTTCTGTCCAATCTACATCCTTTGATCTTTTCCATCACCTCTGGTACGTGATCACCTTGTTTTTATGTGAAAGGCGGCAAAACTACACTCCAGTAGCATGACGTGTTGCTAACACACAGTGCCTCATCCCATCTTGAGTAAAATGGCTTTTTGAGGTCCTTTGTCTTGACTGAAGATTTCAAAACAAGTTCAAAATAATTTCCTTTCTGTCAAAAGTACTTCCTTGCTGTTCTTCACATTTTCAGGGTTGTGCTAAGGCTTTACATATCACATATCCCAAACCTAATAAGCATGGCATTTACTGACAACATAGGAATCATCTGGATCCTAGTGCTACATGAGACAAAAGGCCAAGAGATGGATTGAATAGTGGAATGAACTAACATTTTCAGGGTTTCATTATCCTCATAGGTTGCTTATGGAAGTATCACACACAAGTTACAGAATCATTAAAATTCCACAGCTATCATATCTATTGCTTTCTCTGTAGGCCATTCAAAGAAAAAAAAATAGACTGAAGAAATTTTCAAAATTTTTTTTTTTTCTTTCTTACCTTTGTTTATCACCCTTAGATGTTTACTTGCTTTCTTTCCAGTTTTAAGGTATGGGTCAGAAGAGTGTAGGTCCCTGGGTTCTCTTTAGCCTGTGTTTTGAAACATGTTTTTATTCTGCAAGACCTCTGGGATGTTGTCCAATGCCTTTGACTTCTGAAATATAACAACTAATTTATGTGCAAACTTAACCTCGATTTTTAGGGGCTGGCCTCATTTAAGATCCAGTGCCTTCAGTGCCCTTGGTTCTCCCCACAGTCCCCACCCCTTATTAGAACATTAAACTATATTAACATGCATTAAACATTCAATATGTGAAATATATTAAACTTTCCCATCTTTAATAAGACCCAATTTAGCTAATATCTTAAGACAAGGAAATCCAATACTATTCTGATGGCTGCTGCAAGACTCGTAGTAGAAAAGTTATATTCTACAGGATATAACTCTTATCTACAGGGAAAAAAATAATGACAACAGTTTTCTGCATAGAAATATAGGGTATAATCCAGCCTTCCTGGATCTGAGTGTCCACAATGCTGTTTCACATGTCTACGTGAGGCAGGTGTCTGAGCTCCCATTACAGTCCACGGAGAACCAGTCAGGACATGGCTTGGAGTGGACTCCACATTTTTGGCTCATCCCAAAAACACCACTCACGCTCAGTGGGCTGAATCACACTGTCAGCTGCAGTAATTGTATTGACTGTAACAGGAGTTTAGGGATATTCCCTACACTAATGCTAAATCACCCCCCTAAATTTAAGGTGAGACATGTTCTACTACTTGCATCTCATAGTTTTGTAGTGAAAAGCCTACACTGTTCACTACATTCCCGAGTGAAACTGCAGAATTCATTTCCAAGCAAATTCTGAAGGTTACAGAAGAAACGAAGGCTGAGGGTTACTTGCCAGCCAAGGGTAACACTGTCTTAGGGGGCTTCTTAGAGGAAGAAAGGTAAACTGCTCAATGTGAAAACTGGACTCAAGAGAGACATAAGGGGTCCTGGTTGAAATGCATCTACAGTCCATAATTGCATATCAGGTTCTCCTCTGGAGGATGCTGATGGGCATTTGAAAGAAGTTTCTTCCACATACGGACAACGCACATACAAAGTTTCAAGCAGTTCTGTGATTTAGCTGGGAACAAACATAGACAAGTCCTGAGACACTCAGGCCTTCACTACCTCTCATTGATGCCTGCCTTGGAAAGAATGTGTAAATTGTTTCGCCACTGAAGCAATTTCTCCTCTCAGAGGGTTTGTCCCAACAGAAGGAAGAAAGATGTTTGAAGATGCTGACATAGACCAACAACTCCTTTTTTTTTTAATTTCCAAGGGCCATTTTTCTGTGATACTACAAAGCTTGTCAAAGGTGACAACCAAGTACTGTAGGACTCCTGTCTGCTTATGGTAGCTATTAAGCATAAACTAACTGTCACAGATGAGATTTTTTTTTGTTTTTCAGCACTGTAGAAGGGAGAAGTTTCATTAAAAATGCAGTTCTTGGAATATATCCTTTTGGAAACAGAGGATTACTTGACTATAGGGAGAGGGCACACAGATGACTTTGAGGTTCTGAGCACTTTGCTTCTTGCAGCAATGCGTTTCATTCGCTTCAGGGAATTTGAGACTAAAACTGGAGTCTCATGGCCACAAGAGGGTGCAAAATTACCCAGCACAAAGAGCAGGTTTTGTGCACTTCAAAACAACCTTTCTGCTGCACAAATCACCGAGAGGATAGCGAAAATTATACTCTTTTTCTTGGGCAGTAAAGCTCCATCTGAAAGAACTTTTTCACAGATGAATTTTATTTGGACTGCATAATGATAGAAAACTGAAAGTAGAAACGCTGCAAGCTTTGCTCAGAGGGAGAGGTAACTTTTAAAGGAAGTGTGAAGATTCCCATGGAGAGAATGTCAAAAAATTTATTCTTTTTGAAAGCTTTCTTAATTTATTTAAAAAAAAAAAAAGTCTTTGACAAAAGGAACAAAGCTATGGGCCACAGGTCTAGGCAATTCTACCCATGCTGTAACATTATACTATACTTGAAAGTCCTTGTAAGCATTTATTAGTCTGCAGTAATAGTATTTTCACATCTCCCTCAAATACTCCAAGCCATCCAGATAGTTTCTTGCTGATTTTTCAGAGATTGGCATGCACGGCATGTTCTACCTCTTCTGTCCTTATTCCTGATGACTATTTTCTCCTTTGAAAATTTAATTCTGTTTAGGGTCTGATCAAAATCAATCTTCTTTACAAAGTTAGAATCCAAAATGACTTCATCTGTCTTTTGCACCATCAGTTATTTGCTGTTCTTCCTAACTCAGCAATGATGCCATGGTTTTATTGCCTTCCTCTTAGCCTAGGTGTAGAAGCTTCTTTCCTTGTCTTTTATGACCCCACAAGTCACTAGATCCACTTCACATCTTAGCCCTTCTGATTTTATCCCTACAGATTCCTATTATGTCTTTACATAGATCTCTAATAATTTTCCTTTCCACAAATTAGAAGCGGATTATCATCCCTCCCATTAAACGTTGTCTGAGCTGACCATGTCTGAACAGGAGGGACTGCACAGTGGTAAGTGAAAACCCCCACAAGCTCTAATCTTCCTGTGGGTCATTCCTCATTAGCAAAATGGGAGTGAAAAGTATGAGTTTTCCTCTGCTCTGAGGTGGGTTTTTTGGCTAGAGCTTGAAGTCTTTGTGATATGGGTGGCCTAGTTACGGGACTGGGCAATTGACAGAGCACAGCATCTGATTCAGTCTGCTGATAGCAATACAATATTCATAAACTCTAAACCATAATATATTTGCTGTATTTGAGAAACCGTTTCAAAATGCCAATGCTAATACTGTTCCCTTCCCATTATAATGAGTAGAAAAATATATCAAGCAGAGACCTGTGACAGTATTTTTCTGTTAACAGTTCTCAGTCTTCACTACAAGCTGCAGATACCCAACTTTTCTAGGCAACCAAATATTCCAAACACTATGAATTTTTGCTAACTTCCAACTTTAAGACCAGCTTGTTCAAATCTAAAAGATCCTTTCCCATCTCCAGACTCTACGCATCTTGTGTTCCCCATTTTAAATAATAATCCATCAGGAAGACAACCTTCATAAGGATCAACTCCCTCTTTATGACTACTTGTTGCATAGGGAGATATAGAGTCAACTGCTGGCCAATACAGGTCATAAGCTGGGAGTAGGTCTTCAGATATAAGGAGAGCAGGGATTTGCACCCCAGCATGGCAGTGAGAAGGATTTTGCCCAGAAGCGTGATTGCTCATTACCAAAAGAGATCTCTCCAGCTTCAAAGGGCTGGAGAGAGAATGAATCCCACCAGTGACTACCAGTGGGGACCATGAATCAGTGGGAGAGTCAGACCTGATGTCTCCAAACAAAATAAAACTCTGAATTAATTAATTTCTTTAATCAAAGAACTGAAAGGAATCGAAATTTTCTGCCAGGCATGCTGTCAAACTGACAAAGTGACTCAGCAAGCAAAATAATTGGTCTGTAATGTGATTATATTTCCGGATTCAGGTTGGGGTTTCGACATGCTGTTAAAGACTAAACTGAAATAACAGATTTAACACAAAGTTGTCAGGCCTGCAGTTTTAAAAGGTCCTGCTGTCTGTCATTAAATAAGTGGGAGCTCAATGCAAAAAATAATTGGCTGCTGTGTCACCGCACTCGGGCTTCGTTAGTAAATATCCTTAATAAGCTCATCCAGATGTGGAAAACTAGAAGGTGAGGGTGATCATGTTTAGATTATTCCCCTCAACCTGTCCTCCTGCATAACGCCCTTCCTTCAGAAGACAGAGATGGTCAATAACCACACACCTCATCTCCAACAAACAGACCCTGTCCCTAAGACTCCCACCTACCTGGAAAGGCAACGGCACCGGTCTCCAAGGACTCCCCAGGATCAGGCAGTGCCAGTTACTCAACTAAGAGGAATTCTCATACAGAGATGCTAAGCATGATACCAGGCGGGAGACGCGTTCTTGCTGGCACCCTCAAAATAACAGACGAACTGCGGGCAATGTCTTACAGGGGAAAAAAACCCCAACATGCAATGGAAACTGCACAGCTAGAAATCTTCTGGGAGTCTCAAACACATTAAGCAGAAGTTGTACAAACATGACTCTGTTACTAAAGTAACACGTATAGGCTAATTTAAGAAAATGAAACATCACAATTTCATTGCCCTAAATAATGCAGCCATATGTGCAAAACAGCGCAGGACTAGCAGCGACAGAACTGAGGAATCGCCTGATTATAAAAGCAAAGGAAACTATATGAGCAGCAGAGAAATAGATTTCTTTTAACAAAAACATTTATTAAGAAAAGTTGTACTGTTATTAGCAAAATACTTATTAATGGAATGGTCTTTCATGCAGGGGACCTTAAACTGGGGTTTTCCAGTTACAAGAAATTCATTGACGGATGTTTAAGGCTGCTGACAATTTTTCCCCAAAGTAATCATACTGAATGTGGCCTCCTTCGGTGTAAAAATGATTCCTGGATTATTTCTTCACTGTCCTGTGAAACACCAGGAAGAGATGGGATGTTCTGTGTCTGTAAGTGACACTGGAAATCCTTACAGATCCCTTTTTTTCCCCAGCATTCATGGCTAGCTGTTGCCTGGCTTCTTGCCTCTTTGTATCATGAGTCACACTATTCCTGAGCAGCATCAGTTCCTGCTACCGAAAAAAAAAAAAAAGAAAAAAAAATTGATGCCACTTATTTTCTCTTGCTTGTTTGTAAAATTGCAATTATTTATAGCTTTTCTGGATCTCTGCTTTTTGTTTAGACTTACAAATCTGTGCAAGCTGCTTATAACACAAACAGTCAAGCCTGATGTTTGTGGATTGGTCCCCTGGAACCCGGGGTCATAAAATGAAGTTGAATGATTCTAAATACTTTGAAGAACTTGACTGGGTCAGCTAAAAAATTGAATCTGTCTTGATACATATCACTATGAGATTAAAAAAATTATCCCTATATTTTTACGAGCCATGTATAATAAAGAAGGGGAGCAGGGGGAGGAACTCAAAGTCTGCTGAAGAGAGCGACCAGCAGCTTATTCTCTCTCCTTGCAAGTTCATTAATCTTCATTTGTAACTTCCTGTATGAGAAGGAAGATACATTTTTTTGGCGATGGGAAACTACTCTCTTTACCATGTTCTTGTACATGAAGTATTATGCTCCAGCCCACAGAACAGCCTCAACGCAAAGATAGTCCCTGTTGGAGCAGGTCCAGAGGAGGGCCATGAAAACAATCACAGGGCTAGAACACTGCTCCAGTGAAGACAGGCTGAGACAGTTGAGGTGGTTCAGCATGGAGAAGAGAAGGCTCTGGGGAGAGATTACTGCAGCCCTTCAATATACAAAGGGGGCTTATAAGAAGGATGAACAGAGACTTTTTACCAAGGCCTGTAGTGACAGGACAAGAGGTAACACTTTTAAACTGAAAGAGGGGAGATTTGGGTTGGACATAAGGAAGAAATTTTTTATGATGAGGGTGGTGAGGCACTGGAACAGGTTGCCCAGGGAAGTTGTGGATGCCCCATCCCTGAAGGCGTTCAAGGCCAGGCTGGATGGGACTTTGAGCAACCTGATCTGCTGAAAGATGTCCCTGCCCAAGGCAGGTGCATTGGACTAGATCATCTTTAAAGGTTCTTTTCAACCCAAGATATTCTGTGAACTGGTGACAAAAATAATTGAACTGTCAAGCAAAGGATGTGTGCAAATTCCCTAGAAACCACAGGCAATGGTCAATGAGGGACTCTGAGGGTGATTTAGTGCACTCCACTGCTCCAAAACAGTCACCCCACCCATGCCATTCCCCACAAATGCTCTTCAGCCTGTTCTGAAAACCTCCAGACCCCGGAGCTGTGGAGCCCAGAGCAGGGTATGAGAGCCCAGCTCAGGCATTGCCACCACTGGTTGGAGAAGACACATCACACACGTTAATATATGCTGGTATAATACACTCTAAGCAAATGAAAGAAGCTGCAACTATTGTCAGCACCACCTGTCTGGGTTACAACAGGCCATGTATTTGCAACACGGAGGTGTTTTGCTCATCTTTCAGCATCTTGCTTCCAGTTCCTCTCAGTTTTTTCAGAGAAAAAAAAAAAACACCAAACAAATCTCTTTTTCAGAGAGTCCCTAGTCTCCTTGAATGCAAACGTGTCCCATACTAATTTCATTCTGTTTCTGTCTTTTGTCCTTCTCCCTGTAGAGCCCTCACAGACTATGGCTGCAGGGATCAATGGGAAGGCAATATTGCCACTGATGCTTGGTCTCTAACACAAATGAAGTCAGCATTCTGGCCAGCACATGGCCAAACACCTCACAAACTAGTCCTTCCCTTCTAGTTTAGAAGAAACATTTACCATCACCTTATATTTTCGCATCTCTGATACCTTAAAAATTAATATTAATGTTTAAATCACAGCAGTTCACAGAAACCAAATATGATAAACAGGCTTGAAGGTGGGTGGGAGAAGTGAGCATCCTCGCTGCACAGCAAATTTGGTTCCCATGAATGCTGCACAACTCTTCTGTGAATCAAGAGCAAGAAAATGGTGAATTGGAGTCCTCACAACCCGTTTGCTTGTCCTCTTTTCCCACCATTAAAAGACAATCCAGGCTTTCTAGCATTGCTGTTTTCTTAGGCAGGGACTCATTAACCTTTTTAAAGTTAATTATTTTAATACGCCAGAATCATATTACTGTTCTCATCTACCTATATTCCTGTTTGATTTGTATAAAAATGTACTAAGGAAGACAACCGCACCGCTTAACTGCAAGACTGAACTTGTTTTTCATTAGTGGAGAGGAAGACAACAAAATTATCACAGGCAGCAGTTCCCACGAAGATTTGATTTGGAAGCTTTGCACAGAAGCTAAAAATAAAAGACTGTGCAGTCATAAATCATTTAAAACAGTGTTCGCGGACAAGGAGCACTTCAAGGAGGATGTGATCAACTGAAGTGAACGGGATCTCGGGGGTGCACAAGAAGCTGGGATCTGAGAGGACCTTCTGGGTCCTCCGAGCAACCCAAAGCCCAGGCGCTGAGTTGGGCCAGGGGATGCACTGAGGCCGGGGGGCAAATTCACGGGGTCCAAAGGGACAGCAGTTTTGCAGCTGGCAGAGGGAGCTATGTTGGTCAAAGCCTTCAGACATATGAAGTTAATGTCTGTAAAGAGCTGTGAAGATGAAAGTCCTGAGGATTAAGATTTCCTTGGAGAGCTTCACTCTTTTTTCAGTTTTAAACAAAGTTTTTAAAAGGTTTTGTATTCGGTAGGAAATATAAAATGCTACTTATCTACACAGTCTTCCAGACAGCTATACACAGAGAAAAGAACTACTCACACAGACGTGAGGTAAAATCCATATCATCTGTTTCTGTTCTGATAGTGGCCAAAATATTTTTTGCTCTAATGGGAAAATAACCCAAAAGTTTCCCACAAAAGACTACACTTCAGGAAAAGCGGAGAGATGGTCCACAGAAATCTCTCAAGAAGCATGTGCTGTTTGTAAAAAGAGATAATAGCCAAATTCTCTGTCCGCTCTCTGTCTTCAAAAGCATATTAAGTTGTTCAGGGCTTTTAAAATCCCGAATCTATGTTGTAATTACAGACAACATTTTCCCCAGAGTGTATACTTTTCAATTCTACCAACCTGTTTCGAAATCACTGGCACATACTCATGGCACATAATTTCAACCAGGTCTCTCAAAACTTCTGCTGGGTGGTGGTCCTCTCGCTACCTGCCAATAGCAAAGGGCAAAGGAAATAGGTAATTTTCCCCGAGACCAGTATGGGCCAAACTAGGACCCACCTCAAGCTTTCCAGATCTGTTTTACATGGGCAGTTGCTTTCCACCCACTCTAAATGCAGTTGGCTAAAAATACTAAATATGGGAATACTGCATTAATTTTCAACACATAACAAGTAAAGGGAGAGAACTACTGAGAACACCATCCACAAAGTATAATTCGATAAGTTGTTTCAATAAAGCTGAGCCATTTTGTTGAAATACATTGATTTTGACCAAGTTTTCTTTGATGAGAGACTAACGCTCTGATCACTTCTGACTGGGGAGAAGAAAACCCAAGGAAAAAAACCCTTGGATTTCTGACCGTAAAAATCACTATTCGACAGAGAGACACTTTGCAACATTTGAAAGATTCCTTACATCCAGGTGGAACAAAGACCAATACTATACAGAGGTAGCCACACTAGTGGCTAAACCTCCAACAGGTGTTTTTCTTAGAATCATAGAGTTGCCTAGGTTGGAAGGGACCTTTCAGATCATCAAGTCCAACCATCAACCTAACACTGACAAAAACCATCACTAAACCACGTCCCTAAGCACTATGTCTACCCATCTTTTAAATACCTCCAGGAATGGTGCCTCAACCACTTCCCTGGGCAGCCCGTTCCAATGCTAGATAACCCTTTCAGTGTAAAAATTTTTCCTAATATCCAGTCTAAAACTCCCCTGGTGCAACTTGAGGCCGTTTTGTCTTGTCCTATCGCCTGTTACTTGTCTAAGGGAGTCAGAAATTTGCCAAATTTAGACTGCTTTTACATAATAAAATTCATAATAGTAGTCGTTGGTCCCTAACCAATACAGTCACCAGAGCCTAGTGAATGATTCAATTAACGCACCAGGTCACCTACAGTAGCGCAAGACGAATCACTCTCTAAGGCTCCATTAACTGTCTTGATTAGGCCAACACCAACTGTTTTGTGAACTTAGACACACAGCTCACAGGTGGCCACATAAAAGTGTTTTAACATTGTGCTGAATCCCACCTGCAGTGCGTAAAGACACGGAAATGGAAGAAACGTTGCTTTGCAGCAAAGTGACACTCGCTTACGTCTGAGATAGAGAATCCAGCACGTTCTAAACCTGCTGAAATGCAGTGACAGTCTTTAAAGGGAGAAGAAACAGCTCAGGAATTAGAGATTTGCCACCTTACCTTCTGATCCTATACAATTACCAGATAGTCAAACCACATACAAATCTGAGAAGAACCTGACGTTCATTCTGCTGCTAGAGCTCTGCAAAACATATATGTATCTGAACTGGTTTTGACTAGAATGGAGTTGATTTTCTTCATAGCAGCTTGTATGGTGCTTTGTTTTAGATTTGAGACCAAAACAATGCTGATAACACACTAACATTTCAGCTGTTGCTGAGCAGTGTTTGCACAGCGTTGAGGCCTTCTCTGTTTTTCCCTCTGCCCCCCAGTGAATAGACTGGGGGTGCGCAAGAGGTTAGAAGGGGACACATCTAGGTAGATGACCTGAATGGGAATGGTATTAAAGGAATGTCTGGTTTTCAGCCCGTTTTTTCCCCATGGAAAAACAGAATATAATCCTGGAGTTCATTTCCACCTCACCTTTCCCAGATGATATCGGTTCCTGATTCTTCTAAAGCCACCCTTCCTATTGCTTTTGCTACTTGTGATGCCCACAGCACCCACATCCGTAGCAAGAATAATGGTATCAGAAGTTGCAGCAAGTCCATCAGCACCGGTAAAAGCAATAGCAGGGAAACAGTTTAGCCAGTGTACACAAATACTGCAGGGCACACATGGATGTTGCAATACAGTACTGCTGCTTAATTTTGTAGATGACCCAAGGGGCTGTAAAAAAAAAAAAATTAAAAAAATTTAAAAGCTGAACTCAAAATTATCTCAGCAAAATGGAAAAAAATGGTCCGCGAAAAGGAAACAAAGTGAACAAAGATAAGAGCAAGAACCTAGACTTGAGCAAAAAATATCCAATATAATAAGAGCAAACTGTTGACTTGGGAGCAGGAGAGGACCTGAAGATTACAGGGAGTCACAGGCTTCACTATGTCATACTCCTGTGAAAAAGGCAAACACTGCAGTGTGTGTTGGGGGGGGGAGAATAGGAGGACACACCACCAAGAACTNACAGCCTGCCCAGGGAGGTGGTTGAGTCCCCATCCCTAGAGGTATTTAAGAAACGTGTAGATTTGGCACTTCAGGGCACGCTCTAGTGGCAGAGATTGTAGGGGGTTTTTTTGTGTGTGTGTATGGTTGGACTCGATGATCTCAAACGTCCTTTCCAACCATGAAGATTCTATGATTCTAAGAACAGCAGTAACCCTTCCACATCAGACACTCTGATAACACCTCACTGAGATATCTACTCCAGAGACTTCCATCACATCACATCTTTATGAACCAGAGAGACTCCAGAGCACAAAAGAATGATTAAAAATAACAGAAAAAACAACTTACAAGAAATACTGAAAAAAATATTCACAGTTTAACCTGAGGACTAGAATTTGGAAAGATGACTAAATTGCAGTTTTCAAACATGTAAAAGGAAGCTCCAAAGAATGAAATAATTTTTCACACACTCCTAACAGACTTGAATCACGGACAATTCAGATTTAAGAGTAGGAAGACAAATGTTTAATGATGAAAAGAGTGGATACTGGAATATGTTGTCCAGCAAGGCTGTGGATTTTCCCTCCTTAGAGATCTTCATAGAGAAAAAAGACCTAGGAACGCCACAAATGTACCTGATATTATCTTGGGATCAACTACATAAAATTATCTCCTGTCCTCCACTTCTGATTCTATGGATGTCACAAACCGCTTATGAAAGGCTTAAGCTTTACTTAATACATTTCATAAATCCAGTGTTAGCGGATTAAGTACATGAACAAGTAAAGTTGTAATTCCTTTCATCTACTTAAGACTACCTCCTTCTCATGATAAGGGACATATCCTGCCATTTTTAATGGTGTGAAGCCCAGTGTAACTCTAGTAAAATCATATTAAGTCTCAGCAGTTGTTCTCCAAATGTAATCAATACATATCCTAACGCACACAGTCACACGGAGAACTGGAGTGCTGGCACTGCTCTAACACACCATGGTTTTGTACCATTTTTTACTACATAATAGTAGCCAACCCTCACTGTCAACCATGGGAGAGGGTGACTCAGGCAAAGACCCGGTATTTCAGTACAGACTGGTCAATGTTTGTGGCTGACTGGCTGAACCGGCCAGTCCTGGCAAATACTTGCTAAGTCTTTGCAAGTATTGCTAAGACGATCTACCTAATGAAAGAGCGGCTTGGATAAGACAGTGGAAACCTAATTCCTGCAATAGCAGCCAGGAAAGAAGAGAAAGGGACTGAAAGAGCACAAGGTCACCACTTCTGATTGAATTTGCCCATGTAAAATCTAAACTAGGAGCCTACATACTTATTCCAGCTGGAGATGCCATCATCCACAAAGCCACCTTTACTATCAGTTGTCCTCTCCCACCTCTGTTGTCAAACCAGGACAACCTCACAGGCAAGCAAATTCTTGGACCTACTGAACTGGGGTCACACATTCAAAGAGTTGTTTGTCACTAACAAGGAAAACATTGGAAGAGCTGGAAGAGTTATAATGCTTTCCAACAACCACAAAGCACACATCTGGGGATGGCTATAAAAAGCATCTGGAGACATGAGAGATCAGTTGGCATTCCCAAATGAAGCCTTGTAAACCTGCAGTAACAGCAATGGGGAAGCTGTACAGTGATAACTGTGTATTTATGCCACATTAAATATATCAGCTCTGTTAGCTATTCATATCTTGTCTTACAAGTGCTGCTCGAAGCCATTTTCACATAAAATATCAGAATTAAATAAGGTCCTAAGATCACAGAGCAAAGAGCTGGGAGAGATTTTGAAAAGTCATCTCGCCTTGTCTCAAGACCAGACAAACTGTACCTTTCCATCATTCCAGATCGACGGGTGACCAGTGGTTGTGCATCAATGACCAAAAATCACAAACTAGGAAATCTTGAATACAAATATTGCCCTCAAAGACACTGGTCTGTGAAGAATGCCTTCAACTTAACTCCAAAAGGTTAATTACGCTTGGGGTTTTTGCTAAATTCTTTGTTCCTGCATGTATGCTCTAAGATACTTGTTTACAAAAACCAAAAATTGAAAAAGAATGAATTAATGGATTTTCAAGTCTAAGGAATATCTTAAAGCAAGTTCACCAGAGCCATTCCAAGCCACCAGCTGCTCTCAGACCACGTGTACAAAGGCACACAAAGCTTGGGCACTGTGGAATGAACTTTTTACATCAACCCACACGTGAAGAGCTCAGACCGTGCCTTCTCTAATGCAACCAACATGCTCATTTTGTGTTGCGTGATGTGCCTCTGGGCTCTCTACATACAGCAGTAGGTCACACCTAGCAGGCAGGACACCAGGGAGGGTAAAGACGCTTGTAGTTAAAGATGTCCTGCAATTATGCAGTCCTTTTAAAACATAGTTCTAGTACTTCATAGATGCTTTATCATTAGTCTCATAAACAGAGACAGCTAGGCAGTTGTGCAAGATTGATCATTGAGCAGGACACAATGTTTAAAATTACAAGTTCATGAACTTCTACAATAAGGGGACAAGCGGAAACGGCCTCAAGTTGCACCAGGGGGGGTTTAGATTGGATATTAGGAAAAATTTTTACACTGAAAGGGTTATCAAGCATTGGAACAGGCTGCCCAGGGAAGCAGTTGAATCACCATTCCTGGAGGTATTTAAAAGACAGGTAGACGTAGTGCTTAGAGATATGGTTTAGTGATGGTTTTTGTCAGTGTTAGGTTGATGGTTGGACTAGATGATCTGAAAGGTCCCTTCCAAGCTAGGCAATTCTATGACTCTGTTCAATGATTCCAATAGATAACTCTTTTCCAAAGGTTTTCCTGGGACAATCCCGGAATTGTATTATTAGCTTTGAAATCTGGGACCCACGGAAAGCTTAAATCTTCTTTTGGAACCAACTTCCAGTGGTTCTCAACTTGGGGGTAAAATTTCCACCAACTTCCCTGTAAAGGGTGTAGCAGCATGACTTTCTCAAAGGAAGCATGTTACCCTTCCTTCTCACTTTAACTACATAAATACATGCAACATCTAGGAAAATAATATTACCACACAGCTGCATTAATATGTACATGAAAATTACCATGTTAGCAAGCTTGGATTTCTACAGTCTGTTCCTTAATGCTGGATTAGGCTGCTTTGATTTGTAAGGGCTAAAAATGGCACTTTGAGCCAGGATATAAAGGATCTTGTTTCCAAAACAGCTACACTTAAAATAAGAGTATAGCGGCCTGTGTCACCACATCTTTTCATTCAGGAGTCCAGCTGGAAACTGGAAAGTTAGAGAAAACATGGTTTAATGATAAAAATATAGATGCAGAAGACAGGAAGTGCTGAAAAAATTTCAACCAAAGACAGAACCCTTAAGGGACTCATCAAAATGTTTCTTCTTTCATAGATTGCAAGAGATTTGTGATCTCTTGCCATGACATTTACTATTTATTTTAACATGATACTTTCCAATCAGAACTTGGATGAAATTTAAAACAAGTTGGTTGAACTCAATACGTAAAATCCCACTAAATCACATTTGATTATGTCTCTGGGAATAACTCATTGTTTGGATTCACAAACTGAGAAAAATCAGCCCAGACAGACCTAAGAATGAGTGTTGTTATATTGATCTTCTAGCAAAGCAACAAAAATCCACATTGTTCTCTTTCAGGTATTCTAACAAGCACAAAGCAACAATCCACTACTGTTACACCAAGACTGCACTAAATGCAGCATCTCCCTGTCTTACTCCAAAGGAAAACACAAAAGGAGAAGGGAAAAGCAAGTGGAATATGGACATATATGAGAACTACCTATCTGGAAGAACATCAGTAACTAGCAGAAAGTCTTGCTTTCCATTTTAGCGGATTTTACCTCAGCTTACATCAACCTCATTTCAACGTACCTCAGTTTACATCAACAGATGACTTCAGGCAATCACCTTGACATCTACCAACCGCTGGTTATGGATAAGGATAATGATGCCATGGCAGCTTTTACACTTCATTTGGTAGCTAATGGTGTGGTACAAATTCATGGTGCTTGCCTTCAATTTGAGCAAAAATAACAACCTCAAAATGTGTGTCCTTAATATGAAGACAACCCTCTCATGCATCAGGCAGCTTTCTACAGCAACCGCACGGCCCCAGGGAATACCAGGTTGAACAGGACAGCCTGAGAAAAAGCAAAGAAGAAAGTGAACATCTCACAGGAGCCTGTTCAGCTCATTTTCCTCAAGACAGACCCAGGCTGGGAATCTTCAAGGTATCAAGGCCTGAGGCAGATGATCCGCTTCGCTGTATCATCCATCCTGGTTCTCTGTAGAGAACTTAGAGGCACACATAATTGAATAAAAAGCTCTGGAGTCTGAATTCCTGCTCAGACCTCAACCAGGGCTTGATCGAGGAGCAGCAGCAATGGTGGTGTGGTGGTGCAGTACACCTTCCCACCTTCCCTGAAACCACTGAAAAGACCTGGAATGCAGGTGCGAGGACGCAATTCCTTCAGCAGAGCAAGGAAATACAAAGCCAGGGATTACTCTGCATTGGAAAAAGGTGACATGATAGCAGAGAAACATTGCATTTTATGCCAGGCACTGAGCAGAACAGCAGCAAGTATCATGCGAAAAGAGAATCTTCCTGTCTGACAGGGCAGAACATGGCTACATCCTAACACCTGTTAGATCACACACGTAAGATTCCCTTGAAGAGGTAAGTCTCTTTTTCTTCCCAGTTACACCAAAGAGTACATAGGAGCACATTTATAGCAGTGTTAAGAAATACAGCTTCTGATCCCTGTTCTCCCTAAAGACTTGTGAATTTACATTTTCCAACTCTTAGTGCCCAAACAATTTAGGTATTGGGTATTCTTCTGGATAAAGGAGGTCTATTTAAAATATTTTAATATTTATAGGAGTAAGGACTGAACGTTTAGCATACCATGCCTTCCACATAAGTGCCCTAACAAGCTGTGTTCACTCTCACGGCCCCATGAATATTTAGAGATACTTACAAAGAGGAACAGTTTAACCTGAAGATATGCACGTCTGGTCTGTGACCAATTACAAGAAGATACTGTTCTCAGTGTACATGATAAGCACAGTCTCCCATTCTGAAAAACTTCTCATAGGGTAAGACACATTTTCCTGTATCACTAGCTTGAGATTATTACCCTCACTCCATATTTCAGAGTCCTTTCTGGTCCAAAGAATATCAGTAGTTTTGCTGAAACCTGAACAAATAAATATGCACAGACCATAAGTCAGGGAGGAAGACTTTTCAAGGTACAAGTTAGGTATCTTTTGTGAAACACAGTGCTTCCTTGAGGAACACAGATTGTGAGCAGAAGTGATACCATTTAGGAAAACTGCATCTCCAGCACAGCGCTGGATAAAGGTTTTTCCATGGCCTCCAAAGACAAGTCACCTCTGCCGCTTCCTGGCTGTCCTTGGGAGTGGGGGCAGATGAAACCGGAGGCAACACACACTTTCAGAGAAAACAATTTTTAGTCTTGCTTTACACCACTGTGCTGGTTTGGGCTGGGATAGTTAATTTCTTCACAGCAGCTGGTACGGTGCTATGTTTTCGATTTGTACTGAAAACAGTGTTGATAACTCAGGGATGTTTTCGTTACTGCTGAGCAGGGCTTACACCAAGCCAAGGCCTTTTCTGCCTCTCACACGCCCAACCAGCGAGCAGGCTGGGGGGGCGCAAGAAGTTGGGGGAGACACAGCTGGGACAGCTGACCCCAACTGACCAAAGGGTTATTCCATACCATGGGACATCATTCTCGGCATATAAAGCTGGGGGAAGGAGGAAAGTAGGGGACATTTGGAGTTATGGCATTTGTCTTCCCAAGTAACCGTTACGCATGATGGAGCCTGGCTTTCCCGGAGACGGCTGAACATCTGCCTGCCGATGGGAAGCAGTGAATGAATTCCTTGTTTGGCTTTGCTTGTGTGCGTGGCTTTTGCTTTACCTGTTAAACTGTCTTTATCTCAACTCACGAGTTTTCTCACTTTTACTCCTCCCATTCTCTCCCCCATCCCACCGTGGGGGGAATGAGCGAGTGGCTACATGCTGCTGGGGTTAAACCACAACCACCACCAAACACTGCACTTCACCTAAACTTTCTTCTACGTTACCACATTCGAAGCAACTCCTAGCAGCTACTGTTTCACATCCTATTTGCTCTGTAATCTCCTCAGCAGCCTAAGGAAGATCAAAACTTACCAAAGAGCAGTACAACTGTCTCTTTTATCCATAGCTTGCTGGTGAAAAATTGTACAAATCTGACATTAAATCACTAAAATTATCATGACATCTTATTTTTAAGTTATTTCTCTTGCAGTGACACAAATTTACAAAGATCCTAAGAAAATAACTCACAACACAGTAGATTTCTACCCCTACCAGACCTATTTGCCAAAAAA
>VWZL01004489.1:71895-152246 GCA_013396915.1 Stercorarius parasiticus | reverse complement strand
AAAAAAAAAAAAAAGTACTAGCTCTTGAGGAAAGTTGCAAAACACCGCCAAGGGACTAGAAATGAACACTTACTCAACCCTGTAATATTTAGTGATCCATTTCTTAATCTGAGCAGTTCACAACAGGTAACAGAGCTGTACAGGGCAACGGTTCAGGAGGAAAAGAGCAGGAAGGATGTTGAGACACTTGCACGATGCCTTAACTTCTGCTGTGCTAAGGGCCTCCACTTGCCACTCCCAGCCTTTCCCTGTAGCACTGCAGTCTTTTGTTTGCAAGTTTGCACCCTTTCCCTTAACCACTGGGAGGACACTGTGGCAATGTTTCCATCCTTGTCCCTCTGTCCTTGCCCTGTCCTCCCAGCTCTGCACCCGCGAAGCCCAAGCCTGCTGTGTCAGGTTTCCCACAGAAAGTGATTGACACTGGTGAGAGAATCACCCTTTTTTCCCCTCACGCTTCCCCATTTTGCAACCTCTACACAAAAGAAAAAACAAAACCTAGTGAATAACACAGTAGACAACAGTCCTTTAAATATCAGCCAGGCATTTCCCAGTGACATCCATGCACAAAGCTTAACAATCAATTAACGTGCAACTCTCACCCCTGATCACAGCGTGCTCCAATCAGCACTAACAGCATCGCAAGCAGGAACAACCAGCGGGGAGTTTGAGCAAGTCCCAACAAAAACTCTATACTTAGTATTAGAATAGTAGTATAGCGGACTGCCTGCCACACCAGAGGGAATGCTGGGGAGAAGAGCCATCTGGGGAGATCTCTGTGGTGATACGCGTCTTTTCTGGCCATTGGAGAGTGTTTTTCCTTAAGGTTCTTCACTGCTCCTCTCTATTTCTTTTTTGTTTTTTATTGTAATCATAAGTAACTGCTACCATTAAAGCTGTCATTTGCCACCAGCTATGGACTGTCTCATCGTTCTTTGTGCACCAGGTCAGCTTGAAAATACTGCTTCATATTGAAAGAAAGTACAAAAAATTCTTGTGCAAGGGGGCAGCAGCAAGTTTATCAATCACACCATACCTGAGCATTTGTATTACTGCAATGACCTCAACTTAAAGAACACAAAGATTCAAAATCAGACAATAAATTTCCATACAGCTTCTTTTTGCAAGAATGTTAATCAAAATGTTCTTAAAATTTACACCATTTTTTACAAAAAGTCACTGTGATAACTAAGCACCAGTATGCTACATATAAAAAAAAAAAAGAAATCAGTTGCCTCAGATTATAAAAAACTCCAAAAGCAGAACATTTATTTTGAAGAATACCAACAGGGACATGGGTATTATTCTTTTGGGACAGCTGAAAAATTAAAAACTAAAAGCACTGTACACTTCTGGTCTGTCAGGCTTTCAGGTTCATGTGACCCACAGCATCTAAACCAGAAACAGGTAATGAGCAATTAAACAATATCCTTGGTTTTAAAATATATTAGCAATACATAACACATTGGTGTTATTCTTAACATATAAAATATCCTTTAATGTAATTTATGGCTTATATAGTCCTTGACTGCAGGGATGTACTCATTCTTTCTTTTTGGTGAAGTCATATGGTTTCCACCACTGTGCAAACTGCAGCACCTTCTTCCTCTGATCCTCAAAATTCTGCCTGATTCCTTTTCTCCAGAGCCGCGGTTCCAAGTCAAGCATGCCACCAATGATTTCCTTCGCAAGTAGAAGAAAGAGAGATAATGATAAGTGCAAAATTACCATTACTTAACACTATTTTATCATAGAATATAGAAATACATATTGATTATTTGTCACTGCTTTCTTCAAGTGCTTTTTATTAAAACTGGAAATTCTGAAAAATATACCAACTCAAAAATTAGAACTCTAGCTGTTAGATGGTCGCCTTGGCAAAATTCTTTTAAGTACAGCTTAGCAGTGGACCGCATAAACATCCTAACATTGCAAGATTGTTAATATATTAGTACATTTGTGACTAAAAAGAGAAAAGTTCAGAAAAAAAAGCTGTGCACTTTGCTCTTAACTCTTCTTGAACTAAGTTATATTTCTCCCCAATCACTCTTAATGTTTTTGCAATATTGACTCTTTCAATAAGCGAGTGCTGTGACACAATAAAGAAAGGAAGATTTACTGTCGCTCTTCCTATATATACTATACTCTCTATACTACAGGGAGTGATTTAACCACACACGTATTATACTAGGAGTTGTCTGTGAGATTGTGTGTCTGTGCACCCTAATTTACCCAAGCAGAAGCCAGTGCACCTATATGAGAATATTATGGCCATGAAACCCCCCCCCCCTTTTTTTTTTCCTTATTCTTAAATAGACGCAAGCGTTTTCCATCTACTAGATTATATGTCAAGTATCTAGAGTTCCTATTAATTCAAAAGAAACATGGATACAGAATCACATTCTGAGTACCAGCCAGTGAAGAAATCAACTACTCCTTTATTCAACACGCTAAATTACAATGACTCACCAAGAAAAGCCAGCTAATGAACGGGGATAAGGTACATCAAAGTGACTGCTCTGGCGGCATCTGTTTTACTTACTTAAATTATACAAAACAGAGTATAATTGGTAAATTGATCTTTTACACGACAATACCTTTCCAAAGTAATGAGGGAACTTGTGTTGATCTTCAATGATATGAGCAAATCCTCCTTGAAGGCCAAAGTCCACAGAAAAATATGGTAATCCTTTAGGAACCTGTACACACAAAACCACATTTTTAGATGTTTAACGGACTGTAGCCATTTAGTTAACCCTGCCTCAACGAATTTGAAAGTGGTTTCACATTTTATTTTAAACTACCTCTCGGACCAAGTTATAAAATTGCTACAGAGAACAGGTAACAGGAAAGAACACAACACAACTAGATAAAAAGACACTGAAAAGATGATGACTGGGTGGCAGGATCTCCAGAAGACAGTGCTACAGTACCAGGTAAGAGACGGGGAGGGACCAGGCAGCAGCACACACACTGAGCAAATGCCTTCCTGACTCCACAACTCCGAATTATAGGGGATGAGTAGAAATTTTAACACTATCACCAGCAAGTTGCATTTATTAAAGATGAGATGTTGTATAACAGGAAATACTTCCCCAGAGGAAATGTTGACACTCAAGGGAAGGGGAAACATCTCTGTGGAGAATAAACTACGAGAAATCCCCACTACATGACTGGAAGTTATTATTAACTTGCCGAATCAGATAATTTGATAATTCATTCAGCGTACAGAGGAGACGCTGGTTATCCTGCCACAAGGAAAGACCCTTCAGTCTGGCAGAGCAAGAAGTTCCTCAAAAGCAGATCCATTTATTGCTAGTAATTTCAATTGCTAGTATTTCAAGTAATTTCTGCTGTTTTCTGCAGCAAGTTATTTCCTGCTCTTTTAAATGTTGAGGATGTTCCTCTACAGATAAGATTTATAAAGCTCCAAATTCATAAGTATTTCCCCTGCTACCAGTCCAAATAACTGTGCAATTTTCACAAGGCATGTTCTATATATTGCTTGAAAATTCACTCTAAAAATAATTAAGATTTAATTTGGAGGGGCAGTGTAGCACAGCGAGAAACATAAAACATTTTAAATGAACTAAAAAATCATTATATAAGGAAAAAATGGGTTGGTGTCTGACACCTTAAGGAAAATGTCGGCTTTTTCTTATTTGTGTCTAGCAATGTATTGGGTCTGTCTGGGATGGAGTTCATTTTATTCACGGCAGCTTGTATGGTGCTGTGTTGTAGACTGGTGACTAAACCAGTGTTGACAGCAGTGTTTTGGCTATTGCTGAACAGTGTCTGCTGGTGGGTCAGCTCTACCAGCTCTGTCCTCTCCCAGCCCAATGCCCACCCCCAGGTCCCTCACTGCAGGGAGCGGACGGAGCAGCGGAGAAGGCCTTGATGATCTGCAAGGGCTGGATGCTCAGGCTCTGCCTCTGGACGCCACAGTCCCAATTTCTGCACACAGTCTGCCCATTAGATGATGTCTCAGCCATGTCTGACCCTCCTTCCAGGCACCACCATCTCCTAATACAACTCTCCAACTTCCCAAAACCCAGCTCGGTTTCTAAACTATACTTTCATATCTTCCTGAAGGCTACAGGCATTTCTTTTACCCTAAAATAATGTTAAAATCACACAACTGTGTAACAATTTATACTCGGATACATTTTATTAATTTAAAAGAAGTGTTGTGACTTAATCTGGCCTACCTTCAAATGGGTATATAATACAGTCACAAAAATGTATGCCTAAGAAGGATTCTTAAAGAAATCAAGTGTCCTGATGTCCCACCACATGTCAAGAAAATTATACTTCATTTATTTGTGACAGATGTTGGCTTTCCCTGTTCTGAAACACCAATGAGCGGATGATGTCCAAAACACACCTATTTTGTTTTCTGTTTACATCCATCTTAAGTTTAAAGTCTTCCCTAAGTCCTTGCCACAAATTAAATTAATTCCTTCTTGTCTGTACCCAATAGTGCTAGAGAACAACTAAGTACTATCTTCTTTAAAACAATCCCCTACAGAAAGAAAACTACCATCACATCACCACTACACCCATTTCAGTCTTTTCTTTCTTAGATTGCACAACCACTAAAGCAGTTTCTTTAGTTAAGTTTTCTAACCTCTGCTCTCCTCCAACTCTCTTAAAATGCTGTGCCCAAAACGAAACCCAAATTTTCCAGGTGAAGCCTCACCATAAGGAGACCCATAACTGACTCCCATTCTGTTTATATGATATTTCAGCTTACGCAGCAGAATAAATTTTGTCTTTTTGCTATATTTGGTACAACTGTTGGCTTGGTTCAAGAGTCATCAAAATATACAAAACCTCTCCTGCGATACAGCCACCCAAGCCCCTACTCTTCTGCATTTAATTTCTCTCTTTTTGTCATATCAGGCTTCATGTCTCATTACTAAAACCCATTTTCTCTTCCTTCTAAACTAGGATTGTTTTAGTGCAAAGGTGCTATATTTATTAAAAGATGCTTTTGGAAATTAAATATTACTACATAGCAGTAATCTACTTATGGTGAAGTCTATATACCACACATCTTTCACTTTAATTTTAAAATGATGGAACAATCTTTGAACCTAACAGCCTCAGCATTATTCCTTTAAGATTTGTATATACAAAGATGTTTCAGTTTAGTATCCAGGAGACACTGTACTGCTCCCTTGTTTTAGAAAAAAAAGATTTATAATGCTATTTATATTTACGCTTCATAAACTTAGCAACACAAAAGGCTGTTATAGGT
Source organism: Stercorarius parasiticus (assembly GCA_013396915.1). NCBI lineage: Eukaryota > Metazoa > Chordata > Aves > Charadriiformes > Stercorariidae > Stercorarius > Stercorarius parasiticus. Next base: position 146,989 of record VWZL01004489.1, on the reverse strand, counting down.
CAGTGAAAAAAGACACATCATATTTTTTCCAAGAAAGTAATTTGCAAATCTTTGATCTACCTTAATTCTTAAAGTTAATCAAGAAAGTTATGCTGGTACGTGTCCTCAAAGTGCCAGCTTTGTTCTCAACCAATGCTTGCAGCTCAGTCCACCTTTTGTTGAAATAAATGGGAATCTTTTCCCTAACATCATGCCTATGCCATCTCCTGAGCCACTAATCTAATTGTGTTTCCTTTCTTCTCTCTTTGAAATAGTTAATAGCAAAAAAAGATGAGAAGAATTTGCTGAGAAATTCTGTGTTCAATACATTTCATTACTTACAGATTTCCGAACATCTTTTGAAGAAAGATCAATTAACTTCTTGTTCACGGACCACTCTTCATCAGACTCCATTATAGCTTTCTGTAAAATCATTTTATCTAAATGTGAAAATAGTCCTTCATACAGAAAGCAAAGAACTAACTTTTCAGTGTAGTGAAGTACATTGCACTGCAAGTACCAATTATTTCTTAACAAACTAACCTTATTTCTGGTAACTGTTCTGATTTCCAGAACTTACATACTTCATAAAGGCATCGTATAACATCCTCAAACTCAGTAAATTCCTCTTTTTATTTTTTTTTTAAATTTAACTTTTAATTATCTCTAACAAGTTTCAACTAAAAGGTCACATTTTTTTTTTTTACCAAGCTCATACAAAACCTCTTATGAATTCATTACATTATATTAGCATTTTTTCCTTTTTTTTTTTACCAAGCTCATACAAAACCTCTTATGAATTCATTTCATTATATTAGCATTTTTTCCTTTTTTTTTTTTCTTTTTTTAAACCCTAAGAAGAGAATCCAGCTTAGAAGGTTGACTGCACTTAAAAACCTTTTAAGCTGCTTCTGTATGCGTCATAGTATGGCAGTGGGTATAGGGCAGCAGAATGTACGTACCTTTTAAATTTCATTTGCTTTATGTTTTAATGGTGGAAACTTCTGAAAGTTTTATGCAAATGACATTTCATTATATCTTGTACTTTGTCTTTCCTTTAGTATTTAGACAAAACACAAGTTTTACCAGCACTTGAAGCATAGCAATGAAATCAACCAGGTGGAGAGTTTCAAATATGGCAGAAGTTACTGCACTGCTGTTCATCATACTAATTGTTCCACTTCATCAAAAACCAGAAATTGTTTCAAAGAACAAATAAAATAATTCACTTATAAAAGGTAAATCATGATCCAGACTCTGAAAGCCCAAAGGCCTCAGTTCCAGGCAGAAGCTTCAACAAGTTTTTCCTTACAGAGTCAGTGGAAAGAGACCAGAAAAGCTATAGAAGAAATATCTATCATGCTGCCTAATGTTCATCATAAACTTAAGACACATGTAAAATTTGGGTCTACTGAGATAAAATGTGGATGAAACATAATACATTGGTATTTCTTAAAACAGTTGACATTATTTACCCATTTTATGCTTGCCAAGGCACGTGTATGGGGTTTGAAGTTTATACTACAGACCTAAGGGAGAAGTATTGTAATTCTTACAGCACTTCAAGAAACTACTCATCTTCTCTCATCTTCTTTCCATTTTTGTCAGTGCAGTCAGGCTTGAAGCAACTGCAGAGTGACATACAGCTCTTCCACTGACTACTTGAAAAACAGAATTACCTCACAGGACTTGTTTTAAGATCAAGGAATAGGATCAAAGAGTCGATCAAGAAGCAGGATCAAAGAATCCATCTGTTCAAAAACAGTACTTGAATATCAAAAAAAGTTTTCTACAAATAGATGAATTATGATAAATACATTCAAATGACCTAGAGAAAAAACATTTTTATGTACCTTAAAGTAGATTGGAGCCATATCTCCTACTTCTTTTGGAAGAGGAATGCATTCGTATACCATGTGATACCTTTTCTTCATACTCATGTTTGTTTCTAGGAACACACAGTCCAAGCCTTTAGCTTCAAACATTTTCACCAATGCATTTCGGAACACCTGTTTAAAGAAAAAAACAAACGTATAATTTGGATTAACTTTACAAAGCTTTCAGATATAATATTTTATATTATTTCACTAACATATTCATAATAAACGCATAATAAAATGGGTAACAGCAGCAATCATATTAGGAAAATTCCGTATTATTCAACAATTCAGTATGAACTATATTTCCTACAATATAAACACAGGAAGCCTAGAAGACAATTGTGAAATATGCATTATATTAACACTCCATTGCAGTTTTAATAAATAGTGCATATTTTTATAGTAGAAATTAAAACTGTGCTGAACTTCGTAACTGACGCTCCATAGAACAACATGGCTTTAACAGTAGGTCCCCAGCTTGCAATTTCTGAGAAGTTAATGTCTTGGCTTGTGTTGACACCAGATATCATTACCCTTCCACTATTCCTTCCAATTACACAGTTTTTTTTAAAAAATGACATTTCCACTAGGCACACTTGACCTTAAAGGAAAATACTAACATTGCCCCAAAAGAAAGCCATGGCTATAACCACCACCTTCACCGTATGGAAGCTAACCAAATGCAATACTGTGATACATATGGTCTCAATGTACGCTTACCAGTTCCTGTTAGCGATTAGGTGCTGCACCTATTGAAAGTATATTTCAATTTATAATTTTACTAGCTCCAGCATCAACCAGGGCCCTGCACACGTTCAATAGGCTCTGCCGCCTCTCCTACCTGCCAAGGCTCTGGCTGCCCATGCAGATGGGCAGCTCTGACACAGTGCAGTTCTAAGCTGGGATCAAACACAGTGGAAACGGCCAAGGAAAAAAAAAAAAAAAAAAAAGAGGTGTGAGAAGTTGGGGCCTGGCCCCTCCCTTCACTCAGCAGCTGCAATTAAGCTCAGGCCCTCACTTTTGGTCCTTGCTTGAGCTAAGTTTCAGGGATGCCTGTGCCCAGCCATGTGCCTGCCTGATCTAGACTCTGCCTTGACCTTCAACCTACCTCATCACTGCAGACCTGTCTGGCCGTCACTGGGCTGCGGCTGACCCTGTCTACCATCACGGGACCTGCTCTTCTCCTGGCCTGGGTACCATGGGACTGTGCCTTGTCGGTGAGGTGGTTTCCCCCACCTGCCTTGCCCATCACCTTCCACCCCTGCTTTGCCTTCCCTGTAGAGCAGCCCGCTCTTACTGCTCCCTGACTCTTGGCAGTTTGTATTTGCATCCAAGATACGTAAGAGCATCATTCTATAGCTTACAATGTAGATGCTGAACTAAATTATCAAGCACAAGGGATGATTTCTGAGACTCATTCAGACCCATTTTAAAATGCACAAAAGATCTGACTTTGTCACAGGGTGTTTCCAAAAGTGTCTCAAGATCTTGAAAACCCCTTTTTAAAAACAAGGATCTTTGTATTATACATGCTCCCTATACCATTTCCACACTGTAAGCCAAGAAATGACTGAAACTGTATGAGCCTCATACACCACAGGTCCCATAGCTCTATGACTCACATAACTCATAGGTTGTCCTTTTTGCACCGATTTATTTTAAATTAACAATGCTTAGAAGTACAAACAACACAATTAAAAGGCTAATTACATCTAAAGATTTAAGATCTCCTATTTTAATGTAAATAGAGAGTTGATGAATCAAACAAGCATAAGCAAATACATTCATAAACATCAAGTACTGAAGTAAAACAGATGGAAAACAACTCACTATCAGGTTTTCCATGCAACAGGACTAGAAATTGAGCTCTCTTGTCCCCACCCCTTTGTCATCTTGTATAGCCTGAATCAAACTAGAAGTCTAAAAAACTTGGCCAAATATATATCTTAACCAAGTATTTAAGCTCTCCGAAGCAGGCCCTTGTGCCTGAATTTTTCCTCACAAATAAGCTGCTCCATGCTGTGACAAGAAAACACTACCACCACGCCCTACCACACCCAATGAAACACAGCTAGAAGGTATTGCCCAGTGAATAGATCACTGTACCATGACTGATAGGGGACTTCACTGCGCAGAGCGACAGACAACTCTGAATTAACAGCTTGTTGTCTTCTCCCCTTCCTCCCGACCCCCAGGCCTCTACTTCTGAAATACACCAAAGCAAGTAATTTAAGTGAAACAAGAGAAACGTTAAACCAAATGTTGGGAAGGATTATTACAGTTGGTACCCTGCAATATCAAGTGAAATACAAACCCACTGAAAAGCCTAGAATATCTGCAGGTGTTAGCTAGTGTTTCCCAGACTGCAATTTCTTGTTTATAATACATTGCAGTTTTCCTCCAAATTCTGAGCAGCAAAACATCAAGGATAATTAGCACTGGGAAGGACAAAACCATTCATAAAAGCAAATAAAAGGACTTGGCTTATGCTCGAATGCACACAACACTGATACATGTTAACAGTTCCGGCAACAGAGAACATGTAAAAATTTATACCTTTACATATTAAAAAATTACATGCACATTTACTTTGGCAAGTGAGAACATCAGTCTAAGACACACAATGTGTTAAATTCAAGTGCCTGAAGGCATACAGTATAAAAGAAACTTTCTTGCTTTACTCCAACATATCTTAATAAAAATATCCCAGCAAAAGAAGTTACCTAAAACATGTGCTCGATACAACATTTTATGAATATTTAAAAGTGTGATAATTTTTTTTCCCCCCCAACAGCAATATAAAATATGGCTCTGGCATCAGAGTTTAGTTTAGCCACTGAGTAAATGTATGCTTATACTCTTGTTGAAATTTTCCAGACTTCCTCCTACTGAATTACATAGAAACTGAAAAAAAAAAAAAAAAATCTGTGCCACTCACCTCCCAAAGTAATTTGTGGCAAGGAAATGTTTAAACTGCCTATGAATGTATTCACAGGGTCAATGGATAACAGTTTTACCAACCACAGTTGCCTTTTCTAGGAAGGAAAAGACTAGCATTGAATACAAGAACTGCATTTGCTTCTTTTCTTTATCTTATTTTCCTTCTCATACAAATTTGGAAAAACTGTCATCTATTTAATTAAAAGAGGTTAGGATAAATAGAAGATATTGAATAAACATATTTATCACTTTTCCCCATGCTCTGTTGCTCCTCCTGATCCCCATTTGTTGCACTTATTTGCTTCTTATTGAACTCACTTGGGCATTTCTGTCATATACAAAAGAACTCCTTTCACATATTGCTCGGGAGGAGCATAATTTAGTGTGAAACATTGTACGAAAATTACATCAGCCACGAGAATCAATGTGGGGAGCAAATTTGGAAAGTTAGAGAATTCATTTGCCAGGCTTGAGGCACAATCAACATTACTTAAACCATTTCAAACTCATGAATTAACATGCTTTTAAATCTAATCAACTGCAAGTGACGAAGACTTTCTCTAGTCTGAAACAGTATCCAGTATTTTGTTATAAGGGGTTCCAAGTTGGTTTACTTGTAGTAATCCTGATGGCGGAGGGGGAAGACCAATCACTGTCAATCTCTTAGTCAGAATCTTGTTACATTCCTCCCTTGATTTTCCTTTTCCAAAGAAAACAGAATTCAAAAACTTCAAAACGTCTTCATAAGAGTTGGAAAACATGACCCATCATGCTTGGCGCTTTATTCTAATGATTCTTGTCAAAAAACTAGGAAATTGGATTCTAACAGGGACCTCAATGACTTGAAGAAGGAGCTTGTTGTCTCTCAATTGACATCCCCCCAGAATCCAGATTATCTTCAACAACCTGAAGATATGTAAACAACGTATCTTCAGCTTGTGTTTCATTATAAGTGATCGTTCTGCCCTGACAATCCCCGGCACTCCCAAGGGAATCTAAACTGCCAAGACAGTTATTCCACTTTCTGTAAGGGATCAGCTGTACCTACATCATCCCCAAGAGATGTTCCTCTCACATGGTTTCAAAGACCTCCAACAACAGAGGTTCTGCAGCATTCCAGGCTGCTTTTTCTAGTGCTTATAAATGAGAACTTTTCTTCAGTGTTTACCCTGCATCTCCCTTTTTCAATTTTTGACCACTAATTTTCATCCATAACATGAGAATATTCTACCCCTTAGTGGAATTAGAAAAAAGCTGCCAGGCTGGAAATTAGAGAAATAGGTACTTATAAGAAGTGTATTATTATACACAACAACATCATTTTACAAAAATGTTAGAACTTGAGACAGTTTCTCAGCTGACCTGGATTTCTTCCCAGATTTCTTCATCCAAAAGAGTGGCTGCAGTATGGTGCTGTAGAGGGGCTATCAGGCAGTGACCTTCAGTAAGGGACTGGTAACTTGGTAGAGACAAGTATACCTATAAAAAGCAAAGAAAAACTGAGTGCCTGTTTTTCTAGTGTTAAAAAACTTCCCATTCCTAAGGCTAAGAAACACATCATTTGCTAAAATTCAAACCAAAAGAAGCTGTTACCTTCTAATTACAGCAAGGTATTCGTAATTTTAGCGTTTTCAAAAAGGTCCCATTATCCATCAGTAGCTCCAATGAACTAGTAGTATCCAGACCACCAACGCGGCAGTAATATCAGCTTTATAGACCAACCAGTATCCTAACTATTATGAAATCACATTGTTTAGTCCATTAAAATACATTTTGTATATAGTTGTTATATATAACTGTATGCATTTTTAATGAAATATAATATATAAATGCATACAGATATAGATATATCTGTATATTTATCTATTAGATATACAAACACATATATATACACACATATAACAATTCTATGATTCTATATACACACACATAAATACATATCTGCATGCATTTTTTTATATATATATATATATAATCTATCTATATAAAAAAATAAGTGTGATGTACCATAATACATATCTATGCATTTAATTCCTTGGCCTATAAAAAGCTTCAAATCAAATGACAAACATCATTAATAAAGAAAAACTTTGTAGAAAGAATGACAAAAAAGCCAATACTGAAGCATTTCATACATTAAAAATACAAATATTTATGCAATTTTTAAAAGCATTACAGAAACAAGAAGGTTCCCCGGACAAAACTTCTGTCTGTTTGAAAGGATTTTAGGCTTAAAAATTGAATTCTCCACTTAATTTTCTTTGAAATGATTGAGATACATTTATTCACCACCTCAAATTTCCTCCAGGGCAGTGTGATTTAGTCTTCCACAAATCCACCTACAGTCTAATCTCTGCACTCAGATCTTTCATTACTGCTCCTGTCTTCCACAAATCCACAAGACTGAATTTCTGATATCAAAGCTTTATAATTCACAACAGATTTAGATCTTTTTCTCCCTCACCCTTGAGGAATTTGTGAAATCAACTGGAAGGGCAAAGAAAATAAGATGCAGAACAATAAATCATTTCACAGAAGCAATTCCGTTCTTAATCGTAGGCACTCTAACATTAACACTGCCTTCCTTTATTTCTTTTTTATTTTTGTATTTGTGTTAAATTGCTATTTTCTTACCTTGGTGCCAATTGCAATAATAAGATGTTTAGAAAGTTCACTGCTATCAAAGCAGTATGGGCACTTTTCCATGCGTGCAGCAAGCTGCTGGTGCTCACGTATTGCTTTTCTTCTTTGTATTTCTTCCTCTTCCCCACTGCGCGCTCTTTTGGCTGCTTTGGAAACAAACATGTCATCCAGAGTGTAGTACTCTCTGTCAGTTTTTTCCATAAGCTGAAAAGATACACAGACAAAATGCATGTATATAAGCAAAAAAAATAAAATACTTAGCCCTTTGTTTTATCCTTTATTGAGAAAAGCCTGAAGTCCGTAAGCGGTAGCATTGCTTCCTTCCATACGGCATTGCAACACACGCAATCATCAGGTACATCTCCAGAGAGCAGTCACACACACTCCCAGACAGCATAGGTATTAAACTATAGATGTGTGACAGCAGTAAGAAGAGTATATTACTATATTCCATCTCAAGTTAAGTGGTAGGTATTTCAATATTATCTTGACATAACTTCAGCTTTAAACAGATGCACAATTTTTTAAATCATATATAACCATATGTTTTATTTCAGTCTTCCCCCTCCTCCTCCTCTCCTATTATGACTATCACTATCCATTAAATCATCTCTTGTGGAATAACTAGACCATGACTCTGCACCTCATATTCATATTCTGTGAAAACATGCTAAGAGTTATTTCTACCAAGTGAACAGTAGTAAGCCATTTTGTGAAGAAAACAGTCTGTCTTCAATATTTAGTCTTTCTTGAGAGATATGGATAACGAATACAGCTAGCACTTTACCAGAAACAAGGTTGAATGAGCCACATGTTTTTTTCTTTGTTAATTAATTGCTACATTTTAGTTAAATGTGCCACATTTAAAAGCAAACTGAAAATACTAAATTTGTTATGCTTGAGGTCAGTGGTATCTTACAGGGTTTTATTGGTGGAAACCCACACAAACTGGATATGTCTCACCTAGGCAATATTTGGGAGGGACAGAGGCAGAACACATATATATTTAATACCAGGCTTTATCAATCTTTTACTATTTTGATGACAAACGAATTCCATGGCGTCTTGCCTAAATCAAGACTTAGCAAGTCTTGATTGTAAAGATTAACTTTTTTAAGGACTTCAGAAAGTACTTCTCCATTTTCTGCTTTGGCTGCTCTACACGACTTCAAATTATGTGCCATTAATACCATAAATATTCAACACGTACAGCTAAAGCAAATGTAAAAAGAATTCAAAAGAATTTTTTCGAGTTTTTCTCTTTAAATTAAATCCCAGTGCTGCGATACTTTTATGCTATACTTGACTGTAATTTTACCTTGAACAGTTTCAGTAATCTCCTTATCAAAATGACAGGGAGAAAAAAAACCCCACAACACAGTACACTATACACATTTCTTGATATTGGAGGTGCTGGTCCTTCAGAGTCCTGGCAGATTTATGTATGAGTAGTTTTGCTCCAAGAATTGCTAAAGAAATGGTAGAAGTGTTATCACAACAAATCCTTGTATTTCAGACTACTGACTGGGGTAGCCATAGCAAAGGACTAATGTCACCTGCAGGCATTTTGAAGGCATGCTATCATAATTGGAACATAGTCTCCAAATAAAAAAAAAAAAAATCATCCAAATATCCCAGGTGTAGTTTGTGTAGATAACCTGACATGAAAAGAACTTAAGACTTTATTTAGTAGTGTAGATAAGCAACTTCCCCCCAAAAAACACAGACAACAACTTTTGCTTTTCCTGAACACTGCAATTCTCTAACACAGACCAGTAGCTTATTTTGTATCTGCTCAGTACTTTCATTAACAAACAACTGAGGAGTAGCCTCCTTAATATTACTTTATTTAGCTGTAATACATTTAACTGCTGATGTTTATTTCCTACTGGAAGCCACTGAAGACTAAAATGAACAGTTCGATAGCTCAACTCTGTTCTTGTTCTATTTTACTAAAATGCTGTAATCTATATTTAAAACAAACAGGAGATTCCTGAGCTGTAGAAAAAAAATATTTAGTGGTTTGGATGTCAAAAATCAAGTCACTGCTATACAAGCATAAGAAAGGTAAAACTGGAGCTTCAATAGGAGAAACACCAATAAGCAGTACTTTTTGTTTTGTTACTAACAAAAGTACCATGAGAATGGAAATAAACGTGAAACAAGACACCTGGCTGACCACAAAGAAAAGGAAGAACTGAAATCGAAACACCTCGGATACCAGGAATACCACATGCAGCACAGAATACCATTACTATTTTGCTTTGGTTCCACTTAGAAGCAGTCACGGAAATTCCTGGTTTGTTATTTATGACCTCTTTTAAATAACAGTACTTTTCGCAACACCTTAAAACCACTCTACAGATCCTTTTATAAAGGTCCCTTATGTCACAGAAACACAAGTCAAGAATTTTGTCTAGTGATGAAATAAATATTAATCTTATTAAATAGGCTGGATGATATCTTTCTTCAACAGTGGATAAAGTGCTATATGCAATAAGATACCTGGGACCCAAAAGAGAATGCTCACCTAAAAATCAGTAAACTTTAAAGAAGTACATGCTCTCTAAAGACAGATTTAGTTTCTCCTGTTAGTGTCACGACCAACAGAAGATCAGTATATTTCAAATGGTAATTCAGTATGACCAAAAAGAAATTATGTTGCTGTTCTTCAGGATTTATACTTTTCTGCATCATGTTCGACACAATACGAAAAAAATATTCATAACTCAAGGACTGAAACCTAGCAGTAGGTCTGAAGCAACATGAGGTCTAATAGATGACCTTAAGTGGAGTCAAGTCATCTTTTTTAAGTCAGGAGGCTTAAAAAAACAAGCTACAAATGCAACACATACACACACAAAAAAAAATGGAAAAGGAAAAAACAAACCAACAACTAGCCACTGGCAAAAGTCAGAGTCACACAACAAAATGGTGAGAAAGATTCCCCAGTTACACGAGAGTTCTCCTAGTGCTTCCAGGAAATCCAACAATCCCAACTATTTCAGGATTCAAAATTAAAAGTCCTCAAAGTGAAGGGAAACAGTAGAAAAGATGAAATAATATCTTCACATCTAATATTACTGAACAGACTACATGCATTCACGGTAAGCTCCTAGTGCAGCCTGGATTCCACCCAAGGTCTGTGCATGAGGCTACAGTAAGTCAGTGGAGAGTCTGAAACTAAATTTTGGATTTTTCCTGGAAATAAAAAGATGCGTAGAAGAGTTCTTCATGCAGCTAGAGGCCATGGGAGCCAGACAACATTGCACTTCTGGTTTAAGATGTAATATATGTTGGTCAACAGGATAAAGCACATTGAGGAAGGAAGTAAAATAAACATACGGTTACTTTGGAGAAGTAAAGGAACAAGAAAAGGTAGGTAGCAATACAACATTTTGGGGAGAGAAACCACAGTAAAGGGATATTTAGAGAAGGAGTATTCACAGATCAGGTTCAGATTACCTCTACCACAGAGTCTCTACCAGCAACAAAATTACAGATCCCATTGCAGCGCTAACAAATAACAAAAGATAATAAGGAAAGCAAAGCAGTTCAAGAAACCAATACCCCAGCTTCAAAGACATTAAATAAGTGCTTGAAACAAACAGAGTCTAAGAAAAAAGTTACTTTAAACATTTCAATCTGCTTGTGCAATAAAAAAGCCTAGTAATTAATAATTCGTGTCCAACTGGATGCTCTTCAAGCACCATACCCTTCCCTTGCTGAAGAAAAACAGACAAGGACAACGTGGAAAAATGAGGAGGTGTTTTTTCCCCCCTTTTTCACACCTTTAAGGAGAAGTTTATGAGACCTTTATTCAAGTCGTAAGTCTAGCACATCAATGCACAATACAATTACATTCCAGTTCTGAGACAAAGAGACCAAGTCACAGATGGTCACCCTATCCCAGAATCTTCATTTCTTGCCGTTTTATCTCATCCTTTAGGTGACTTTAAAAGCGTGTTAAAACAGGATATATTGTCACCTCTAAAAACAACAGTCAGGAGAGGAGTAAGTATTTCTTTGCAACTCCTGTACTGCCACAGTGCCCTTCCAACATACCTCAGAACAGTTCAGGAAGTACAGAAACCTAAAACCAGGCAAAAATTTGATCCAGCAAGAATTGTGTATTCCTACTGAAATAATATATGATATGAATATAAGTGGGAAAATCCATTCAGCAATATTTTCTGCCCTAAAAACAAGCAAAAAACCACTAAAGACGTTTAGTCTGCAATATTGGAATAGCAGCAATGAACATGACCGACACACTCCTTGTCAGTAGCAAGGAAAAAAATATACATATTTTTCTAAGGGCATAATTCCTTAAATATGATCATCTTTTGAATCCTATAAACACCAAACATCAATGTGTCAGAACTGAAATAAAATAAAATGTAGCTGCTACCATGGCTGACTAGAGCTACTGCTACTCTAAATATTGGCCTTTTTGAAAAGTTATTTGGGAAAAACATGGAAATTCTCTTTCAAAAAATTTATACTCTTTTACAAGAAGGTGCCCAGTGTGTTCTGCCAATTGCATTATTTCACTATAACAAAATCTCTCCAAACAAGCTAAAGGGGAATTGAAAGCACAAGAAGAGAGTGTTCTCCAAAATGCCAGAAGGAAAGCGAGTAATCACTTAAAAACTGATTTCTTTCATACATATCTTCTTCCATACAAAAGACAGAACTAGTACAAATCCAAAGAAGGAACTACGCTGATGTATTAGATTCACTGGAAAGCTGCTGTTCTGCACCAGCTGAAGCATCACACCTGTTAAACGTGAAAGTCAATGCGTGCTGGAAGTTGCATGCTTAGTTCCTCACTGTGCTGGATGCTGCGCTCCCTCTACTTCAGGTGCCGCCCAGCGATCGTAAAGAAGCAGGTAGTCACCTTCGTATATCATTTTTCATTTGGGATGTCCTAAAAAAAAAAATCACTGAACTGCCCAAAGTTAATAGAAGAAATTCAGACATCTATAAAGACAATGCACCTGAAGTTCTTTTTTGTACCAGACACTGGCCAAAACCAAGAGCTAACCTAAACTGATGTTCTCATGAGACAGATCACCTCCACAGTCCCTTGTCTTCTCTTTATCATTTCACTTTTTTGGTCTGGGCTCATCTGCCACATTCTTCCTTCGTACATGCCCTCTGTTTTCCAACTTTTCATTCCCTTTTGGCAAGCACTAGTTAACCAGAGAATACACAGGCAGCTTTAGGACTCTTAGCACCAGGCAAAATGACATGCCTTGACTGGTGTAATTGTACAACTGTGACATTTCTACCATCCATCTGACAGTGGATCTGTTTTCCACAACTAGGATGCAGTTTCGGTTTAACCAACAGGGACAGCATCACAGTTTTGCCTGCCCTGGCCAAGAAAGGCCTGTAATACAACAAACATTTAAACAGCAGTCAGGGAAGGCATCCAAACTTTCAGGAGCAGATAAAAATCATCCTTAGGGCTCTCATTTGAATAGATCTAATGTGTGCAAATGTGGCCAAAACCCAAAACAAGGAGAGAGTTGGTTAACCATTCAGCACAGGAGTTCAGAAAGAGATCAGCATCTGACTATGCAGAAATTAGAATGATTTGAGAGAGGGAAAAATTACAATGCTGTATTTGCTGAAGAAATCATTAACATTATAATTAGCATGAATAATATGAATATATTACATGAATAATTTGGTTACATAACATTCTTTTCATAAAATAATTCATGTCTTTTTTCATTTTTTACATTACTGAAGCCATTATGTGCCTTGGCACGGGGCTACCTCCAAAAGTAATGCTTGTTGGTCTGCGTCAGGTACACTCCAAGCATTCAGAATGATGGAACTGTATCTCATAGCTTAATTTTAAAGCGATTCTGGCTTTCTTATTGCTACAGTAAAACCCCTGGAGTCTTATACACTGATGGCTGCCTACACACTCCAGCTGAAGTGTGCTGCATGGTGCGTCTCTTATCTCTCCTTATGCTGCTATTACTTGCTCTTGGGGTGCGCCCTTTGGAAAGAAAGCCCTACGAAAAATTTGGTATCGTTGTGATACTGAAAGGAAACCTCAAGAGACAGAGCTCCTAATCATCGGGGATTATTCCTATAGAACACCCTAAGTACACTATTTTCCCCTCTTCAAATTTCCTCTGAAATTTGGGGATGAAACCGGAAATTCCATTATATGCAGTTATCATGGTGATAAAATATACCTGCATCTTTCTAGTGGGGGTTATTTTCAGCTTTTTTGTACATGTACTTTTCTGCTTATTTTCTTGTTCTATTTTATATGCAACTATTGAACTGCTTTTCCTGTTTTCTCGCTAACGCAATCATAGTTAAAGTTACTTCCATATAAGCTAATAAAAGTGCATCTGCTTGGAAAATTTGTGGAAAAAAAGTCTATAGATTGTATAAAACATATCAGTTTGGTTTTAAATTGTCATGGCAACACTGACGTCTGCAACTTTAAATGACAGAGTTAATATTTGTGGAATGTTGTACTCATAGTATATTTTGGGAAGCTGCAATAAAGAAGAATAAACTATTATTTTAGAATATAAACCTGAGTGACATATGAACGCATCTCCTCACATTTAAATTCATTAAGCATTTAGCACTTGTTGTTTACACCAGAGTCACCTCAGAAAACAGTCTTTCTGATCTCAAATAGCATTTGCTCAAGCCAAACCAAGGCAGAATTTTATCATATTAATTTTATTACAACTCCTGCCTCCCTTCGACCCCAGACATCAGAATTTGTAGGTTTAGTTCAACATATAATTCAGCATATAGGCATTCCCCAAACCTATCATCCCAGTGAAATAAGTAAGATTTTAAACACATAGTATTACAGGATTTTAATATATCAACACAGAAAGTGCTTTTAAGGCCTATGTTTCTGACAGGAAAATATTATGAATCACGCTGATGAGCAGGGTAGCCCAGGACTACCTTGGAGCAGCAGAAGCCAAGCAACAAACAAAGAGCAGAGTACTGCTCAATGGTTAGGCACCGCACTCCTTTTTGCTTCAGTTATTTGAAATGAAAACTATAGGTTTTGCTATAATTAGTTATTAGGACAGAGAAAACTTTATATGCAAGACAATGAAATGAAATGTAAGCCAAACAAAATACCTTCAGCCACTGAATTCTGCTATTAAAAGTGCAATTAGCATTTAAGCTTAGAGTTATCCCTGGCCGTAACTTCAATGCCCAGAAAAGACTGTCCTGCACAAGTCTTCATTTGCAACATATCTTGTAATTTTAACATAATTCAGGAAAAATGCCAAATGCTTATGCAGTCATCTCATAGGGACTGCATCTAACAGTTTCTCCTTTTCCCAGGTTTTCTTTCCTAACCCAGCTGTCACTGCTCTTGATTTGTTTCCACATGCAGGAACAGCTTTAACTTTGCATCTACACAATAAACACAGAAAGTTGTTCAGTGCATTGAACGGAAATGTAGTGTAACGCAGAACAAGGTGTTTGAAATTATTTTCTCTTGGGTTTTCATATTAATTTTTTTACAGCAAACCATGCACATGCGTTAAGTAAATGTAAAAAGCGACAGTGCACCAGAGTTCTGTTAGAGTTTTATCGTGCCTATTAAATACTGTGCTGAATGGATTCACCATGTGAAAAAAAGAGAAGAAAAAGCTTCATTACATAATAGTAGCAGCAGCAACAGTCTGCATTTTTCACTTTACCTTTTAAAATGTTTCTAGACTATTATTTTGGTTTATGGTGATGAAAATGCAAAGCTGTGCAACAGGCAGGTTTGCACAGCAAGTAAAACTGATAAGGCTGAAAGCAATTTTCCGTTTTACAGACTTCAGAGCCAAGGAAAGGCAAATTCCCTTTTTTCAAACCTATAATACCAGCATACCTCTTTACTAAATCCATAAATGAAGGTCAGCATTATTAATATAGTTCTGTATTTTTCATTGCTTAAATTCACTTTATGGATTACTGTAGAGGTTTTTTAAGTAAAATGAGTTTATGGCCAAAATTTAAATGGTGTGAAGAACAATAAAAATTAATCTTCCTCACTTGCTTTTAGTAAAATGTAATCGAAAAGAAAAAAAAAAAGGACTTACAAATTATGCGTACAAATAGAAAGTAATTTCTATTGAGGTAACGGTCTAGAAATCAGCCTCTATACACCCACAAGCATCTATTGACATAACTGAAAGGATTACATAAGTCTAAACAGCATGAATTTGGTAAAACTGAACTTCCTACAACAGTCAAGGGCAGAAGGAACTACAGACACTCTACTTAAAGCTATTAGTAGCGAAAATCTAAGACTTCACATTCATTTTGTGCTCTAAAACTGGCAGGGGAAAAACAAAAATCAGTTTTCAAATATTTTGTTGATGTTTTTGTATCCTATAGTCATGCTTCTGTAGTAGTGAGAATGCAAACTCCTTTACAAGCTGTATTAAGAAAACAGTAACTTCAAACAGTTTGATTTTTTTTTTTCTTTAGGCATAACAGTGAAACATGAAAGAAACAGACTTTAAGAACTGCTTTTTTCCATATATCAAAGAGATAAAGGTTGGACCAGATGATCCCTGAGGTCCCTTCCACCCTGGTATTCTATGAATCTATGATTCTATGAAGATTAGTGTTCTGGGTTTAATTTTTGTTTAAAAAAAGCTTTTTTACCACTGAAAATAAAATATTTGATGCTTTTTGGTGCATGGGATGGCTGTGGGAGAGGGTGTATTTAAAACTGCTTGAGACAACTGACGTCCACATCAACCTGCTGTGAACAGAAGCCAAAAAGTAACAGGAGATAAGAGCCTCAAGAACAACAGGTTTATATTGGAACCATAACTAGAAAAAGAAGAATGGGCAAGATAGGAATGATAAAACAGAATTTGCTTTTCATCTAAATTTAAAACATAGGCTCAACAGGCAAACAAATGGCAAGGAGATGGCATACTCCCTCTATCTGATCTCACGGAGCTCTTGAGAAAAAGAAACTCTACGGGTGGGAAAAAGACTTGTAAGGACAAGTATGGCCTGACCATCACAGATGTTAAGTCTGTGACTCTGAGTGGGAGTCAGGCATGAGATAATGTCATATAGACCTTCATTTGCCAATGGCATAGAGATTTCATGGATAGAGATTTTGGGTATATATACTGACATTTCTTAGAAGTCTCACTTAAGAAAGTAAATCCTTTTATGAATGATATATTGCTATTTCAACATCCCCATCTCCGTTCACAAAACTGCAATTATGTCATTACCTTCAGAGACGCATAACAACTAGCCTGTATATCATTTGAAATACCATTAAAACACTAAATATTAGGAAAGTAATATTCATGCGGAGCAGGCAGCTCAGCATTCAGCTGTGCAAAAGCCAGAAAATATACTGGTGTGTCTTTCTCCTTCCGTTCCCACTCGTGAGAGTGGTGCCCACTTCCTCCATCCTCAACAGCCGCGAGGCTGGAATTTTCTTTTTGGCGTAGTCTGGGAAAGCAATAAAAGCCCTGGGAAAATCCATGAAGGAAAAAATAGTGCTGTAGTCTACACGCTTATGGTAACCATGGCTGACCACAGCCACAGCTGCATGGGGAATTACACTGCTGGCTGGTCCAAAACATCATGGGAGTAGGAGCAAACATGCTGCCCAAGACTGAGGTGATGAAGACAGGGAGGGTTTAGCCTCCTCAGTTCACAGCAGTAAATTCACATTGCGTTAAAGGTAGCAATAAGGCTGACCACACACTATAACCAAAGAGCTGTAAGGACTGGAGAGCCACCTTGCTGCCAGACACCGAACATTCACTGCACTGAACAAGATACAGACAATATGGAAAAATAATCTGATTGATAGAGAGATAGATAGACAGACAGACAGATAGATAGCTCTAAAGATAAGAAGCTCTAAACAAAAAAAGTCAGACACATTTGGCTATTTCATGGTAGCAGAAGCTCCTTAAGCTTGTAGCCTAACTTTTCTTTTTACTTGGCTGAGCAGCCAGCCATTTAAGACAGCTAACAAATGCCACAGACTAAAACAAATAACCAAATTTCTTTTTGGTAATTCAAACAAATGTTCATTTGATTTCCGTTCAGACAAAAAGAGGCATCCAACTGAACCTAAGGATGAGCCACCCCTCAAACATACATTTTCCCACAACTTATGTTGGCATCAGATTTGACATTAGAACTTATGGAAGCAAAAACAACACTGTAATGAGAAGCAATTGTGCAATAGAGATCTTTAAAGGAAGGCTGTTGGCAAAAACATACCCTATATTTCATTTTTTTAAAAGCAATTACCTTGACTGCAGTGGATAATTTCTTCTATCCCAGCAGCCACACCCAGGAAATCACAACAACCACTCAACAAAAGCAGTTCAGAAAATGAAATTATTCAACAGAATTTAAGGGGTAGGATCTCCCTTCTCCCATCCTAGGTAGGATATCATGTATAGATTTTCAGCAGTTTCCTCCCACTGCTCTTCTGAAAGATGACAGATTCATTTTTGTGGATATTTTTTCGACTTCTCAAATGAAGGCACAAAGAGAAAGTAATGTGTATGTGTCAAATTTGTGTACTATGTTATCAAACTAAAATTGACAAGAGATATGGTTGCTAGATTTCCTGATGGACGTAAAAACACCTTGACGAATCCACTTAGGAGAGATACAAGATTTTTTGAAGATTGTCTCACTGAGCCCCCAGATCATAATACAGATACTCTCTGTAGTAGAGGTTTATAAAGTACATAAAGAAACCATCTGGAATATCTGTGATTACAACCAAATTTTCCAGACTGCTGCCAACACTTCATCACTAACACTGATCTTGCAATGCTGTGAACAAGAATGCCTCCTACCTAAAGACATGGAAAACTCAGGAAGCCTAGGAGACAGTTTCTTAATTTAGGATCAAGAAACAATCACCATCTGGGGAAGACCATCACATTTTGTGGTAACAAAAAGCTGGAAATCACCTGTACAGAAACTATAATTTCAGATTTTAGCAGAGAAGAAGAACTGGCATCTATGATGCTTCTTTTTATGAAAGCCAAACAAAAATACTTTCAAAACCTAAATGTGACATTGCATGGCACTGGAGGACTTTCAGTACCATGAATTAAAATTTGGACAACTAAAAATCTGTTGCGACAGATTCCTTTTAAAGCCCAAAGAGAACAACCTCATCTGGAACAGTAACTGTCAAAAACATCTATTTCGAGCACAAGCTCCAGCACACTTAGCTAGTAAATAAATAATATGGCTCAATTTTAAAATATTAGCAAAGGGCCAGCTATTCATTCAAGAAGCTTGTTCTAATAAAATAATGTGATGCAGTGCATCTTTGATTAGCAACAAAAAAGAAACACGTGCACAGCATCTGACCCAAAGCTTACTGAAGTCAGTAGGAACTTCAGAGCCTTCCCAAACTAAAATAAAGGAGTTGCATATGCCAGGAAACACAATACAGTATTCTAACATTATTAAGAAATTTTATCCTTAAACAAAACAAACAAAAAAACCACCAAAAAGAAGGAAGCTTTTAGAATGAAACATGCTAAACTCAGCTGCGCACTCTAACCCAGAGTGATCATTTCATGTTGCAAAATCAATCTCTAGCAATGGCTAAAATGTATGGGGAAAAGCATAAAAAAAGCACATAGAACTGACGCTTCAGCTACACACTTGCAGCTCTCGAGCATTTCACTGAGCAAATCCTGAGCCAAAAAGCCTATCTAGGTCTCCCTATTTAATATTTACCATTGAAACTGTACTTCACAAAGTCGCTGTATCTTTTTTCCTCCCACTCGCACTTAAGGCCTCCACAACATCTCATGCTCTACAATGTGAGTTCTACAACTTCCTTCTTCACTGAAAAACAAAAAAAAACAACACCAAAAACCTAAAATCTCCTTTGTGTTAAACTCCGGTCTGTGACCACTTCATATATGAGAAACAAAAATTGTTGTTTTCTATTAAACTTTTATGCTAATTGTGTGTTCTAGTCTACCAGCTGCCTTTTTGCCCTCGCCCCGAGACTGAAGAAATGTTGATGATTTAGGTTTTCTTCAAATGTCTGCCAGTCTGTGCCTGTGACCACCGGGTATGCTCTACGGGCCTGTGTAGCATTCAAGCTATGCGTGCACCATAGTAGCCTTATATGTTTTAAATTGGTCCAAAATTCCCTTTTTTCACAATCCCCAAAATTCCGTTTCTCTTTTTAATCCCACCAGCACCGAGACGGTGTTTGCAGACTTGCAATGACTCCCAAATCAAGCAGTACCAGCCTCTTGTGGTACATGCACAGTTATGGCTTCGCTCAGCTTCACGATTACCATCATTTTGCATTCATCAACACTGACTTTCATCTGAATTTATCTTTTAGACCACTTAATTGAGGACCATTCTGTTTTAGTCACTTGTTATTATTCATCCCAAATTCAAGTGTCTTTTTAAAATAATGAGTTTCTATAAATTTGAGCTAAAATTCATTTTACTGACACTGTTAACTTGAGACAGTTTTCCACTTATTCCTTGTAAATAATGGCTCATACAAAAGAATTGCTCTGACCTCATTCATAGAGGATATTAATGCAAATAGTTCATTAGTTCTTCTGGCGGGCACTTATCCTTCCTAAGTGCTCTAATTATACCTTGATCAGGTTTTTTCAACACCACATTCCTGCAGGCCTCTTGCTTCCAATGAGTTTAACTCCTAGTTTTATGCTTTTAGCAAACTCAAAATAATTAAAGTAATTCCCTCAAGATAATTTTTCAATCTTTCTTATCAAAGCTTACTTCTAAGCCTGCTAGGCTCACGTTCTTTTCCATTCTCCTTACCTGGACACAAGTACTTTTTAAATAATAGTTGGGTTCTGGATTTGATTTTTCTTTTAACTATTTTTATTTATTTTACTTTTAAGTATTACATGGGTTTTGAAGCAAAATTTTATGTGTTTGTGTTGGGGTTTTTTTGGAAGGGAAGGTAAAGAAGGAAATCGAATACTGGCAACAGGGCATGTTCGTTTAACTGGACACCAAGGGCATCTTTTTTTTTTTTTTTTTGAGGATACCAGCAGGAGAGAATGAGAACTTCTACCAGAAGCAGCTGAATAAGAAGATGCATAAACCACACTAGTTTCTAACGTTCTGGTAATCTCTTCAGAAGAGTTTCCTGCCAGATGGTTTATAGCATCAGGTTAAATATTTTCTGGTTCTTTCAAGTATCACCTGAAGAAGAAGAATTTTAAAAAATAAAAATAAACCCAACCAAAACCTACTCTCCAGGATCTTGTCTGCGTTCTAGATAAATGGAAAACCAAATTTCATCTGTGATAATATTAATTCCATGCTAACAAGCTTTTTCAAAACCTGCTCAGTGGTACAAAAAATACCGCAGCAGTGACCAAGTAAAATTTGAGGCATGCTAGAGAAAATGCATGTTGTAGCTATTGGAAATCATCTCTGTCAAACACTTCCATATCAAGCACAGAAAGTATCCTTTATTATCCAGTTTGGATGACAGAAATTAATCATTCCTTTTGCACTGCAGTATCTGTCTGTGAACTGGATGCTCTTTTAGTGAAATCACTTATGGAACTATAACGTATAAATCTGCGTGGCCTGCAAGTATAAATTACCCAGGACATCCTGATGGAATTTCAGATAGTTCACTTCAAGTCTCAGTGATTCTTTTAACTTCTAGATGGAAGAGGCAATCTAAACACGAAGAAAATGCTGCTTTTATTCGTCATTAATTTAGGGAAAACCTGCTTTGTACAGCAGACTTTAAAAGCATTCACTTCAAAAGCATGAAATTCTACAGGCAGAACAACATCACAATCACCTCTATGAAGAAACTGAACGCACCACATTTCCTACATGCATGCACGTTTCCATCACTTCAATAACATCTACCAGGACGATCCTAGAATCATAGAATCTTCATGGTTGGAAAGGACCTTCGAGATCATCGAGTCCAACCATACACTCACACAAAAAAAACCCCTACAATCTCTGCCACTAGAGCATGCCCTGAAGTGCCAAATCTACACGTTTCTTAAATACCTCTAGGGATGGGGACTCAACCACCTCCCTGGGCAGGCTGTGCCAGGGCCTGACCACTCTTGCAGTAAAGGAATTCTTCCTAAGATCTCATCTAAACCTCCCCTGCCGCAACTTCAGACCATTTCCTCTGGTCNACACTGCTGCCTCATGTTAAGCTGTCTGTCCACCAGCACCCCCAGGTCCTTTTCTGCTGGGCAGCTTTCTAGTCACTCTTCCCCAAGCCTGTAGCGTTGCTTGGGGTTGTTGTGACCGAAATGCAAGACCCGGCACTTGGCCTTATTAAACCTCATACAATTGGCCTTGGCCCATTGATCCAGCCTGTCCAGGTCCCTCTGTAGAGCCTTCCTACCCTCAAGCAGGTCAACACGCCCACCTAGTTTGGTGTCGTCTGCGAACTTACTGAGGGTGCACTCAAGTCCCCAGCAGACTTTATTATTCAAGACAATCAGAATTCTCAACCAAAAGCAACGTACTTAGACCACTGAAGCCTCATGTCCTACCTGATATTTTTAATAATGAAATGCTTAATTAAAAAGCCATACATATGACACCTTACCTTTGACGCCATACGCATGAACAGTGAGTTTTGATCCTCTGCTGTTCTCATCTTTTCATTTTTGACCAAATCCTTCAGGTTCATGCTATCATCATCCTGAAAATACCTTACTCTTTCTTTATCTATATGAGTAGGGATCTGGAAACAAACATATTGAAAATAAATATCAGCCTAGTGAGAAAGATCAACTATAAAATCCAGATTCTAATAATTTCAACGAGTTTAAAGAATCATGAATCAAGCTAAGACATCTGAAACAATTGGGCCTGCTGCTTCATTTGGCCTAAGGAAAAGGACATCTTCCCCTTTCTTCAATTGCATCAGTACATCTAAATAAAAATATAGCCTCTTCCCACAGTTGCTATACCCTGTATATCCTTAGGCTATCAGAGCTACAACATTACGACTCAGGAAAGACGTACAGTAATTCACTGAAACAGTTAATCAGCTCACAAAAATTGAATATTCCAAAAAGTAATCTGCATTATTTATGGAAGCTTTTGAGTCAAGTCACAGACACTACTGAAAACTTGCATAAATGTGGTACCTCTGCTGGGAAATGTTGCCATCTTAGAGTGCACAAGAGAACAGTTTGTACTTTAGGGCAGGACTAAACTAAATCCTGAAGAAACACAGGATGGCCATTAACATAAAGCAAGATGGAATTTTCCAAAATGGAAACAACAGGAGGACGACATCCAATTCCTCACCCTCTTGTGCCTTTCACTCCCCCACAGCAGTGTCACAAAACTGATTTGTCCTACTAATCAAGAACATACTTGCTAGAAATATAAAGTATTGTCATCTCTTATCTCAAGAAGACCAAAATATTAGTTTATTTACTGTTGCAAGCAAAACATAAAGATTAAAACACTGCTCCAGCCTCCAGGCTTCTCACTGTTCCCCAAAGTACTTTGTTACAAAGACTAGGTCATAATTTTTATTATCAGCAGTAGCAGTATTTTTGATCAGGAGAAAAGCAAAGGAAAATTAGCCGCTGAGACCTGAGTATCTCAGTAAAATCTTTCTTATTTTGGAAATATTCACCTCTTCTAATCTTCATTATTTACATAACTTTATGTAATAAAAGCTACTTGGCTAAGAGACTGTGATAATTTGAAAGACTCACTTTTCCTTGAATGTGCATTTAAACAAGCCCTAAAGTGATCCCTAAGGAAACGTAGTCTGAAAATAAACTTAATATATGCTTAATAAATATGTACTCTAACACTTAATTACAATCATCTTCCGAAAGGAACTTTTTAACTACCTGTTGACATTCTGATAAGACACTCATATTAATTATGGTATCACAAAGCTACAAAATCATTTCAGAATTACACTCCAATATGCACATTTTTAAAACTTACCATCTGTCGCTTTCTCCGCCCTCCTTTTGGCTCCTGTGGTTCAGTTGGTGCGGTCACAGGCCATGCCCTTCCACTTTGATCTGTTCTGACAAGGACCACTTGTTCGTCTTCTTGATGGCTTGAAGCCTGTGTCAGGTTTTAAGATATGTTTTAAAACAGATGATACAGATAAAACCAAAAGAAACACCTAATCCACACTAAGTAAATTTTTAAAATTCTAAAGAGTAAATAACAAATTCTTTACATTTTGTATGATCGTTATAATTCAAAGCAGACAGTATTACTTTACACAAGGTATTCTTTTCCACATTCAAAAAGAACAGAATTTTAAAAACATATTCGGCTAGTTAAGTGCAGAGCTAACAAATCCTTTCCAAAAAGAAGGAAGTTTGTATCCTTGGTTCTTTCTCATAACACTTCATCCTCAGACGAAATACAACGCTTCTGAAGATTTAAAAAGGTGATATTGAATTAATATACAACACCACCAATATAACAGCATATTCCTGAAAACCATCTGAAAAGCTGCAGCATGTTACCACTTCTGGGCTTTTTGTGGATTGGGGGTGTTGGGGTTTTTTTTGTATTTTTTTCCTTCCAAAACTTGGCTAACAAACTAGCCAAAATGTGAGCTATCACTTTTCAACACATTCCATTAGATCAGACTTTCGTTTCCTACACTGCACTTACCACCAGCACAGATCACTTTTATCACAATGTAATACTGAAAATTTTTTAATCTTAATTCTAGGATATGCAGAATAGGAGACACACAGCTCAACACAAGTATCTCTCTCTATGGTTAAGAACAAACAGATGAGTAGATGTATATTGATTATTTAGGTCAAATTAAATTATAGACTGAGGCAGAAATGACAACATTTAAATCATCTGTTTGTGTGTTGAAAAATACGGAAACAAAAACAAGCTTTTACCTGATGTACACCAAATAAGTTTGGATGGCAAGCACATTCAGTCTCACATGAACTACACTTGTACTTAATTACTGCTTCTACATACCAAAAAAAATTTGGGAATCATGAGGAAGGTATCTTCTAAACCTGACTAAAACAAGCTCTTTAAGTGCTGGAGATGTGAGGTGAGAGGAACACACAGGACAAGGCAACAATGGAAGCTTTCCATACACTTACTCTTGGTCCTCATGGTGGAATGGAGCCACCAGTTCACCTGCTGAAGAGCAACACAGTAGGGCACAAACAATGCAGACTTCAAATGCATTGAGGACATGTAGGGGCACAAATGCTGAACAAACTGACTAGGAGTGTTGCTCTACTGAATTTTCTACTCCTAAATCTAACAAACCAGCCTGATCAGGAACATGGAAGACAGCAGCTGCCTTGGCAGCAGCAACCACGACACAGGGGAGCTTAAGATTCTAAGGGAAGTGAGGAAGGCAAGTAACAGAACAAAGAAAAAGCCCTGGATTATAGGAAAATGGACGTCAGCTTATTCGGGGATCTGCTTGGCCGAGGCAGGTGGTTGAGTCACCATCCCTAGAGGTATTCAAGAAACGTGTAGATCTGGCACTTCGGGGCATACTCTAGTGATAGAGATTGTAGGGGTTTTTTTTGGTGGTGTGTTTTGTTTTGTTTTTTTTTTTTCTTTTGTGTATATGGTTGGACTCGATGATCTCAAAGGTCCTTTCCAACCATGAAGATTCGATGATTCTATGATCTCATGAGAGACGGTCATGAATGACAAAAGTGCCCAAGAGAGCTGGCTGATCTTCAAGGACAACCTCCACAGAGGATAAGAATCCTTAATCGTGCACATGCAATTTGTTACACCAATTTAGAAGAACCGCAAAAAAGTCATTTTCAAAAGATCCCATAAACTAGTAAGATTGCAGAGGGAAATGGGCAACTGAAACAAGCTTAAAGCATTCATTCTCCTAAAACTGCTCTAGCTCTGGACAAAATATGGTGTTTGCCTAAATGGGGAACTTCTAACGAAGCTCAAAATCAAAAAAGAATCTTACAGAAGGTGGAACCTGAGACACGTTACCCAGGAGGACCACAGAAGCACCTTCCAGGCATGCAGGGATAGAATTAGGAAAACTACAGCTGAAGCTGAAACTAGCAAGAGATGCAAAGAACAAAAAGAAGGGACTTCATTAGCATACTGGATATCCTTCTACAAACAAGGACAACACAGACCCACTGCTGAAAGAGAGGAAAGACCTAGTGACAAAGGACATGAAAGAGGTTAAGACACTCAATATCTCACCAGTCCTTACCAGCAAGGTCTGCTCTCAGGCTTCTCGGGCCCCAGTGCCTAGTGGTAGAGTTTGGAGGACAGAAGTACTATCTGCAAGGAAAGAAGGACCTACCCAAGGACAACTTAACCAAACTGGAAACATGCTAGCATATGGATCTAGACAGGATGCATGTGTTATGGTGGACATGAGGTCTCTCCCTATCACATCTGAAGATTAGTGGTGACCGGTGGATGCCCCTGGAAACAGGTAAATATATACAGTAACCTTCAAAAAGATGAATAAGAAACACCTGGGAAACAACAGGATGACCACCCTCATCTCAGTCCCCAAAAACTTACAGAACAATTCCTCATGGAAGCCCCTTCCAAGCACATGAACAGCAGCAAGGTGACTGGCAACAGCCAACATGGATTTGCAAATGGCAAATCACACCTGAGAAATGTGTCCTCTGCAGTGAGATGACTGGTTCAGTACACAAGAAAATACCAGGGAGGCTGTTCACCTTGAAGTTTGCAAGGTTTTTAATGCAGTCTCATAATATTTTTGTTGCCAAATTGGAGGGATATGTAGACTGCAAGATGGGTGGGAAACTGGATCACTAGGCTGAAAGAGTAGCTGTCAATATTTCAAAGTCTAACTGGCACTACTCGTAGTTTAACGAGCACATTGTTACATGCCATTCCTCAGGGACTGATCTCTATCAACACAACTTAACTTGAACACCCTGGACAATGGAATAGAAAGCGCTCTCGGCAAACAAATTTTTGGAGACACCAAATAGGTAAGATGGGGACATGGCAGATAGACTTGAGGGTAGGGGTGCCATTCACAGGGAACTAAATAACCTGAAAGAATAGGCTGACAGGAACCTCAAACAAATGCTAAGTCTTGCACCTGCAGACAAACTCATGCATTGGCAAAAGTTGAAGACAGGCTAGAGGGCATCTCTAGAAAAAAGACTCGCGATCTTTAGTTGATAGCACGTCAAAAAATGAGTTTGTGAGCCAGCTAATCACATCCTGAGCTGCATTTTCCATCTCCTAGATTGTAGAAAGTAATGAGAATTCTAGAGGACAAAATGCTACCCTTAATCGTGCACATGCAATTTGTTACACCAATTTAGAAGAACCGCAAAAAAGTCATTTTCAAAAGATCCCATAAACTAGTAAGATTGCAGAGGGAAATGGGCAACTGAAACAAGCTTAAAGCATTCATTCTCCCAAAACTGCTCTCGCTCTGGACAAAATACAGCAGAAAAACATTCTGAAATAACTCTTATTTTTTTTATGATATAAGTATGTAGCCTTGAAACACGGATGAAATAATCAGTTTTGTCAAATACTAAAAAATGTATATAGAAAGTTATTATTTCCCCCCTCCGTAAAACAGAAACCAGTTATCTTGTAAACGTATTTTCAGATTAACATCTTTCGTACTATCAATTAGAAGTTTTTCGGCAATTTTCTACACTGTATTTTAATATTTAACATTGTTACAGATACAAAACAGTCTTCAAGCAGACTTCCTGTGTTCTTTATATAGAACATAATACAACTGCTTATTTACATTGGATGTAGAACTTTGCAAGCCTCCACATTGCCTTTGCTTTCCTTGTAATCAACAGATATCAGTAAGAAATCTTTTATTCTTAGCAAAAAACAGTTTGCTTACTGTTATTATTGTGGTCAACAAGTTCTAACCTGTTCTCTTTAATGAGACAAACAGTGCTAAATGCACATCTTACCATCTATTTGACAATTACTATTACCTGACAAAGCCTTTTTATGACCTATGAGCCAACAAAAAGATGGTTATGGTTTTGGTTTTTTTTTTAATATGCTTAATGTAACTGGGCTAAGAGTTCAAAACTTCTAAACAGGAACTACCTGATCTAGAAACAGCGCAATCGGTCAACTGAATTCTTGGTCCGACATACACCTTTTATGTAAACTGAATGAAGTCCAATAGGAAACTAAAGATGAATAGTGTCATTTTCTTTTCATTATCTCTATCAGCATTCTGAACACAATTATTTTTTTTGCAATACCGGAGTTCACAAAGCCCCATGTCCCAGGACCTAAACCAATAGAAGACAGGACCCAGAACTAGTCCTCTGATTTGTTCGAGTTTTTTAAACTTTCAATTCAAACTTGAAAGGCATATCACTACTGAAGAGGTATCACAAGAGCCATGTCACAACTTACATAGAGATGCTATCAAAAAAAAGTGCACGTCCATTCTGCATGATGCTTCTAACCTATTTCAGCTGAAGGAGAGAAAAGAAAAAAACACCAACAAAACCCTCTACTAGCTATGACTGACAGTTCTTCTGACATTATTTTACAAAGAGGAAAAACAGAACAGCTGTGAACACATTAAATGCTGGATATCAGAAACAAAGAAGTTGACAGGGTGGTCCTTACCATTAGACACAGATACAGAAGGTTAATATGAAAACTACTGGTAATGTTGACTTTTCCTTATCAGAAGCCAGGAAGCAAGCTGTCAATTCCCTGGCTTCAGTTCAATCAGTCAGCCAGCGACAGGTGAATGGATAGTAAAATCATTATGACTCATATGAACACAGAGGAGACTCCTCAGTTTCCTTGTACAATAGGAACATTTTGCCAGATAGTGTAAATCCTTATTATATGGGGAATCTTCAGAACTGTAAGACCACAAGCAAACACTTGCCTCAAGGAATTACCTACAAGTGAGGTCATCTTAGTTTGGACAGAAAAGTGTAATCCTCAAACTCCTTGTCTACCCTTCAGCACTTAAGAACTTATGGGCACCTAAGTTTTTATCAGTAGAGTTCTAGAGTCATAACACAGAATCATAGAATCATCTAGGTTGGATGGGACCCTTAAGAACATAAGAGTCCAACCATCAAACTAACACTGCCAAAGCCACCTATCAAGTTATGCCTCTAAGCATGCCCAAAACTGTTCCCATTTTGCCAGAGACGGATGGCTTAACACCTATTCCATATCCAAACCCAACTAGAATGCATAGAC
This sequence comes from Stercorarius parasiticus, assembly GCA_013396915.1. Taxonomy (NCBI): domain Eukaryota; kingdom Metazoa; phylum Chordata; class Aves; order Charadriiformes; family Stercorariidae; genus Stercorarius; species Stercorarius parasiticus. The sequence goes on along the minus strand of VWZL01004489.1, from coordinate 118,289 downwards.
TGAGCAGCCTTATCCCTCAGTTTTACCCCTGCTTGGCTTAGTTCACATCCAGTGCTCATTAACACTCTTGAGTTCATTATAACGAGCTGTGGTCACAGATTTCATTCAGAAAAATAAACCCTTTTATAAAAATGTTCTGGAGGAAAATCATTCACTCAGGTGGGAGGTTTAACTTCAATGCAGCTCCGGAAAACTACAAATCTATCTCCCACGACTTCTCTACCCACCAAGCAGAGAGAGGAGGCGGCGACAGCCTGGAATACCTGTACAGCAGGAGTGAAGAACTCATTAAGCCAGACAGAATTTACCAGCACTTATGAAAATGGTGCATTATCATATAGCTCAGTGATGAAGGCACTCCCATGGATTCCAGTCCTTCAGGCAAAATACCAGGGAGATGACTGAATTATCCCATTTCCCAAGTGACTGCTTAAATACTTCAGTTATTATACTTCAGCTATTACAAACTCCATTTCTAAGTATTTACAGTTTCAGCTTGGACTATTGTTGCCAGCTCCCTAAAAGTAAAGGACAGGAATGCTAAGTATTTAACCTTCTGAAAAGATTAATAATAATAAAAAAATAATTAAAAACCCTGAAAGCCTCTTGATTACACTACAAAGATGTTTAGGTAAGTCAGTTGATTTAATTAGAGCAAATAATGGGAATATCGCTAAATCTGGTGATATTAGGACAGCCTTTGTCAAATCTTATAAACCTCTTTATTAATCTCAATTTGAAGCTATTTTCCACCAAGCAACCGATGTCTGCTTTACATCTGCCATCCTTGCTTAATGAAAGCTTGTCCCAGAAACCCCAATAAAGTCTGAAAATTCTGTAGATATTGAAGTATGCTAACTTCAATGGCTTAATATATTTTTCCAAGAGAAGTCACACAAAGATAGAAGTTATGGACCAAAAAGCTGCCGAGGTAAGAAAAACTTCTCTCTTCTGTATCAGCAAAGGCAAATCTCATTTCACAAAGCAAACCAAGATGTCCAACAATGGTCTGGCTCCAATAACAATAATCATATTTTCAGAGAACATACATACAATACTACTTATTTCCAGCATCAGCCAGATACCTGCCTCACCTGTTACTTTTTCACAAGATAAGGTGTCTTCCCTCTATTGGGAGAAAAGGTGATTCATTGCAACAGGAGAAAAAGGCTGTGTGCCTCCACCCCACACCCGCCATGTGCCAAAGGTCAAACCTGGCTGCAGAAAGAGACAACCAGGGGGGGACACTGTGTTTTCATGTGATCACTGTGCTGTTCCAGACAGGTGAGAGACCTAGTTATCACTACAGCATTAAAAGCACTATTAATTTGAAAGCAGCAAGAGGTACACCACACTTAAATGGAACATAAAGGCAAATGAAGTATTCTGGATATAATAACAAACAGGTAACCAATGCAAGCTGCTAGGGCATCGGTCGTTTCCTTCTGCGTGTTAAAAAGAAACCCAAACAAAACATGCAGACATTTGTAAATATTATAATGCTTAAACAACCCATAACTTAGCAAGGCTCAGTACTGTGACAGAAGAGTAGAAACAATTTTAAGTTAAACGAGTTGGGGAAGGGAAAAGACAAAGAAAAAGCAAAGTTTTAAAAACCAGAATGAGAAGAGGAAAAAAAGTTTCCTAAAGAGTACTTCACTTGACAACAAGAAATTCACCCATGTGCAACATCTGGCTGAAATAAGCACTAAACCCTATAGACATTAGAGCAGCAATGCTGCTTGGCTCAGCAACTGCACAGAATAGTAAAAACCAGATTGTCATGTCAACTTACAAGTATCTAATTCCATTTAAAACATCCATCCCCAGGTTTAAGTGTCTTGACTAAAATGTTTAAAATAGACATTTCAAAAAGGATGCCATTGTTCATCAGCCTATTATTTTCCCAAAATGAATACAATTCACAAGGTGTTCTACATGTCAGAAAAAGCAGACTTTATGTGCCTCTGAAGACAGGCTCAAAATGTTTAATCCTAACAACAGCTGCAGGTTTTTTTTTTTTCCTCATTCCTGCATGCCAACACACTGACATACAGGCAGTAGAAGAGTATCTTCTGGATCTGAACTATGGAATGAGTCGGGGTAGGGATGGAAACTTGGTAAAATAGAGCTGCCTCTGTGCCCACTCAAATGCTTCTCCTTTCTCTTAATGCATCTGGCAATTTTTCACTAAGTTTCCATCCTCAGGAGGGTCAACTGTTTCACTTCAAATATTACACTCCCCATAGGTTGCTACCAAACTTAAAACATCTGGCTGAAGGTCAAGAAAAACAGAATACAGCAATCAAACCCGTAAAACCCAATTTTTTTTCCAAAATGCCTTTTATAGACTAAAAGAAGAAAAATGACAAGTCTGACCATAAATTATGATTAACTTCTGACATGGAAGTATGATTTTGGACGTGCTTCTGGAATGTTTTTAAGTAAAAGTATCGTGTTTGATACAAATATCAGTGGTTTGTTTCCATGTCTAACGATCACCTACATAAATAGGCATATGTTTCCTTCCCACCTTTGTACTGTTTAAAACAGCAGAGTTTGCTCTAGTTCTGCCTCAAAAATCACTTTCTCAGCTTCCCGATAAATGGCATTCCATGAGGTCCTTCAGAGTTGTCTATTTATTCTAGCAATAACCAATTCAAAATTGAACATACCACTGGAACATTTCGTTATTTTAGCACGATATAAAACTCAGTAGCTGCCACCAAACACTAAGCTGCTATTAAGCTGCTGTTTGTAGAAGTAGGGCTTGGAGATGCAGAATGGTTCACAAACCAAGTAAACTTACACTTTGTGGAAATAAACAAGCATTATACTGGAACATACACATGAGATGTATATACATGAGATCTCCAGTGACCTTGGAAATGCAGAATGGTTCACAAACCAAGTAAACTTACACTTTGTGGAAATAAACAAGCATTATACTGGAACATATACATGAGATGTATGCCAATGTAAGCTGGCTTGTGTGGGAATACTTCCCTTTTTCCACATGCAAGACTTCAGATGGCCTCACACCCTATTTGGGATATCACACTTCAACAAAGATGCAAACTTAACAGGATAGAAACCGGAAAAAAGCAAGAAGAATGGCTAGAGAAGAAAAAGTTATTTAAAATTAGGGAACACATGCTGGTAGGCTGCAAAACCTCAACAGGTTTTGTCAAACAGACTATGTGATGAATAAGAGGAAAACCAAAAGGTTTAAATTACAGACGAAATACAAGTTAGGTATTAAAAAAGGTTTTTCTAACATTAAGGACTGTAGAGCAACAGTACAGTTGCCTAGGAAGAATATGGAATCATCATCATCATGTTTTCTTTTTTTTTTTAAAAAGCAAGAAGGACTAGAAAACTACTAAAAACCATAGATTCATCGTGTACAATGAAACTACAGAGGAAGACAGTAGGCCATTAGAAATTTGTAATGAGAGATTTCAGCAGGCTCCCATTTACACAACATGAAATGATGCAGAGAATAAACATTTAGATATAAAACATACTGAATTCTTTGAGTCAGAAGCCTACAGCTGGCAGGTTTGGGGGTTTTTTGTGATTTTTTCTTTTTTCCTAATTTCGAAGAGTCCAGAGTCCTGACAGAAAGTATATGAGTGACTATAAGGAATTTAACATTCCAGAGAAAAGGAAAAGGCAAAATATTAATAGTAATATTTACCTTTAGAAGACAAAGTACAAAAAAGCTGTGGTCCATCAAAGAGAAATTAAAAGGGGCAGATAAGAGGTTAAAATAATTATGGACAGCACGAAGACTAATGTGAAGTCATGTTAGAGACTAAAACTAAATGCATACTATGAACCAAGATGGATCCAATGGATCAAATATGGCAGACATGATTATGCATAATATTAAAGAAATTATTAGAGGTAAAGACATCTTTCAGAAGTTAAAATCCTGTCTAAATAGAACTGAATCAAAAACACAACATAAATATACAAAGTTAATTGCATTAACACAAAAAGGCAAGGTAAAAGTTGATTTTGAGGAGGATCTTACAAGAAATACGAAAGCTATTTATGAACACATCATAAACAGAAAGCTTTCTGTCAGAAAAAAAAAATCATTATAGCAGTATCAGAAGATGACATTTGAAGAATAAATTAATTATTTGCGTTCTAAATGTAAGATTTTCCTATTCCCCAACATTTAAAAAAAAAAAAAAACCCAGAATAAACTTCAGGAATCATCTTCAAATTGAAATGACAGTAAAAGGAGCTTTCAAGCAAGTTGCCATGAAGAAATGATTTTCACTAGAGGTCCCCGAAAGAATGCCAATACATAAGCATCCCTCAGCATGCATTACAGCACTCAAATAGGCCTCAGTACAAAAATAATGGAGAGTGGTTAAGTACAACATAAGCCTTTAAGATGTGCCAAAGGCTGATTCTGGGAATTACGGGGTGATGCATCTAATATTTGTAATAGAAAAACTCACAAAAATGTAACAAAGAACAGAATTCTCCTGCACTTGAACAAACATGGCATACTGGGAAAGTGCCTTTGCAGGGAAAAGCCATGACTCACAGAAGTATTACACTTTTCTGAAGGATTTAATGTGTGGATACAAATCTACTTAAAACTCTCATTTTATCTGTTTATATTTTCTTTACACATTTATAGGCTTGCATTCCTACGACTGTATGACCTGGTACACAGTAACACCCACGTGCCATTCAGCTCAGCACAAGAATGGAGTAATTACTTTCCTTCTTACTAACAAACCGTTAAATCATCCAGGAGACCTTACAAATGTGCCCAGGAACTGTTACCATCTTTTATAAAAGAGGTAATAATTATCTTCTTGTGCTTTATGTAGAGATTCAACTGTGTCTGGCTTTTTGCTTCTCTTTTAACTTCCTTTTAACATCTGGAGAGCATATTATTTCTTCATGCAGTGGCATGGCATTAAATAGCTTTAAACCTCTCAAGTTTCTGAATTAATGACTTCTCTTAATAAATATTATTAAATATTAAACATATTAAGCTATATTATAAGCAGAAATTTTTGTGATAGTAATAATTATCAATTACTAATTATATTCAGATAAATATTATCACTATATATAAAGTACAATATAGGTTTAAAAAGATATATATTAAAGTACTTTAAATGAGATACATATTATTAAATGTTAAAATTGAAACTGGAGAAGAGGTTCAGTCGCCATCCCTGAATCTTGTGATGAGTACTGCACAAACAATGTAATTTACAGTCTCTAATGAACAAAGACAGTGTGTATTCACAGAATGAGAGGGGAACTGTTTGTTGCCATTAATTAATGAACATGAATTATTACTTCAGGCCAATTAAATACGCAAAGTACACAGTTGTTCTCACCAAACGTACAAACCACTATACAGCGATTAACACCCAAGTGAACAAAACAAAGCAGACAAGTCTGGTTTTGAAAGATAAATGCTTAAAATTAAATGCATAAATAAATAAAATGCAGTTCTAAAAAATATTTTTGAACTCCCCAGAGATGATGTCTGTTCCATAATCCAGCAGGAGGAAATGAAAAAGCTCCACCACCAGGTGCACAAGCTTAATTTGAGGAACAGACACTGGCGTAGCTGAACAAAGGGAGTAAGCAGGGAGTAACATCCTGAATAGGATCTACTCAATTGGAACTTGTTTTCAATGTTAATAGCTAAAGAGAATAAAATATATTTTAAGAGTCAGTATATTGTGGGATAGGGAGCAACTGGAGCTAGGGAAACCAAACATCTTTTTTTTAATTACTGAGCCAACAAAAAGCTGCATGCTCCATGGCTGAGAGCTGTCTGCGTTTACCAAGAGCTACACTAAAGTGGTATAAGCACAGTGTAATGACAGAATAACAAAGCTCAGCAACAGTCTTCAGCAAGGAACAAACCTCTACAACCTAGTTGTGGACAAATTAGACGCTGGATTAAGCACACAACCTGTTTCATTTCTCTTACAGCCTATGGCCAATGGAAATGTTTTGAATATTGTCTTATTCCTCTACTGGAAAAGTCTGCCCTTATAATACCAAATAAGCGTCTAGAAGACATCTAGCACTTCTCAGCATGCTGGATGTAGCTATTTCTTCCACCCACTGTCTCCCATTCTCTTCCATTACTCTTTCTTCTCCCATTTCAGTCACCCCTCTCTTAGGTTCTCAGGTTGCATTTACACACGACCGCCACAGTTATCTGCAGGATGAGTGAATCCCATTTAGAAGGAGCATCTGCCTCCTTCAGCGTTGGCTATTTCTAAGGGCACATCTCATCACTGAGGAGTCACTCTAGTCGTTACCTGGAGTCCCCAAGTAACAGGTTTCAAAGCATCTAAGCTACCCTTCAGGCTCTGACATTTGTTGTGAATAATGGAACCGTCAACTTCAAGGTGAGGCTTATAAAATCCACAGGTAGACCATTCTGCATGGCACAACCAAGGTTTGGATCTCACAGCAAGATGAAATTGAAATTGCTGTCACAGGTCTGTAACAGCAGTCCACTGTATAAAACTTGTATCTTTGATTTGGGTTTCTTATAGCAGAAAAAAAATAAGATTAAGGGAAATAGCAGCATGAGGAATGGAAGCAAGAGCAAACTTCTACCTAGGTTAAAAATTTAGTATTTCAAGAAAGACTTAGTAAACATAGTAATAAACATCACTATTACAACTTCAAAAGGTATTAACCTAATATAGAAATGGAAATAAAAAAAGGTTTTACAAGATCAGAAAGTTGGTCTGCCATAATCAGGACCTTGTGCTTAACAGTGAGGAAAAGCATTGGAAAACCTAATGCAGGCTGTAACCCAGAAAAGAGCTAGCCTACGTAAGAGGATCTTCATCAGGTTTATATAGGTTTATATATAAAGTATGAGACTAAAAAATAAAAATAAAAAAACCCAAACCATAGCTTCTATTTATAAGCGAAAACATTGATTATTAGAAAAGGATTAGGTACTTAGATAACTACTGATTTTCTGTTCTCTATCCTTTCTTGCCCCAAGTCAGTGAGTGACACAGGTTAATAACATGTTTTGTAAAAAACTTAATTTCATCTTATTGATATAAAATCAGTTGCCCTTTTAATGCAACAATTCTTTGTTCTCATATTACAAAAATGGGGATTTTAGCTAAACTGTTCATTACTCAGAATAAGTAACCTGACCTTCTTAACCTTTCCTCTTTATATTGAATGCCTCCAATCATCGCTGCATTCAAAAATCTTTCGATTTGCTCTCGCTACTTATTTACTTAGAGCATCTCTAAGATAGGGCGATCAGAATAATATCTCATGAGTAGAATGAACATAGTCGTACTGAATGAACAGTAAGAGTCGTATTGCCAGCCTGTGGAAGTGAGATCGGAAATAGCAATGTGTAACTTACAGCAGCTTGTAATGCGTCCAGTGATGTGCCTAGAAATGGGGAAAACTAAAGCGATTAAGTCTAACTTACCAATAATATTGGATGTCAGGAAGCCGCATAACTTTGCAAATACAACTTTAAAAAAAAAGTCTAAAGATACAGTTTGGTATATTAAACCGTTAGCTACCCTTTGAAATGGTTAGTCATTTAACCATATCATTAATAAGACACTGTAGGTATGGGATGTAAGAAAATTTAAAAAAATTTAATGCCTAGATGGGTTGTTTCTATAGCAAGAACATCTGATAGAAAATATATCTGTATACCCAGACTATAAAAAAAGAAAAGTATTGCAGCAGGTTAATGAAGTCCACAAATTCCTGTTTCATCCTATCAAAGACAGAAATGTAATATACAACTGAGAGGGTGATAAGCAGAAGTTTGGCATCTATAAATAAAAATGGCATTTACTTAAGTAAATATAAAAATTTACTAATAAGTAAATAAAAAAGTCCATTAAAAATACTGCAAGAAGTTTCAAAAATGTTCAGGCCTCAATATTCACTATCTAGAAAAGAGATTTACACTAGCTCTGGTATATGAGGTATTTTCAGAGACTGTAGTATCAGAAAAGGTAAAAAATAGTAATTCAGGCATATGAGGGAGCTTTATTAGAAAAAGAAGTAGTCCAATCTGAAAAATTATTATTAAAGGAGTATATGTAGAAAAGGGTCATAAAAAAAAAAAGGGTAGAGGAAGAATGTGGACAATTAGCTGTTGCAGAACAAAGATTCAACTCCGTACCCTTTCAAGCTTTCACTTATGTATATCCATACCCTCAAGCCGTTATCACTGCTGTTACTTTGGGAGGCGTCAGAAGAAAGCCAAAGACTTGAAAAAGCCAGGAGCCTGTAGCATCATCTTACCTGGAAGCCATCCCTCTGGGCTCACAGGCAGAACAGAATGGGAAAGCAAATACTGACATTGGTAGCGGCACATCTGCTCCAGCGACGGATGGAGAGCCCCACGCTCCACAGCCCTTAGTGCAGCGCCCGAGAAGAACCTCTGCAAAAATCCCACGTCCACAAATACGCAACCCCTGCTGCTAGCTGAAAGTACCTCGTTATCCAGATGTGCTGGCCAAAAGCCAGATGTCTTAATTCCTTTTAGAAGGATGGGTGCACAGTTTAATTGCTCCTCTTAAACAGCCTGTTTCTATAAAATGTTTCTGCTTTATGTTGGTAGCAATGGCTAATGAGACCCAACCTGTGGTTACGCTAAAGACCAGGTGGTCCCAACAGTCATTGTCTGATCAAATTCTCCTTTCCAAACCTCATTTTGAACACAGTTGTGTTTCATTGCTTACCCATACAAAATACATTGTTAATTCCTGGTTCACACTTTTATAATTGGTTTTACTTATAAATTATTTTAAATCCAAAGAGGTGTAATACCATCTCTTTACTAAGGCTGTGCGAAGACTAAAAGAAGCATCAGTGAGGTTCTACCTTTTCATTTCAAATTGGAAGTATCTACTGCACCAGAAAGGCCTTCCAGGAATGTTTTTGCTTATGTTTCTTCTTGATGTAGGGGTGTCAAATTTGTTAAGAAAAACAGAATTCAGTCGAGCAAACAGAGTGACAGGATAGACGCTGCAGTAAAACTATGCGGAAATCCTACTTAGTGTTAGAAGAAAAACAGAGCCAGAAAAACTGGCACCATCAACTAGAAGTGCCGCATGGCACTTGGAAAGGACTTTTGCTTCCAGTGTCAAAGCAAATGACAGAGCTTTAGTATTATCAGTTTGAACTCTTATGAAGTTTTATCCACTCTGCCCTTTTATATCTGTTACATGTACTGAAACAAGATATTTTATATCATTAAGTTGCTGATACAATTTCTCCAGTACTTTTTAATTGTGAAAACCAATTTCCTATAAATTACATTCGGGAAGTTAAGACAGTTTGTCTTAATACATTTTTGTCTTATAAATAATTGTCTGATCTTCTCTTACTGACATTAACAAGAGCGTTCAGGAAATACACTCACCAGAAACTGCATGTACCTATTATTTTTTTAAAAGTATGCACTAATGATATTAAAGCTGTTTTGCAAAAGTAGGCCCACTTTATTACTCCCTGTTCCAGTTAGAGCGTATTGGGTTTGCGTGGCAAGGTTTTGGCAGCAGGGGGGCTGCAGAGGTGGCTTCTATGAGAAGCTGCTAGAAGCTTCCTCCAAGTCCCACACCGCCAATGCCAGCCAGCTCCAAGACAGACCCACCGCCAGCCAAGGCTGAGCCCATCAGCGATGGTGGTAGCACCGCTGGGGTAACATAGTTAAGAAGTTATCATTATTGGAACCAATAGTGTATTATTTCACATTTGTTCCACAACTGATTCCTCTCAGGTACTCCTAATGTCATATGGTTTACTTGTCTCAAGGTAATAACTGTGCTGGAAATAATTTCTCTGGATGAAGATCCAGCATGTTCCATCCTGTCTCTCTTAATGCAGAACTATATGTAATGGTATGCAATGGATGGTATTTTATCATAAATAGGATTTGAGGTATAAGCCAAGCTGTTGTATTCAGTTTCCTGTCTGAAAAATTTTAAGTGTTAATTCTTCAAAAAGAAGAAAAGAAAAAATCATTTATGCTGGGTTCCCCAGAATTCCCTCTCAGTCGGGACTCTAACGCAGCTCGGGGTTACAAATTAAACATCAGACCTTCAATACACCAGAATTTGTGCTCAGATATAGTTTGTAAGAGGAGGTGTTGGAAACCTAATCATCCTTCTTACTTATACTTGGGAAGAATAAGCATTTGAAGTACATGAAGCTCTTGACTGTATGAAGGTTTTCACTAAAAGACAAGCCTTACTTATGCCATAAAACTAGCTAAAATAACTTTTGCTTGCACTATAAACCTTCTACACCTGAGATGCACAAGCAATGGACTGGAGAGTGTTACTCCTACAGAGCCAACAGGTAGCCTAGAAAAAGTTTTCTCCTTTAAAGCAGTACTATGCCAGTCAGATGCCTACTGTAAAGTGACACAGAGTGCCTGCCAAAATTGAAGATCGTTGTTCTACAGATATCTTTCATACCCAAGAGGCTTCACAGAAGCACTATATACTCTTCATTAGAAAAACGTTAGGAGCTTTTTTTCCTCAGTTTTTTGCTGTCTTGAGGAATATATATCTCTCTTGTGGAATATATATATTTTTATATTTTTTTATGTGTGTGTATATGTATCCATCTCAATCACTGTTTTATTCCCCATGATTTAAATATATTTACTAAATGAATCATACTAGACTGAAGGCTGATGGACTTTCATAGAAAATTCAGTTATTCAAATGAAGATTTGCTATGCTGAAATCCTTCGTGTTTTCCTTACAATTTCTCAAATGCATGGCAGGAAAGCCTGTATTTATTTCTCTCTACTTTTTCAATTCTTCACTCTCTTCTTTGAAATATTCTACAATAGTATATGCTCTACAATGTTATTTTGCTTAAAGTACCAGCTTCTACCTTTCACTCAATTTTGTATTGATTTTGTATTTTAAACACAATTCATCATTAGTAAGAACTGTCTCTAACAACTGCTCAGCAGAGACTACTTTGTTTCCTGCATACTGATTAAGCGCTATGGAACACAGTGACAGGCTTAGCATTGAGAAGGTTTTTTCTTACAGGCTATACTTAGCTTGGAATTGAAAACCATTTTAAAAGATGCATACACTTATACTTCATACGTTCACCACCATGAACCAAATCTAGATTTACCTAATTTTGTATCATGTCAATATATTTCCTGATTAAAAAACACAAACACAATTAAGTCAGTCTGTAGCAACACAAAAGCAAACTTTCTTTCATTTAGCAGATTTGACTCTAATTCTTATGCAGGGACCATACTGAGGGAAGTACGATAAAAGACGGGGAAAAAAATCTGGAAAAAAAAAATCAAAAAGGCAAAGCACACAAATTATGGACATCATAAATTATTTAGAATCATCATAAAGAACGCTTTCTACGTGTGGATTAAAACATAAAAGTAGCTATACTAGATCAAACCAAAGCCCAACATGCCTTCTCCAGCAATAGCCAAAAGTGAATACCTACTGAAGAGTACAAAAAGAAAGGATGCCTCCAAGCATTTGCAACTCAGTAACTAAGAGCCAGACATCGTTTCTGTACAATCCTCAAGGGGTTTATTTTTCATGAACTTGTGCAGTCTCTCCCTGAATCTACTGAAGCTTCCAATATCCACAACATCCTGGAGCAACCATTCGGTGAAAAATCACCTTGTCTGTGTTTGTTTTCAATCTGCCTTTTGCTTATTTAACTTTCTACCTCTCAACTTTTGTATCACCAAAAACCATCGCAAATAATCTGCCTCAAAGGAATGCTAATGTTCCAGATATATTCTGTTAAGTAAAACTACAGAATAAAAGCATAAATGACATCAGTTATGACTGGTACTAACAATGGCAGAAGTAGCACCCTCATAACCAATGTACTCAAAATCAAGAGTTGTGTGGCATTTCCAGATTACAGCAATACAAACTGTACTTAGAGGTAAACCATGAACACGTAGAAGTTATTTTTAAATGCTGAAATCTCCAAAATTTTCTGCTGTCTCCTTACATTCAATAAATACTCATTTTCATCACCTATCCTAACTCAGAAACTCTATAGTCCAGCAACCTTCTCTTAGACAGTTTCACTAGGGCTCAAAGTGCAACTTTGCTTTTCTCAAAATGCCCATGAAAACTTAGAAATAAGCATCTGAACATAAGCATCATTTAATTCTATCACAAATGAAATTAAAATATTTAATTCAGGGTTAGTCCCTTCATATAGTCCAAATGCCACTTTTGCATATTCACCCTGTTGTGTGATTTCCATAGACTCTGAAGGTTGCCTCCTGCTAAAAGTTAAAGACAAAACAAGCACAATCTACACTTTAAAAAGGGTCTTTGCATGTGCATTCTTTATAGTTGTAGACATGTGACTCAAGTATTTAAGCATAATAGCCATTATGGCCCTAAATTTCACTTAACAGATAGTTTAACCATAATCCTACTAAAATTTATAGGACTACACGCTTAAGGTAACCTGCAGTGAACAAGAGAGGGCTCTACCCCACCTGAGACATCCACACTATGTGCACCAGACATAGAGGTAACTTCTGTCTACGGACTTTCAGGATGCTACATTCAGACAAGCCAACGTCTCTCTCACTGGAGCTGAGCACACAAAACCAGTCAAGACACCTATGCATTTTGCACTTAGTCCTTTTTGTCACAGACTTTCCATTTACAACAGACAGACACACACACACACACACAGAGTCTCTCCCCCGTGACAGCTATCAATCCAATGTGCCATAAATCATGCTTGTTCAGTGTCTAGATTGCTTTAAATGTTGTTCTGATCTAATCTCATGTTTCAAACTAGAAAAATTAGGATCAAAATGCTTATTTAACATTACTAACACAGAAAATAATTTGTGATGGACTTAAGGATATCAGAAAGGCTGAGGGATTTAGGTCTCTTCAGTCTGGAAAAAAGACGGCTGAGGGGGGACCTTATCAACACTTATAAATACTTAAAGGATGGGTGTCAGGAGGATGGGGCCAGGCTCTTTTCAGTGGTGCCCAGTGACAGGACAAGAGGTAACGGGCACAAACTTGAACATAGGAAGCCCACCTAAACATGAGGAGGAACTTCTTTACTTTGAGGGTGGCAGAGCACTGGAACAGGCTGCCCAGAGAGGTGATGGAGTCTCCGTCTCTGGAGACATTCAAAACCCGCCTGGACGCGTTCCTGTGCAACCTGCTCTAGGTGACCCTGCTCTGGCAGGGGGGGTGGACTAGATGATCTCCTGAGGGCCCTTCCAACCCTATGATTCTATGATATCGACATATTTAGAGGTGCAAAGAGAAGAAATCTTAATAAATCTACCTTTTACCTCTAACTATCTTCCTGGCTAGTCTGCTATTCTGATTCACAAAGTCTTGTTACGGAGGAGCCTTCCCAACTTACAGAAGCCTGATACATGGTGGTGTCCTCTCACAATCCTTCTGCTCACTGTAGAGCAGAAAACTCTTATCTTCTTTACTGCATATTCAAGCATTAAGCCTGAAAATAGCAATGCTTCTTAAGTCTCCTAGGACAACTAACTAGAAAAATACTTACAATAGCACACCAATTCAGAGCCTATAAAAAACAGCTTATGCTCTATTTAGGTTTTATATATGTGTATAATATATATTTATATATTTTATTTATTTATTGATAGAATAGGTATTTTATCACATAAATTACCAAATGAAAGAAGTAGGAAAAAGTGCAATTGAGAAATTAAATATTTAAGATGATGTGGAAATGATGTAGACAAAAAAAAACCAATAAAAAACTTCAGTGAAACAATATCCCCAAATATTAACCAGTATATCCCCTAGTATTTTTCCCGAAGTATTAATAAAGCAAAATAATAGCTACTCATGCCTTCAAGAGGAATATATATATATAAGAACTGCACTGTTCAACCAGACGGATTTTCTTGAAAAATTCATATGTCAATTCAGGCAAAAGAATTCCATTTATAAAGCTACTCAAAAGCCACAAACACTTTAAGAACAACTCAACTAATAAATTTTCATCTTTTCTGCATTGTGGACATGTGGAAGGCTAGCAGTTGAAAACAAATCAAATGTCAGACTAGCAAGACAGAAGGCTGGTAGTGCATAAAAGAAATACTTCAATACTTCTGAAAAATGGTTTAAGACTTTACTCCCCCCCCCAGTACCAAGAGAATCTAAACACATTTTCACCTGTACTGAATTTTAATCTGGGATACCTTCATACACAGAAAACCTACAACATTATTAGTTGTGATTGCTCATTTTATTTAATAGAAATGGCACACTAACTACCAAGAACAAAGAAAAAAAAAACCAAACAAGAAAACAACAACAATTCTCTTCCCCAAGACAAATTTTGGCTATAAAATTACCCAAGTGGCCTTACTAAGGACTTTTCTTCTTCAGTATCTTGTAGGATTTTCTTGCTATTCTAGGTTCACAAAGATGTATAGATTCATGCTTTTTGGCTTTTTTCAGCTGGGGATCTCTACCTGCAATGTCTAAATGCACTATAAACAGCAGGTCTTAAAACGACAGATGACTTTGGCCAAAAGGAAAACCAGTAGCGAACCAGTATGACCAGGACCTTTATGCTTGGTGAAATACATCAGCCAATATATGTCAGGTTTTTAAACACCAAACATTGGTATTTGAAAATTGTACTTCAAAACCATAACTTTGGAGTTGCTTGGCGTAGAATTCTTGTCTAAATCAAACAAACTATAAAAGCCAGGTTTGCCTCTATTCTCAATTATTACAAACAAATAAATAAAACCAGGATTTAAGCTACCACTTTACAGTGCTTTCAGGCTGTAGTTTCTTGATCACTTCTAGGCAGAATATCCAACATCACTGTTAAAAGAATTGATCTTGTCCTCTGTACAAACCCCAGCAGCCCATGCACACCCCCTTACACTCGCATGAGTCTTCACTCAGTCACACAGTGAACTGAACTGGCAAATTGATCCATGTTCAATTAATCAAAAAGCCAAAAAGACTTCCTAGGGAGATGCATTCAGAATTGCCTTCACTCCTTCCTCATTTATCTCCCCAGTTCTACCAACAAAAGTGAAAACAGGGCAAAGGCAAGTTTCAGGACCTTTCAGCATGGCATTGGCCATGCTGCTCCAAGGAATCAAGAGACAGACTTGCCTGAAACAAAATGCTTCATGTTTGTTATTGGTAGTGGAGGCAAAGCTATCAAAATTTGGGATGGATGGGACATCCATTTGGAAAACTGTTTCAGGTATCTTACTTGGAATACAGCTGGCTGAACTGATTGAGTCTGTCACTTGGGTGGTCAACATGATGGCAAGACTGATTCACATGTATCAAATACACTTTCACAAATAAGCTGCACTTGTGTAACAAGATGGTTTCAGAACATATGGGTTGTTTATAGACACAATGTGATACAGATGGCCCTTGATACACAGCAGCACCCCACACATTCTGCTTGTGTGCCAATAGTCTGCAATCAGTTTGAAGCTGTAAAACCAGTAAGACCAACCTGGCAACTATCACAGGGACAGGACTGAGGACAGAGCGACTATCAGCTTTGCTGGACTCCTCAAGCTCAAAAGCCATGTAATACAGACTAGAAGTAGCCATGAAACAGGCACAGGCAAGGCATATTCATAAAGACAAGACAGCAAACCTCTACAATGTACACAAAGACCTTCACGCTCTGGAATTAAAACTGGAGCGCCTTAAAGTATGCTTCAATGTTTTCACCATGGTTTGGAGAGTCTGCCAATTTACTGAAAGCCCAAGAAGTTGAGCAATTTTACAGCAAGTTATGAAGAGGTTGATACTGTTCCAGCATGATGCAGTTCAATAACTAACCAGTTGCAGAATTACAGACATCATCCCTGTTTTATCTGGAAGGGACTATTTGCATTGGCAAACCATGGAAAGTCCAAAACAGCAGGACTGTCAACAGTCCTGGTTCCCACAAACTAAAATCGTTTCTGCAAGACAGATGGGCTCTAACAAAAATAAGCATTCTGAGATGAACAGATGTAAAAACCAAGCTCCTACATCTGGAATTATGTAAGAAGCTGATCGTGAGCTTCAGAGAAAGCCAACATGGAACTCACGAGGGCAGACATTTTGCAACCAAGACACTTGAGGGGAAAGAGCCCTGTTTTTAAATCCCTTCAGTCTTCCAAAGAGGCTTATATCAATCACAACAGTAAAGTGGTCAATGGGGGGCTTAGTCAAGCTCCCACAGGAGAAGAAGAAAAAAAGAGGGGGCAAATCAGGGGTATTCACAGCTTTTTCCACCATGATTAAAGGGAATGCAGGACAAGGACTGGACATGACCTGTAAGTCCCTAGACCCAGCTGAAGTAAATACACACACACGAGGGCAAAACTGAATATGGACAGGCACACAAAAGATAAAAGAAAAATCATAACTATCTTAGAGAATATTCATGAATAGAAATGACTAAGTCAATCCCTTTGAAGCTTTAGGACTGCAAGATGGTATTTCCCATCTAGCCAAGTCTGTAATACACTTTCCTTTTTCAGTAAGGCTCCTCCTAGACTACTCATCCATTTTTCAAATGACAGTCCAAAGAGAGATAAGGACCCATGTCAGACCAGAAGGATGCAGACTATTTCTTTGTCAGTTTATCCTTCTGAATCCCCAAACTCTTTCATTGCTAAGCTTGGTCTTGCTACATGTAGAGAGGAATCTCCCTGTTGCAGAACAGCCTATCACTTGGTAAAAGCACAAGCTGTGAGATTAATTGCCCTCAGGATGAAAAGAGCTAGAAAGAGAAGCCTCACGCTAAATATGTTTTCACTTAGGTTTTTGAAATTATTTTTCCTTTCTGAAAATTTAAGTAGTATTTACATTTGGTACTTTTACAAGAACAATATGCTGCTAGTTTTAAAAATCCTTTAATTAAAAATTAAAATAAAAATCAGACTATGTTTAAGACTGAAGCTGACCAAAATTATTATTCATAACTCTATTTCTAAGCAACAGGTCTTTATCAACATTTTTGGGGATCACTCATAACATGTCCTCTGCTTTCAAATTTTAAAATCTGAATGGATTTTTTCTTGTGTAATTACACAACTCCAATCTGCTTTATTCAGGCTCTTTTTATGCACACAAAAAACATGCCTAAGAATTGCACTGCAACGAAGCAGAATCTACCTACACAGAGCTTTTGTAACCTTAAATTCTTGTGAAATCTTGTGAAATTATACTTTAATACGATTGTCGCTATGCAGTCAGCAAGAGGCCACACATTAACTTCCAGTTCAGTCTGTCTTCTAAAGACTGGAGAAATACTAGTCAATGTATGAGGTTTGAGATGAAGTCTTTTCGAAGAAAATATTAGTGGCTTTTCAAACTCAGATGACTTACAGATGAATTTTCACTGTAGAATTGGAGTCAAATTGGACAAGAACATTAGTTTTTGCCTAAAAGTTTCCCCTCCATCATGAGGACAGAGCTCACAAATAAAGATATTGACCCTTTTTCCTTGTAGCTATATCAAAGTTGGTTAGGAAAAGGATTACTATACATTTTTTGAATGTCACCCTTTAAAAAGAACAACATTTGAAGTGTCAGCGTCTTCAGAGACATCAGAGTTAACTTAACAGCCTGCACCAAATCCTGGCAAGCTAAGCAAGATACACATCACCTGCTTTGGTGCCTACGTTAGTCACTGCAGAGCCTGAGAGGCAAGACAACCCAGGTTCCAGATCACAAGGTCTAGGCCTCCTGGGCAAACAGTCAACAACATGACACATATCAGTTTTATTTTTAATGGAAGATATATATAATTGCTGAGAAAATATTACCAGTTTAAAAAAATCCTATGGAAGATGCTAAAGTACAATGGAGAAAGTTTTGTTTACAACCAAAAAGTACAATTTAATTAGATGAGTTACTGTTCAAAACTCACACCTTGTAATTTTCCTAAGTACATTTCATGTTGTCTAGAATTCAGCTGCTACCTGTATTATACCATTGTGTTAGCACAAAGAAAAGAAGAGTATTTTCCCCTTACCTCTCTGCCAGACTTCGCTGGAATCTGCCCTTGAGTCTCCCTCAATTTGCGTGCGTTCTCAAGTTCTGCTTGAAGTTTTGAAGCTAACTCCTTCGAAGAAAGTGGTAGTAGTCCATTAATTTAACCATTTTAAACGTTTATAGACCTTTATATCAGAATTAACTTCATGTTTTGATTTTTTTTTAAACTCTAATGACACAAAAGACTAAAGAAAACATGTCAATATATTTCACACAATTCTTTAATGGAGATTAAATAAAAAAAAAATTATTCAGAACAGAGGTATCTAAAGTATAGAAACATTTATTGTCATAAAAACACCAGAAAAATTATGCTTAGACATTATTCAATTATACTAATAAATGCTCTGTGTAGCTAAGCATAGACACTACTTTATGTATAAGAAGCTAAATAAAGAAGCATGAACACATGAAGTGTATAACCTTTCCAGGTTATGGTACATATCCTTTTACTTATTTTTATATATATACACATACACACACATATATACGCACACACACACACACAATGGGTCACAGGAAATACCTCTCAGAAATTTTTGCTATGCAGTTTCACATCTCTCTCCACCACATGTCCCAACTTTGCCTGTTAAGACCTTACCTTAGGTATTAAAACGAACCAGAAGTGAAAAATGAGAACTGTCTACAGTCTTGTGTAAATTGTTTTTGATGCTCCTGCTCTCTCATCCACCTCTTTATTAAATAAATACAAGTATTTTAGAATATCTTCGTTTACTAAGAATTGGCAGGTGACCACCTACCAAACTATAAGAAACACAACCACTTATACTCTGACCACTTTGCCAGCTTCATTGATTGGACTCCAGCAATCAAGCCTATACTTGTTGCCTCAAAATTAAGTCATGTGATCAACGCCAAGCACCAAGTCAGTAACAAAAATAGGTTCAGAATTCATTTGTCCCACATGGTCAACCTTGAGCTCTGGCCACCAGGACATGCTGTTACATACTTATCTGTTCTGGCATGCAGGGATGAACTTGTTCAAACAAGCTGCATTTTCAATCTGATCAGAGAAGGCCCACGAAAAAATATTTAAAGAGCAACAAGGCAAAGATTATTTATTTTATTATTTATACTGTGGTTTAGTTTTGTTTTTTTAACTACGCTAATCCAGAGTGCATATGTATCAAAACGTATATATAAAATTAACAGTAACGTTGTAATGTTGGCTTCTGCTTTATGATTCTTGGTCAAAACAAAACAGCAGAATAATAAAAGAATCACTCTCTCCACACAGAACAACTGTATATTTTTATTGGAATTACTCTTATTCGTTTACTGTCAGTCTGAAAAGAAAAGCCTCACACTTGTGCCCAAACTTTTATTCGGACAATGCTATTGAAGCTGAGCAGCAGGGGGAAAAAAAAAAAAAAAAAAAAAACATTTTTAAAATTTTTGCTCTTCTCCATTAAGGTCTTTGGAAAACCTTCCCCTCCCCACTACTTTATAGCAACTAGTGTATAGATAGCTTCAATCCTTTTCCCCTGTAGGAAAATGTCTTAAAATAATATCTTAACTGACTAACACCAGTCCCTCACAGGCTTATCATATAATTACATTCATAAACATATTTTTTCCTCACCAGTGTATTTTTTGTCTGTTGAGTAGGAAAACTAGGAAAACATCTATTTACATCATGAACACTCATTGTATCTCAGTAGAAAATACACTGCTTAAAGTTACTCTCAATTCACTTTTGAGGTTGGTAAGATTTCAAATGGACACGATTTCTAGAAAAGGTGTATTTGTTCAAATTTTGTAAAGCTACATACACACATCTGTGTCTGAAGTCTCTGGAAAAAGAATCCATAATATAAAATCATTTCAAAATAAAATATTTATAAAATCGACACTCTCCTATCAAAATTTAAATTCTCTGATAGCGGCTTTGACAAAGATCAACACCATGTTCTAATCCAGCACCTAAATCATATGCCAAACATCCTAAAACTTCCCACAAATCAAAGAAACAATGGCTCTCAGGAAGTATTAATTTGGCACTTGAAGTCATAACATGCCTTATTTATTGCTTCTTAGTGATGCAGTATTTGGTGCAAATATTCTGTCAAAAGAGGGAAGGTAAACAGGTACATTAAACATTAACCTTAAATATATATATACAAAGGCCCACAGTGATAGGATTCATTTCTAAAAAAATGGTATTTTATTATATCCCTCAAAATAAATCAGCAATACTTCCTTAAGAGAGATATTCAGAGCAAGCCCTTGTAAAACACAGCTTAAAAGCTAACAGACTATGACCTTGTTATAACTGAAACTTCCAGGCAGTATTACTGAATGCAATTAACTCACTATAGCCATATTTAATGCAATTTAAAAAAAATAATAAAATGTACTTCCAGAGTTTAGAGTGTTCCAAAGGAGTGAAGTTCTTGATCCTTCGGGTTTTTGTCTGAAACAAGCCTCCTAAAACACCCTTAAAGGCGCAGCTGTTTATCTCAGCTCCATGGACCCAGTCTCACCCAGGGCAGGAATTTTGCGGAGCTGACCACAAAGCATTCCACGGCTGTTCCCATTGCAGAGCTGCATGCAATGGCCTGTGCGGTTCCTTTCAGTTTTACATTGCCATATCATAATCTATTAAGTCATGGTTATACAGCAGAGCTATGGACCACAAAGCATCTACTTGCGACAAAGCTGATGAAAAAACAAAAGCTCCAGACACTACCTTGTAACAGAGTGACAGCTTTGTAGTTTTCACCTGTTCCCTGCTTAATAAAACCACCTAAGAACCTATGAAAAAGGCAAAGAACAACTGGTTTTGGATATGCTGCCTAGCCTAGAAAACCTGGGGACCTGAATCCTCTATTCTACTCTATGAACTATTGCATTTAAAGCAGAAGTTACAGTAAAAGCAGTACCTTTAAAACCTACCTGATCAAATTTTGCAGGACTTTATTTGCTTGAATCAAAACCTTTTTTTTTAAAAAAAAATAACGAAATCACTGTGAGCTTTAAAGAAAAATTGCATGACAATTTTTCAAAGACATTACCATGTCTCCCATGAGTTCTGCCTTCACAATCCTCGCTCCCAGTCTGTTCATCTCCTCTTCACTAAGGACCCGAGGCGGCTCATCCTTTGCTGTATGGCTGTAAAACATAAGCAGTGCTAAACCCATAGAAGAACAATGTAGTATTCACAGTGTGTAATTAAGTATTATATGCCTACTGTACTGGTAAATATGCTCCTATTGTCAAAATAATTGATAACAACATATTATAAAAAATATATTTGCAGTCAGAAGTTGCCAAGGACTCTGAAACCAAAAAGCTTGAATAGAATTTTTATGAGGTTTGTTTCCTTTTACTTTTGAGATCAATTAAAATGAAAAGCACTATCTATGAACACCTCCTCAGCACGAAAAAACAGCCAAGAGCCAGTAGCAGATGTAAGGCGACAAAAAGCAAGGAAAGGAAGATCAGAAGAGTAATTTAAACCCACTCTGTAACTGTACTTTCTGGCTTTGGTCATGCTTTTACTTCTCAGTTCCAGCAAAATCCCCCATTTCCTAGTGGTTCTCCTGTACACCAAGTGGCCTTCCATTTCGGAAAACTACTTATGTGCCCACACTTATCTGCTCACAGTACAACCTTTGCTTCTAAAGGCATTATGGCTGATAATGGTAGGGTTTCCACGGAAAATTAACTGGGACCATTTTTAAAACAGGAAGTCTCCCTAGAGAAGCTATAGTTAGTAGTAAATAATATTGTATCTTAATTTTAATATTAAAAGGTGGGTGTATGAGTTCTTGTGATAATAAATAAGGTCTCTAAGAATTATTGCCAAGAGGCATCAAACACGTTTGGCTCTTTTTTCTAACCCTAGGGAAGACTAAAACCAACTAACACAAAAAGTAAAATATCTAACACAAAAGAGACGTAAGAGTACGGTTATTTTACTGCTATTAAAAGAGAGGGAGAATTCACTCACTACTCAATATTGTTAAACCCTGTAGGATTTGAAGAGCGGGAGAACTTCGAAGATGGTGTCATCTTTAACTGCCAGATCTCCCCAGCCCGGAGGAAATTACCAAAGCTACTTTTGTCTGTTTTGAAGATGCCCAATCCAAAACCCAAAAACTCAGCAGAAACATTTACATTAACTTCATCAGAAAAAGAACCTCCAAATATGAAGTTCTCACTTTTCCTTAACCTATATTTTTCAAGACGAGGCAGACTATTTCAGTAAAGGGAGCAAGAGATGTTTATTACTTCACACATGCTTTTTTTAAGCGGTGTTAGCACTTTCATCATTGTCTGAACTTTTTGAGACTTAGAGACATTGTTTTGTTTTGTTTTGCTTTTTATCTTGTCTCAAATTAAAATCTGAAGCAGTCACATTATTAAGTGTGATTTTCAGCAAACACTACTTGGATGGCCTTTTCCTCTGGGGAGATCGCTTGGACATCCAATCAGCACTTTTAATTAACCTGTGTCATAACTGTCCAAAACACTTTGATTTATAGGTTGAAAACTCTCTCTGTGTTTTAGAAGGGATAAAACTTAAAAGGTACATAGTCTGCGTGAGAGATGAGGAACCGAACCAGCAACACCTATTAATCCAAGCCTTAACGTCAATGAAGATTTACTTTTTGTGATTGACCGAACACCACTGAAAGAGCGCATGTATTACAAGACTTTAAACTTCAGGAAGAAGAAAGTAGCAGCATGAAAATTATCCCAAAAGGTAACTACCCCACATAACCAAAACTGAAATGTTCCAAGAGCCAGAATTTTCTACAAAATTCTGCGAAAAAAGACAATTCCCACTGAAGGAAACAGGAAGACAGGTGACACCCTATCTCACACAGAAGCTTAGGAGTCAAGAGTCAGCTTAAAAGAACTGGGAAATAAATAAGTCAATAAGCAGAGGCTATATGGTTTTCCAGGCCTAAGTAGTCTCCACTTTACTAATAAATCATCTCAGTAATTGTATTGGCTAAGAAATAGAATTAAATTATCAACAGAAGATGCACAATTGGGTTTAACAGTACTAAAACAGAAAACACATGCAGAAGAAAGTACCAGCTAAATAGCTTCTAAGATTAGTTCTCTTCTGTGAGGAAAAGAGAAGAATTATCTTTTCTATCATAATAATTGAATTCTTTGAACTTGAATAAGCGAAACACTTCCGCACGCAATCTAGTTTCCCAAAATTTGCAGCTCTGTCCAGTTACAATTAGCATCGCATCTACTACACAAGGTAACCAACAGCGAAAAGGTACAGGTTTTGTACTTGCAATAAAAAAAATAAAATAAAAGTGAATCTCCATCATTCCATTATTTAACAGGAAACTAAAAACTAAAACTGTAAAGGAGCAGTTGTTTGTTTTAAGACAACAATAATGAGGCAATGGTATCTCTAACTTCTGCTCAATAATTACATGCTCTGCTAGGTCTGGCTGGGATGGAGTTCATGTTCTTCCTCGCAGCCCACATGGTGCTGCGCTTTGGACTTAACTGGTGACTACAACAGTGCTGATAACACACCAGTGCTTTGGCTGCTGCTGAACAGGCCCTTACACTGCCTCAAGGCGCTCTCCGTTTCCCACTCTGTCTGCACCCCCAGCAAATAAGCTGGGGCGGGCAAAAGGCTGGGAGGGGACACGGCCAGGGCAGCCAACCCGTACTGGCCCAAGGACTATTGCATGCCACGTAGCACCATGCTCAGCAATAAAAGCTGAGGGTGCAGTCTTTCCAAAGCACCTGCAAACATGCAAAGCAACACCCAGCTCCACACCACCCCACCCCTCAAAAAAAAAAAAAAGATAAATAAATAAATACATAAAATTAAAAAAAGGTGCAGGGTCTTCTCATGGTCCCTCTCACTCAGTCTCTGCATTTTGGACAATCACCAGTACTCTCTTATAGTCAGTAGTTCACTACAGTTCAATAAAGTTTACTGGATGTCAGAAGTCTTATTTGCCATCAGCTGTATGACACAGCTGTTAGATCTTGCTTTCTCCTTCTGGAAGTCATGGAGGAAACAACTGACAATGAAGGCAGACTTACTAAAAGATTATGTGTCATTTACACAGATTATTTGCTGCTAATCAGTGAAGTATTTGGTGTTTTTTTAAAAAAGTGCATGATATTTAAGATGAAAGATAAGACTCTAACCATGCACGATCATGCCTTTTTACATGCTCTAAAAAGAAGCTTCTTAACAGGGTGGTTTTTTTCCACGCGTATAGTTTGAGTGTATATTTTCATTTTCATGGAGTCTGTGCCTGAACTGCAGTGCAGATGCACTCTCCCAGCTTAGCACAGCATCCCTCCTTACATGAACACATGGTTTTCTTACGGAAACCAATGCGCTACCCGAGGTCTGCAGAAAACAACTGTGGATTGTGCAGACCTTGTACCTGAACAAAGTCTTGAACAAAGCAGGACTCAGGAGCTGAGGAAGTCTCATAGGCTCCACCTCAGACACACCATGATTCATTCTAATCAGAACTTTACAAAGTGCATTGAAGTGGCAAACCCCAGGCACTTCAGGGCAATAACTATTTGGACAATATCAAGACAAAGAGGACAAAGAGGATCACTAAATTCAAATGGCTAAGAAGGTCTAGTACATCACAGGTTTAATGCTACAAGATCTTTTTTCAGAGCATCTAAAATAACTATAAAGATATAGTTCTTATTTTCCAGCAAAATAACACATAGGCAAATAGTACAATAAACAATAAAACAAGACATGACAAACACTTATGAGCGGGACTTCGCATAGTGCCTACAAACTATTTGTGCCAGAATCAGGAACGATTCCTGCCATGATGTATATTCAAACTCAGGGGTTTTTTTAAAGATAAATGAATAAGATTAAGTGAACATCATGCAAACAATTTATCTTCCTGCTATCAAAGAAAATGTAAATTTCATTGGCTCCTATCAAAGTAGAAAATATAGCAAGCAAAATCTGGAAAAAATACGCAACCTGTACAATATAAAGAATTGTGTAGACTAAGCTGCCTGTTTCTGGTTAGTCATGCAGTACTCATTTAATGTACAATTTTTCTTTGCAAATCCACAGTGAGGTACCTGCAAGTACTACACACAGGAACCGCTATAAATAAAAGAAATACTTCTAAGGTATTGTCTTGTTATTAGACTCCAATAACTAAAAGCAAATTCATAACCCCACTATAAAAACCTTTTCTGCAAATAACTGACATAGGCATATAAGAAAAAAGGAATTACACTTGATATTTCATCAAATGCTGTTTCCAACTAAATCAATATAATCCTCCTTACATACTCCAACCAAGAACATTTACTTGTCCAGTTTTCCCAAGTAATTATCACCATCCTGCCTCTAAAATACTTCTGTTCCCGCCTACTTATTATTAGGAAGATCTGAAGGACAACATTCACAGTAATAACCACACTACTCATACCACTGGAAGAACCAGCAAACTGGTAACATTGGAGAACAGGTAGCCTCGAGTAGAGCAAAAGCTCAGTTGTCTACAACTTACTTTTCTGACCACCTCTCCTTACTACTCCTTGTTGTCTTTCACTAAAGCAAGTCAGGTAAACGGAAATTCCTACCACATATTAGTTTGCATTCCCCTTCCTGCTCCTACGATCTTCCTTCTTTTCCACAAAAAATGCACTTTTCTAATCAATATCTTCTACTATTTTTCATATGCTACTACTTCAGCATATGAGTTCATCTCACAGGTGGTAAGCCTACCCCTGCTGTATTAATTATTTCAGTTTTTAGTCAGCATATTCTAACATTTCAAGTTTGTCTTTTATAAATTCAGTAACAGTTAAGATATTGTTCACAGGTTTTTTACCTACGAGGTCAATTTTACTGCAGTGTGAACTAACATTAGAAAGAAGAAGAAAATAATCATCATTAACAATTCTCAAATATGGTGAGGAGACAGGACAAGTAGGGGTGTTCATTACTTCTACAGTGGTCTGTTGTAGCTGCCCCGAGCTGGGAGGCTAGCCTCCTCCTAACTAAAGAGATCTGATATGATCAGGTCTAATACTGTCACAAAGAAGACAAGAGTTTCTGGTATACTTTGCCATGAAAAATACAGCAAATAAAAGACAAGTAAAGATGTTTGTAAAATACCTAGAACATGGTGTTTTATTGTCAAATAATGTTTGTTTCTTCTCAGGAATATCGCTTGGGTACTCCTGTTGTGACTCTTTTTCATCACTTGGAGTTCTTTCCCAACTGTTGTCATCAATTTGTTCCCTTGTACCTGATAATTTTTGATCAGACATTGATTTCTCATTGTTATCTTTTGTGTGTGTTTTGGTCCACAGTGCAGTATCCTCACTAGGTTTTTGGAAACGGCTGCTCAAAGAGCTATGAGCCGAGACTTTGGAAGAGGACTGCTGTGAATTGTAGTCTTGAGATGAACTATAAGATGATACATCATCTTCAGAGGGTTTCAGAAATTTGTGTTTCATGTTGCTTAGAGATGAACTCTTTTCCTGACTTCGTTTTTCATCAGAGTGTCTTTCTGCTTTGGAGCTGTAGCCTCTCAATACTGAGTCCATGCTACTGTGTCCACATTCTTGGTCTTCTCTTGACATATCTCGTTTGTAACCTTTGTCTTCTTGCTCCCATCCTTTGCTGTACTTCTCCCTAGTATAGCCCCTTAACATGCTTCTGTTTCTATCATGTTCGTCTCGTGTCTCCTTTTTCACATCCCGTTCTTTCTTCTCTTTTTCACTTTCTGAATAGTCATTTTTCTTCCATCTTCTACTTCTATAATCATTTTCCTTTCTGGATGCAACTTTTTCAGCTTCTTCTAATCGTGACTGAAATACCTCCATTGACTATGAGAAAAAATTAAAAAAGTGCTTTTAAGATCAGGGAGTATTGTGAAGCTCCTTACCAAGTATTTCAAGAAAGGCACCATTCTGTGAAAATGAGTCACCGTGCTAAGGGCAAGGTATGAGCCATGGAGCGGAAAGGAAGACCATTATGAAAAAGGGAACTTATAGCCTGGTGTCTAAGATACTCTGTTGGGAAGGCTTTCTCATCCCTTTTCTTGGACTATTTCTAACTTTCATCCCATGGCTCTAAAGTGCTAAAGCACTCCTGGGAACAGGGACCAGAGCCTCAGAACTATCTCCTCCTGGCAACTGGGGAGATTAGGGGCTTGAGCTAGGGAGAAAGGCTTCCACTGTCTCACTCATGAACTTTGAATTTATGCTCACCAGACACTCAGCTTCTGTTGAATCAATGCACATTTCCACTAAACCATTTTATCATCTAGTTAAACTCTTAAAAATACAGAAGAGTGGGTTCAAAATCTTTAGCTTGAAACAGGCTTTGAACCCCCTGTCTCTGACTTTCTGGACAAATACTCTATCCATTAGGCAATTATGCAAAATGTAGACTGTTTCTCTTCTCTCTTTCCAGTTGAATTAAGAGTCATCAATTACTTTTTTTTTTTTTCTCAAAACATTATATACTGAAGCAAATCAGGCAGGGATATCTTTCAATCACTATCCTGCAGCCAGAGTGGTTCATGCTGTTTTAATTCTAGTTTCTTGAGAAAGATCATTAAAAATAATATTGTTTACAATCACCAGCATTGAATAATTTCTGCCAGCACTGACGTTGCTGGTTTCATCACTCAGGAGTGACTACAATTCAGTTCAAAGACAATAGTACAAAGTCATACTGTCATATCTAAGACTTCCAGAAACAAACCAACCTAATCAAAAAATCCACAGAAAACTCAAAAGTAACACTATGGCCAAGATTTAACATCCCGCATCTTTGACCAATGCTTTTAAAAACAATAATATAATATGTAGAGGGGGACAGGCTTTAAAGAGTTAATATTGTTATGGCAGACTGTTTTATTAAAAATAAATTTTGAAGACTTTTAAACCCTTCAGAAGCAAGCAGCTTTCACAACATATCTGAACTAAGCACAAGTGGCCAGAAGATTCATACTTGGTAAAATTTGACACAGCTCTCCAAATTGTCTTGGCATCATTATTATCCTTAACATGCATTATTATCTGCTACATGCAGGAGAACAAAATATATTTTCTAGTACAGATCATAATTTTGGAAGCACTCAGGTATTTTGTAACTGGGTAGGAGATAAGTATTTTAAATTTACTATAGGATCCCATATATTAGAAAATACTTAACAAAAATATATAGAAGGCTGGGTAGCTTTAAACTCTTCATCACTTGAGAGAAGCTTCAGAGGCTGTTTTTTTCCTGCTTCTTTCCTTACTTCTTACACTACACATTAAGTATTTGTGCCTTCACATGAAAGTAACCTTTTCCAAGCATCTATTAGTACAAAAAAAAAAAAACGTAATTGAAGATCCTTACCCCATATCTCTCAGCTACAATTTCCTCAAAATTTCGTTTCTCTCTCTCAGCCTGCTCCTTCATCCTTTGGTATGATTTTCGTAACCAACTTAATCCAGCATCTTCTACCACTGTAACTAAAGTAGAAAACGAGAGGTCATAGCTTTATATCTCAGTAGTTATTCCTATTTAACACCACTCTGTATGTGACATTAAATCTTCACCTGAACTTAATGTAAAAATTGAAGGCGTGCAAAATAAAAAAAGAAAGAATATAGTAATACAATTACATGTTTTTATAAATTATTGCTGGATATACCTCAGTAATACCACTGATTTAAGTTAAGCTTCTCCATTTTATCACAGAACACGACAAGCAGTTTCCAAGACAGCAGTGGCATATGAGAGGTTGTAGGAGTTTTTATTAAATTAAATAACCTTCTTATTGTTTCCGCTTTCTGTGTCCATTCTTTGGCATACTCCTTACACACAAACAAGTGCATTCCCCTTCTCAGAAAATTTATGAGTAACCCATTGCTTTCCATTTGAGAAGCCTGCAGAGGTCTTAACATTCAGGACACATACTCACTGATGCCTGTCACCTCTTACAACTTGCTGATCTCTGTGACTCCTGAAAGTGGGCATAAGGCTAATGGTTTGCAGGACAGATTGTCCACAGGGAAAGTCTCCCAAAGAGATAAGCCAGGGACCCTATTGTTTCCTGCTGACAGAATATAAGAACCCTTCTTATCACATAATAAACGTTTCATGACATTGTGAAAAAATGTTTTTCTAACTGCTCTTGCAGGAAATAGGCAGGATAACCGTAGGGCAAGGAAAGAAGTTAAAAGGTTATAGAAATAATATTTTTCACAAACTGCATCTGTAATGTACTTCATTTTAATGTGACTCAGACTTCTGTGGTTGAATATTTTAAAACTATAATTTGTGTAATGGAATGAAAGGAACCAAATGAGATGACAACAATTTATCTTGTCTTGGTTAAATCATGCTTTCCTCTAATTAGTTCAAAATGGAGAATTTCTGTAAAAGATATTGAAGGTCAAACCACTCAAGATTAAAAACCAGTGAAGAGAAACTCTGCAGAACAATATACTATGATATTAACCCAATATTCACTACTGAATTTTCATCCAATTTTTATTTTATTACATGTTATTATTCATAATCTCTTTACATCAACATTAGTAGTAACTTGTTAGCAACACAGAGACCAGAGACTGGAGACAGAAATTTAAGATTACTAAAAGTTGCTGTTTACCTTTCTTAAGTGAAGCTGCTTCATCTTTTTCTGGTGGCAAACCTGTACCACCGTCTTTCCAATAGGGATTGAGTTCTCTCTCAGAGAGCATGGCCTAAAACAGAAATAATTTTAATGTGTGCGTAGCACATGGTTTGTATTTTCTAGAATATTTGATAAATTTTGTGAGACTTGCATGGGAATAGAACAGCTTACTCATAACTTGTGCTATCTAAAGACAGGTAGAAATAAACATAACTCTCCATCCTGCGTAAAAGCTCTCAAATGCGCGCTTAGTTGGCACCCTTATTACACAGAAGCAGTTTTACTCTTTGACTTCATTTCCAGTGTAGCACTAATATGCACTTGTGTCTGAAGCACTGCTGTTATTGGGGCTCAAGCTTAGTTTTACCTCAAGTTACTGCTCTTCACCCTCAAACTAGACCACTTATTGTGATTCTGTCAACTGACTTCTCTGGAAGCAGACAAGGAAGTCCACTGGAGAAAACGGTTGATTCGGTTTTCTAGCACTGACAAAATTTTGAATTTGTCTATACTATATCGTCAACTCATCACCACCCCTAGCACGCTGTAAGCATCTGTTTGGTTTGGGCATCAAAGAAAGGACAGACATTCTGGTGTAGAAAACACAAAAGTATAAACCTGCATGGAGAGAAAGTGTTTCGGTGGGAGAGTCTATAAAAATCGTATTATTCTAGGATCAAGTATACATGTAAATTGTCATTAACCATATAATACATGCTGACTTTCTGGTGATTTGAGATCTTCACATTAAACAGTCCTTCAACAGTTCAGAAAAAATGTTCGGCAAAACTTACGCGGGGAAAAACCAAAATGATTAATCCCTTCTCAAAAGACAATAACTAAGCACTGCAAAATACACAAGAGCAGTGCTCCAGGTCAATCTGGTTCCTACCCACAACAGAACTAACTGGAAAACCGAACAGCAACAAATGGCCTACTGTGAGTTGTGAGGGTAAGTAAATATTAGATAAGGATCAGCAACTGTGTTTTCAGATCAGACTACA
The DNA here is from genome assembly GCA_013396915.1 of Stercorarius parasiticus. Lineage (NCBI taxonomy): Eukaryota > Metazoa > Chordata > Aves > Charadriiformes > Stercorariidae > Stercorarius > Stercorarius parasiticus. The sequence continues at coordinate 87,530 of VWZL01004489.1, read as the reverse complement.
TTACATTTAAGGAGCTGAAGGAACAAACGAAGTAGTCAGCAACTGTATGTAAACAGAACTAATTTAATGACAGCAACTCCTTCCCCAGACGGATCCTGATCCACGCATTTTTTAGGCACAGCTGTGGCATGAAGGGCACAGCGACTGCTTTGAATTCTTTCTTCAGGGAAAAAAAAAAAAAGCCTCAGCACCCTACACTTTAACACAGAAACTTAGGAAAGCTTTTATCACACCAAACAATGATGGTCCTTTCACACACACCATGGGGAAGAAGGACAGACTGTCACTGTTATTAAATAAAACATCTCAGAAGGACATCAAATATTACAGAACTTAGTCCTAACAAAACTAGCTTTCGCCTTACCTAGAAGATAATTTAAAGGCTTTTCTCCACAAGAGAAGCCTGCTGTATGAGCCTTTCCCATCACAAACAGAACAAATAACTGATCAATTTAATTAAAATCACTATCACGCAACACTTCAGGCATTTGTTTAAAAACTATACAAAGACTTAGGTATTTGAATCAATTAATTTTGTTTATTCATCACACAAAATTTAGTAAGATGCAGAAAAAAGTTGATATATTAATTCCTCCTACCTGCTCAATTTCTTGAGCTTTCTGTCGTTCCAGTATTTTTTCTTTGTGTCTTTCACCTTTGACAGCTGCTACTGACGTGGTTTTCAATGACATGAAGTCTAGATTCATCCATTCTTCTCTCTTTAAAATAAACACAAAGAATCAGTGTTCATGCTTCCAACAAAAACATGGCTGAAGTACAAATCAAACAAGTGCAACTATTGACAAATATTACTTACAACAAAAAGTATAGGTTTTATGAACACATATTAAATACTTCAATGAAAAGCAAATATGATTTTAAGAACACCAATCTTCCAAGTTTTTAATACTCACACGAATAAATTTCTGCCTTTCTGTAATCTGAAATGCAACGTCACAACATATTTAAGACACTAGTAAGCATGCAAACCGTATGGACTGCTTAATATTTGCTTAAACAAACACTGTACATCTAAACCAATTCTTTTTCATCTTGGTAATTCTGACTTCATGACCTCTTACATCTCTTTTAGCGTATACAATATCTGCAATCACTAACTGAGCAGAGTCCATACCTCTGATATCTAGGCACCAACTGCACCCTCTAATTAAACAGTTACACATCTAAATTCTGTGCACTGTACCCACAGTAACAGGTCATTTACAAAACCTAAGCCAGACCAAGGACATTTTAAAAATGAGGACTACTCTCCAACGAAAAGCAGCACATAAAAAGCCTAGATATACCTACTACCTTTATACACACAAAACCTGAAGCCTCAAAAGAAAGTGGTGACGTACACATTATAAAAAACTACTCTGCAAAAACTAGTATTTGGAATTTGGAACACTTCTGTTGATAGTATAGCAACCAAAATGACAAGATTACACCTATTTTGAAACATGTCCTTGCAGAAGAGTCTTCATATCTTCAGTAGGGTTCAAGTCTGAGTTGTCAGTCTGAACAGACTTTTTCTGTTATTTAAAAATTACATGAGGCAACACATCAGAGAGTTTCAGAGGTGAAACACAACATTCTACTTCTCAGATCTCTTCCAAGAAAGAGAAGGAACTGAAAAATAATCTATCTTCAAGCAATTCAATAGTATCTATGCCCCCACATTAGCAAGCAACGTGGACCAACAGAAGTGGATGTGCATGGGACCTTTTTTTTTTTCCCAGAGACTGGTCCCGTGCAGCACCTTAGCTGCACTTTGAGAACATACATTCTAATTTGGTTTAATCTAACCGCAAATGGATTTACATGCTTCAAGACTTCTTCATAATGTGAACCAAAGTACAACAAGTAGGGAGAACCAGGAAATTCCTTTCAAAAGCACACTCTTCGTCCAAAATAGAGAAGCCCAAGGGTGCACATTATACAATAAATATTTGGAAAAATATGGTTTTGTAGTATAAATTATCATGACATACATAAGGATTTATATTTTGTTACTTTATACTTTTCCAAGAAGATAGATATGATTCAGAGATCCTTTTTATTTCTCTTAACAAGATGTACAAATTCAGAATGAGAAACAAGGACTTCTTCAGGAGTGGAATTAGACACTAAATTAAAAATCACCATTTTCACACAACTTGGGATGTTGTGATATGTGACTACATTTATGTGACTAAAATCACAGCAGTTCATTTCAGAATGACTCCATTTTTCAGAATAGACACTGCTTACTGAACACAGAATTCACCTAGGAAATTCGAAAAAGGCATTGATTCCTTAAATATTGTTACTGCAAAGTTCTACACCTCTCTTCCTCATATCTGTTTAAGCATCACAGAAGCAAAAACTCATTCAACTGTAGAACAGCCACCAAAATTATGCAGAAAAAAATACTGTCTAGTCAAAATCTTCAAGGAAATCAAGCTAAGTTGCTAGAGCCTCAAAACATGATGAAAGGAATTGGTGCTAGACAACTTTAAGCATAGTGCCTTGTTAAGAATTAAGCAACTGCTAGGTAGAGAAGTCTTCCAATGAATGAAATGTAACACGTACCTAGCTAAGCAAGGACATCTGTCTGTAAAATAGGTTTTGTTCAACACATTGTAGAAGAGTTGTCAAGAAACCTAAGCACGTTTCACATTTGGTCACGCTGAATTTATTTCTGGAGTAGTTATCAGACTGCTCACCTGCAGGGAGGGTTCTTTCACAGCATCTGATTGCTTGTTGACCTTCCAAGCCTTTTCTGTGTTATCTGACTGTGACACATTTGACTCAACCCATTCAACTGAAGAATCCTAAAAAGAGTTTGATGTAAAGAATAACACCTTAACATAATATCATATATTGATAAAATGCAATACTTACCAAGCATATTGATAATCAAAATTAATGCTGATAGAATTACTAATATAGTACTGTTTATTATTTTAAAATACTGATAATAAAAATACAATATTGATATTCCAACAGGAGATTGTTCTTCCATGATCAAAACATTCCACCATACTTCATGATCAAAACATTCCACCATACTTCATGATCACATCACAGTATGTATCACCAGTTCACACTGGCAGTTTCTTAGCATAATGCTACTAAAGTTAAAACTGTCAGAATAAAACCAAAACCAATTGGTTTTGCAGCATTACAAAAATAAAATAAAAAAATCTAAATACATTACTATTTACTACATTACATTAGAAAAGTAAAACCAGCAACACACTAAAATGTAAAGCACTGTACATACTATCTCCTCCTATTTTCATATCCAACTTCCTACACTTGCACTGGCAAACAGTGTACTGAGATTTTACACTTGAAGCAAACAGGACTCCATTGAACAGTGGTTTTTTTGCTCTTTACATGAACCTGTCATGGGAATAACAGGCTTTGGATCAAAGGTATCAGCCAGGACAGTGCAGTATCCTGGAACTCACTGATGTGATCTGAGGGGTTTTGATGAGTCCCATGGGAAATGTGGGACATTTGTGCCTTAGGTTACGTTCCAAACTGAAAACCATAATTCACCTCTGATATCAGCCCCTGGAAAATAAATCTCATCATACTGCATGTTCCTTCACTCAGTAAAAGAGACTCGGGGGGGGGGGGAAATCACAGTGCTACCTGACTTACACCCAAATGCTGGGAGGATGTTTTATACAATGTGGCAAGAAAGCAGCACCAAGATTTCCAGTGCAGTCTCTGTACTGTTCTGACGGAGTGTCCCTCAACGTGAAGGCATCCATCTACAGATTCACAAGTTTGAGCCTTCCTTCAGACACACGTACAACTCCCGTGTTGTTGGGAGTTTCCACGGTTGAACATCCACGTAAAAAGGCAGTAGCAACTCATGCTTAAAATCAAAGTCAAGCATTTCCAATTTTAGACGCATCATTCTACCATACACCACTGACTACAGGGAACCTATGAATTTTTCCACTCTATCCTAGAACAAGGATTTTTTTCATTTTCTCTCTGCTGAAGAACTATATATCCCTTAGTTCCTAATGAGTGAATTCAGTATCATAAAATTCACAAGCACTCACATAACAGCATCTTTTAAATTGATTAAATACTCGGGTATATTAAAAAGGCAAAAATGGTAAGAATAAGTCTTAATTTTACTCTCTCACAGAGACTAAAATGGTGCACGTTTTAAAAAACGTCATTTGAAGAATTTTAAAATTTCTTACTTACCGAAGAACTATCAAGTAAGTCATCCTTCTTTTCAGATTTTTCTTTCCTATTTTTCTTCTTTTCTTTCTTAGCTTTTTTTGAATGTTTATCCTTTTTCTTTTTTTTATGTACAGAATGTTCCTACAAGTAAATGTTTGTAAATGAGATCTGGCAAAAAAAATCACCCACATACAAAAAAAACAATCACAACCTACTTACCAAACCACACTTTAAAACGTAAAACACACAGAGTACGTTTTACTTCTATTGCCCTCTCTCTCTTCTACTGGGGTGAGGTGGGGAGGGCATGCCTGATATCTATAATCGACTTTTCTTCCCCCTCTTAATATATTTTTTCACTGGAACTAAGGCAATATAACTGTACCTAGATAATCTTCTACACTACCTTTATTTTGGTCAAATATATTTCCTTGGGAATCACTGCATCATCAATACATATCTGTCCTTTGTTGAAATATGTGCACAAATTTCAACACTAATACTAGAGGACATGATATTCAGAGGTTCCATTAAGGATTCTCCTGTAAATGACCACAAGCGGGATGGCTACGAAGCCTTGGATTCTTCTAGGTTTCTTCCCATGAGACTATTCTTGCCTGGCAGCACTTGCTCTTTTGCATTTGGTAGAAATTAAAGCTGTAATTGAATGATCCTCTTTGTGAGTAAAAGATTATTTCCATTAAAAAAAGCTAATATTGAAGCATAAACAATTCAGACATTGGGAGGTTTTTAAAGATCATCTTAAAGCCCTCAAAGCCTTCTGTTCATAGAAACACGCTGTAAAGATAACAACACAAGTCAATGATTTACAGTTCTGTCACCTTTTCCAGCTGTTCCACACGTTCGTTCACATCAGCAAGCATCCACGTATCTTCACCTCGTAGATGCTTTAGCAACTTGTGCCTCTGCTCCTTTTCATAACTAATTTTGGCCTAAGACAAACGGAGAAGAAAAATAACCAGATGGAGTTCAGTAGCATTTACTTACACACATAGCTTCGTAAACCACACTGACACAACCACACACAATGTTGAGAACTGTGTTTGAGAACTTTGCCTTTTAGAGGACTGCAATGAAAATAATTTTGGATTACGTGTTAAAGTGGAAATTCAGCTAAAACATATTATGTACCCTCCTTCCTCAAGCGACAGCTTTGCAGCTCCTCTAGCACTGATTTCATCCTATCATCCTAAATAAGAGTGACACAAAGACATTCAACCTCTGTTCTTCGTTCTAAGAATTCTTCTGTTCTTACAACTTTCATGAACTGCATACAATTTGATACGATATGGTATTAGTAGACTTCTGATTTTCTATTTCAAAGCATTCTCTGGGCAATTACTCCACTGCAAAGAGCAGCTCACTATCTATTAATCTGAGAAATTAGCAAGTCTATCTTTGTGCACATTCAGCTTTGGAAATATCTCAGCCAGGTACAAAACTTGGAACTGCAGAATTCCATGCTCTCAAGGAGCATACAAGTATATAAGGGTCAGCATTTTGGGCTGCAGAATGTTCTTCTCTTTCTGGTTATGGAGATAAAAGTAGAAATTATTTTACTACTACTTCTGAAAAAATAGTAATCACTGCAGACAGTTTCAATTCCTGCAAAGGATTTCTATAAACCACATCAATAAAATAATGACCTTTTCAGCCTCTGAAGGTTCCTCTATTACTTTCAGCAGAAACATGACTTTCACAAACAAGTTTATTTAAATATAACTTGCCATTAGAAAATTCTTTATCCCAAAGTACAATATATCACCACACCTGATTAAAAAGGAGGAAAGTTACTTTATGTTATTACAACCCTAATTTTGTGTGAAATAAGTCTTGCAAGTTTGAGTTTCCTTCTGGTTTTTTGTTTGTTTGCGGGATTTTTATTTCAAATAACTAAAGGTGGAGCAAAAATTAAACGTGGAGTTTGGTTTTCATCCTGAAACACCGAGGTTTTTTAGAAAGTGTTTTCAAACACAAAGCAAGAGATTGCATACAAGGTTAAAAAAGACCAATATTTGAAAAAAAAAAAAAATAATCTCAGGAGATTAGACAACCACTTGCAGTCTTTCCTCTGGTCAGCCATTAGTTCTCTGTAACAAACTCTAGATACAAGCCTGTGCACTACACACGACGGTAGGCTCCCTACCATGGGCCAGTTTCTCTTTCTTGATACAGCGAAGAAAGAAATCTGCAGCTTTTGTACTGATTGAAAACAAGGCTTGCAGGAGGATAACCAGTATGACCAGTACTCCATAAGGGTTCAATAAACAGAAACACGGGCTAAAAAAATAAGGTTTAAAGCTTAAAAAAAAAAAGTTAACTCATAAGGTAGGAGTGCTGTTGTATATTTGAACACTGTTGTTAGCAATATTGAAAGTGGCAAAAAGAACAAAACAAAACAAACAAGAAAAAAGCCCTACACATCTGTGCCCAAACAAAGCACCCTTTTAAAGCTCCACTGTCTTCTTTCTTAGAATCTCCAGGTGACAAACTTTCTAATGCGCTTAAATACAAGCGAAGGAAGGCACACAGACTTCTTAATTTTAAAAGAAGGGACTTTGCAAAACCAAAAAAAATCTCTCCATGATCCAGAGAGCTCTTAGGCTGCCCACCCTACAACATTTATCCATCTGGCACAACACTCTTGAAAGTTCATGGGGAAATCACTGACTGATATTTTCTGGTTTAGTCCATACAATGGCCTTTCTATCTTAAAAATATATTAATCTCACTAAAATAAAGTAACTAAGCATACCACATTTATGGGCAAGTGAAGGGTAATAACCTCAGCTACGCCACTCACAAAGTGTCTACAAACCACATACACACAAAACTTAAGCTTAAAACCGGCCAGAGATAAAGGGAACTTGAATGTAGTTCTAGATGGGAAAAACACAACAAAAACAGACTCCAAACTTTTTTGCTCCACAAGTAAACATGAAACCTGTTGACAAGATTTAGACTGGGAAAAGGACAGGCTTTCTGCATTCACCATTTCACTTTTGCTTTAGAAAGACCTGCAGCTGGAGTCAACAGTTCCCTTCCACCCCTCTAGAAGCTCTTGGGCATATAAATTTATAAACACCTCAAATAAAGGCCAATCAAGATCAGCTTGTCAAAACGTCTTTATTGAATATGCTCTTTGCCTGTCTAGGAAGATTTAGCTTCTTACCCTTCTCTATATAACAGGTATATTTTAAATAAAATTACTATTTCCTCCATGTTACCGAAGTTAAAAATATACATTGCACAAAATGAAGTTAACATTATAAATAAGGTACAAAAGGAACTTTTATACTTTTTATTAGATCTAAGAATAAACAGGCAAAAAATACATGCAAGTACTTAGGTAATTGAGGTACATGATCCTAATAAAAGAGGTGGATCATTATTTTGGGTGAAGTATACAAATACATATTCAGAACACAGAATGACTAGGAATCATCAAACTGCAGACTGTTGTCTCCTGAATACTAAATGAAACAGAATGGGCAAGCTGAATCTGTAGCGCCAATGCCACCAGACTGTTAAAAAGAGAAGGACAGACACAAAAGCATCAGGTGAAAGCTTGCTGCTTCTTAGACAAAGATAAAAAATATAGAAGATTCATAACAACATCCATATGTAAAATAAAAAAAAAAAAAGAGAAAGCTGCCTAGAGGTTTTAAAAGATGAAAGCAGTTGTATTTTCAGCTAAATTATCTTTTTAACATGAGACTAGAAGGTTAGCAGCAATACGCTCTGATCCTTTCTAGCTCTAAAAACTATCTAGCTCCCTCTACCATCAAGTTACAATATTCATTTTTATTGTTGGTGAATGGTTTCCCCACACACACACCCCCACTTATTTCAAGGGGGGGGAAGCAGGAAAATCTGCCTACACTACTTTATTAGCTTCAAAACTTATCTTTCTATTCTACTTGTCTTTTATAATGATTCAGGGCTTATTAGCATCTAACTAGCTTTTCTTCTTTTTCTACATTTTATAATTAAGTCCCCTGTCAGACTTACCAATCTATGCAACGAAGGCCAACTCTAATAGTTTCACATCTGCCAACTCACAAGAGTTAGATCTCTTGTGAGTATTTAACTCTCATTAACGTTCGTTAATACTTTATGATACCACAAAAATATCCAACGATTTATCCTTTCCCCTTTACAGAGGAGTACTTAACATTATGTAGATCTTGGGTCACTACTGCAATATTTTTACTTTTTTTTTTTCTCCAAAAATATAGGATGCTACATTTCTGAAATACCTCTATTTCAAAGTAATGTATTAATTATGCAAATGACTGTGCATGCTACAGAGGAACCATTACAAGCAAAAACCTGTCACGAAGGGCACGCATCGTGTCACATCACGTACTTTTGCAACACCCTGATAAAGTTGTTTATAGTCTCCTTTGCAACATTCAGGAGGTGAAGTATAACGCTGGCAAAGCACTCTGAAAGGTCTGTTGGTAAGGTGCTATAAAAACAATAATTGCTCTACAGCACTATGTTAGCAATATTTCCCAAGGTGAACAGAGCCAAACTTTGTCGTCTTTATCACAAGCAGGCCAAAGGCTCTTGGATTTCACAGCCCCATCTGAATAAGGAAGGAAATCAAGTGCAGAGAAAGTGCTTTCTGGTTTTCATTAGGCAGGTCATTAAGGCCAGCCCACATAGTTGCTGGCAACATTATCTGCTAAACGAAGAACAAATCTGCTCCAAACAGCCTGTAATGCACTGCAGACACAAGCACCAAAAGCTGTAGGAATTACACGGTGTCACCCCAGAAAGAAGCAGAAAAGACCAAAGACACTGCCAATGGCCAAGGTCTAGGTCACAGTCCCCCAGAGATGTCCAGAAAGGATGGAGGGATGTCACCTGGGGAGGGAGGCTAAAACACTCCCTCCCCAGCCCACAGAAACTCTGACCAACACTCTTTCCTGACCCCTACTCTATTTACCATTTCAGCTCTCACCAAGGCCAGAGAAAATTCTCCATACCACTACAGAGACCATGCAATTTCCCATCTTTAACTGTGGTCAACCTCTAGTTCTTCAGATGATAATCACCACTATTTAATAGCCAACTTCTCCATCCAAATGGAGAAAAATTCTCTTTTTCTCCAACAAGCAATCAGAAGAAATTCTAAAACACAACACCAGATCAATACAGCATGACAAAAGCATCCAACACAGAGAGCAACAGCTAAACTGCTTTAGTGGCTATGCCACTGAAGGGCAGGACCCCATTCCCATACCTCTCCTCTCCACACTCCCACTCGCGTGTTCCCACCACCTTCCCTGCACAGGCCTGTGTCTGTATTCTGGCCTCAGGGGAAGCCACTTCAAGGACCACCCTGAACGAGGAGAAAAATGTGTACTTTGGGGAGGAAGGCCATACAAGGAAGAAGTGTGGAAAAAACTCCTTTCAGCAACAGCTGTCTGTTACAGAAGTTCTAAAGATCTAACACCTAGCCCAGTCCTTCAGACACCAACATAAGGCACTCACAGTCTAAACAGTGAGCTTTTATTTCTAATTTCAGGCCCCCCTCCCATCCTGTCATACAATCCATTCCACTCATTTATCAGTTCCAACACTCAGCTATCAGAAAGGTTGCTGTGGCCTGTATTACGCTCCCAGCTTCCAACACCCCAAAGCTCAGGGCCGGAGGATTCTGGTTACGTAAGTGCATACCTTCAGTGAACCTGAACATACCTTTCCTTGCAGTTCTGATGCTCTTATACCAGTTCTCTATCTGAATAACACACTTATTTTCTGGAGTGCTTAAACTATTTTTCTACCCTCAATATTCTGATTTCTGTCACATCCACAAAGCTTTCCTAAAGGAGGACAGCAGTGGAAGCACAGGAAAAGGCTTAGCTTCCACCTCCAACTTGCCAAATCACTACTGAGTCAACAGTGCTGCCTGTGCCTCCACATCCTCCAGACACAGCCATGCCAGCTGGAAACGTCACTGCTCTCTCATTTTCATCTACTAAAAGGTATAGAAGAGAGGTCACTGAAACAACCATCACTTCAATCATTTACGCTTCTTGTGATCAATAATCACTACAGAACAGTCAGACGTGATTTAAAGAGCAGACTGTAGAAGTCAACCTTCTCTCAGGAACATCTGGGAGGCAGTGACTGTTTCTGCTGGTCCTGCTGCAGACACAACAATGAACAGATGCATGACAGTAGCGACTACTGCTAGGAAGCTCCAGGCAGATACTTCACGTTAATGTAGGGCCTCTCCACTCCTGTGCCAGAGTGAGCTCTAGAGCAAAGACTTGCAGAATATAACAATGAAGACATCTGTCTTCATCCCTCGCCTTCTAGAATGACCTGTCTGTTAAATCAAGGATGTTGCTTGCAAAAATGCATAGAGGGGCTTTGTCAAAAGTCTGAAAACCTTTTGTGAAAAGGCAGTATTAATTTCTCAGTGCTGTTACTCTCCTAATATCAAAGATTTAAGTCAGTATAATAACACTGACATGCTTATTTCCTCCAACAGAGAGAGTGAGGGATGTTACACTTGATAACAGATTTAAAAGGGAAAGAACAAAAAGGAGGTGCTTAGTGTTACAGCACAGAAGCAATTTCCAACAAATAACAGCTCTATAACCCCTAGCAGTGACATATTTTGCTATTAATTTCTGTCTAAGGAGAAATTTCTATAATTTTCCACTGAAAACTGAAGTGTAAAGAATACTGCCAAAGCATTCCATCACCTCAGCAAATACTAATCACTGCAACAACCCAACAGTTAGGTTTTTATGAGGAAATATCTGATCGTAGTTCACTGGGACAACCTGCTGATTTCACAGCTTGTTTAGAGCTCAAATACAGTGAATTCAGTGATATTGTTACATGTAGCGGGGTTTTAAATTTTAGGTTGTATTTTCAATGAAAATAAAACAGAAAAAGTAAAACAACAATAAAGTTAGAGGTCTAAGTCAAAAGCATCAAACAAGATGTTTCCAAAAATAATGGCCTGCGCATCTCGAATTTTTTTTTTTTCAGAAACCTAAATAAGTAAAACTAAATACATCATTTCTTGTTTGTGCACTGAACCTGTTTCAAGGTATCATTTTATTTACATTGTTTCAAGAACGTATCTTATTTGTTTGGAACACTGAGTGAGGTCCACTTACCTGCCATCGACTTTTATTTTAAATCAATACGTACTGCTATCAAGAGAAACTTGCAATCCATCAGTAATCCTTAGCAATTAAAAGACAGAATTTCTACATAAGCAATGGTCAAACCACATCAACCTCAGAGACTAAAGAGTGAAAGAGTCTGAAAACCCATTATAAAACCAAGTAACAGAAGAGCAACCCTGAGGTACAGAAATACCACATCATAGCATAGATGCAGGAATAATTCAAGATTGAATTATTGCTGATTTTTACCCAAAAAAATGTGTTTATGTCTAGGAAGAGTACACATGTCTGCAGATGCGTACCCATCAGATTATTTTCTCTTAATAAACTTGCAAAGTGAAACAGTAGTGTCATGAACTATCGCAGTCATCAAAACAAGGTGCTATTTCTGGAGCTTAATAACAATTTGCATGTCAACACTTAATTATTCGATTACTGATCATTATCATAAACATTACCAGCTGCTGGGTTTTACCAAGGCAGTTGAGAGGACAGACTACACAAATAAAAGAACACGTTTCCCAAATTTAGAAGAGAGATCTCAATGAGTTGGGTGGTATTTTGGTTCTTCAAAAGAAAAAGAAGTTCATAACCGGCAAAAAACATGAAACAGTAAATAAATTTTAAAGAATCAACAAGAAGCAACTTCTTCTGTTCAGCTTGCTTTAAAAGTAAAAGGTACTAATGATATCCATTCTATTTCTACAACCGCTTCAAAATCTACTGTGTATTTAACCTCCTGATTTTTGTGAATATGGAATCTGCAAAAGTGAGCTAATCTCTGATTCTTCTAGTGACCCCAGCCACCAGGGGAGAATTACTTCTGAAGAGATAGTGAAGGTTCTCTCAAACTCCTCCCTGTCCTAAATATCAAGAAAAAGATGGTATTTGTGATCAGAGTTGAAGAGCTCCCTTTCATCATAGTCCTAACTACATATTCTATAGAACAGAAGACAGACTAATAATTTGCAATATTTTATAACTAAAAGCTCCTTAAAGGCGAGTTAGTTGAACATCTCCTCTCACCTTTCCAGAAACAGAACTGCCAAAGTACAGTCATTTCTGTAAACTTCTCAGATTATCAGAAGCAAAAACCTATGCAGCTTCCCGAGTGTCCTTCCCACAGCAAAATGCGGGAGCTTCCAAGATTGCAGCCACCAAATAATTGTCTTGACTACATTAGCCACGTGTGAAAAGTCCCTGTGCATCTCTTTTTTGCCTTCCCAAGCAAGAAGGTCCAAATGCACTAAGACAAAGCCTTGCTGAAGTCTCCCCTCAGCTCTGTTCCCCCACTGTAACAGCAGGCAGTTTGACCATAACCAAAGGAACCTAAGTAAAGCAGACAAAGTCAATACACTAAATACATTAATCCATTCTCACTGATATTATCAATATATACATATTTTAATAAACAGATGAACATCTTTAGGAGTTCATAAATTTCACAAATACTTCATTTTCTTCAAATGAGGACTGGTTTTCCTTCCCCAGTAAGAAGCAGGAAAGCAAAAGAATCCTACCAATTAATTTGCCATTTGTAACTTTTTTCCTGCATAAAACTTCAGGCACAGTACCCCCAAGGGACTGTTAGGTTTTTTCATTTGTCTGTTTTCTGCTTTGTTCTTTTTCTAAGCAGACAAATGAAAAGAAAGATTTCCATCTCTGCTCATGACAAAACCTGCTTTTAACTTCATTCAAAAGAGAGTTTATTAAGAAAAGCTCAAAACATAAAAACCAAAAATAGAGTTCTAACTTAGCTAAGTGATGACTATTGCTAGATATGTGATACTTAAAGGGGACAACATCAATTACTTAAGCTAAATATAAAATATTTAACCACTTTATCAAATGCTACGTCACTAAATGTCTGAAGTACTAGTACACATTACATAGATATCTATATCCTGTATATCTATATTCATCTCCTGGCTTTGCAAGTTAGTGTCTCTCAACTTCAAGGAAGACAGAAATGTTATTCTGTCAGCAAAAAGGTGGCAGCAAGTCAGTTCTGCTTCTGAAAAGCTGACAGCAAAGTACTTACATGGCAACTACGACATCCTCGTGCTTCCATGTTACAAAAGGCTAAATTGACTTCTCACAGAAATAACAGAGCAGCTACATGGCAATTTTGCCATTTTACATAGCTTAATGTTAAGTTACTCGGTCCATAAATGGGAAGAGGAAACGTGCAACAAGGTTTTTTTAAAAAAAGTTTCATTCCTAAATTTCTCTATCAGCCAAAATAGGGATAAATGAAACTCTATAGCATCCTTTGTCCCACATCGACTTGAATAGGATAAAATGCTTATTATACACTTTTGCTAATATACACTAAAACTCTGGAACAGAAAGGGCAGTGGGGGAGAAACTACCAGCCTTCAACATGTCCTCTCCTTACCTCAACTTTTAGTTCTTACTGCAAGGAAAAGAAATAGTTCAAGGACATATATACAATGATGAACACAGCAATTCCACAGGCAACTGCACCGAAAATCATGTGATCATTACTGTACATCTAAGACCTCATCACAGTATTCCAATGCTTAAAGGGCACCTACAGAGAGGACAGAGTCTATCTCTTCACAAGGAGGGAGACACATGGAGAGGACAATGGGTGGAATCCCCATCACTGGAGATTTTCAAGACGTGACTGAACAGAGCACTAGATAATCTCATCTAGGCTCCCCTTCCCACAAAGGTTGCACCAGGTAGTCTTTCAAGGCCCTTCCAACCAGGGCTGTTCTATGATTCCAAGAGAGAGGTACAGCCCCAGAGAGCTTGCTGTACAAGTGGCACCAACTGAGAAGAAAAGGTAAAGTAGGATAATGGTGTCCTACGTAAGTTTCACTTCCAGTTAAGAGCATTTTCTGAACATCCGAGAGGTTGAAGTGAGCAAAGAAGCACTCAATTGTACCATACACAGTTCAAATAGAGCAAAAGACATCTTAACAACAACAAACTTTTGCAGGACAGCATGATTCAGTATTACTAAGCTAAAGAAATCTCCCTTCAACTGCTTGTCAAAAAGGGGGAAGCACATGTGCAGCAGGGTCACCCCACACTTGTCAAATCATTGAAGGGACCTTCTATTGCCTAGAAATGGTTCCATGACTGTGCAAGGGAGACACACTCATGGTTCCATGACTGTGCAAGGGAGACACACTCACAACATATTACCTGAAATCCTCTGTCTTCCTACTTTGCCTTGAGAAAGGACATCACTACCATGTAATTCTCAAGCTCTTCACGCCATTTTCCCATTGCTTTTTTCTGAAAATATCTTTGCCTAGTAAGATTTGGTTGCTCTTACATTGGCCTTCCTTCTCTTAAAGGCCCATCATCACTACCTCATACTTTTTCCATACCCTGTTCTCCTCTTACATTTTTCTTTTCCTCCTACAGTTATCTGCCAGTCCTTAAACTTCAAGTCAGGTCATCTAAGGTACATCTAATGTGATGTGCATTTACTATTTTATCATTCACTTTACCTACAAGTTACAAGAATCAGCAGCTTACTGCACAAGTACCAAATATGGCATATTGGCAGATTTTTAATAAAATGCATCAGGATTAGCACAGGTCTCCAAGTCACAGCAACTCTACCAAGGCTTTTGTGAGTGGGAGCCTCCTAATTCTTGGCTGACACTACAGCAAGATGTAACCAAGTAAGTAACATCCTGGCACCACAAAAACAGGCTGTCACACTTCTGTTCAAGTTATTACCTACTCCATGACTAGAGTGTTGTAATGGAGAGATGTTGACTCTCAAGGAAAGATAGGCCAGGAAGACAAGATGGAGGAGTTGTCTTTTATGTCTCATTTAAGGAAATGCTGAGAGCTGGGATAGTTTAGCCTAGAGAAGAAAAGGCTGGGGGTAGTGTCACCTTTTCAGTGAATACAAATATCTGAAGAGAGGGTGTAAAGAAAACCAAGCCAAGCTCTTTCCAACGGTGTAAGAGCAAAATCACATAATAAACGAAATACCAAGCAGATCAATACCACTACAAGTGGCAAACCTCATGAACTCGGGTGGCTGTCACTCGAAACTCAGCTCCTGGTCGTTTTCTGCCACTGCCGGTACCGCAGCCCAGCTCCCCCCGGGGTAGAGGGTGCTCTCCCCAGGACGACCCCCTTCCAGCTGCGGCGGCGGGCCTGCGGGCGGGAAGCCGCGCCCAGGGCCGCCCTGAGGAGCGTACCGGCACCGGACAAGACGAGGCCTCCCCAGCACCCGGCCTGGGGGAGGCAAGGGGGCTAAGC